>BSBK01004281.1:572500-1142500 GCA_027943335.1 Chamaecyparis obtusa
TAACATTGTTATTAAAACTCTATATTATTATAGAAAATCTAAAATAAACTCATAAATGTTTGGATATCATATCAAAACCTACAAGATAAAATGATTATTCCATATCAACAAGGCTATGTGACCTATTTTTATTGTCTAGATTAAGAGGTCATATAATTCATTTTTAGGTTTAAACATATACTATCTCAACATATCCCTATTTCTTAATAATAATAGATTGGTATCACAAAATATCAAATAAAAATTCTTTACTTCAAAATATCAAATAAAAATTTATCCATAAAGCAATATTTAAAAGTAAGTGTGTTATCAAACATTTATCACCACCCTTATACCCATAACCAAATGATAATAGATATTTAATATTTATGATGTTTGGGTGGGGGTGCACCCATGTCTCATCCCATGTTAGAGAAAAATTGATTGATAATATAGGGGCATACTTCCCTTGTAAGTACATAGAAATGGAGGGCCAAAACAAGATCAAAAGTATTTACTTTTTTCTAAAATAAATAAAAATCAAACTTCAACGAGTAATTCAAGATCTCAAAATCTAGTTTCTAAACTATTAGTTTTTGTTTTAAATGGTGGATATTAAGAAGGTCAAATAGTGGAATAACATGAAGCATTCTTATTTTTCTCAAAAAATATAACTTACTACTGAATGTGTTCCTCCATGGTTCCTCTTAAATTAAAATTTTGAAAGCTAATTTGTAAATCCCTTTAGTTAATTATATTTTGATTCTAGTGTTGATGATGCCCTTGAGGCCTTAAAAGATGCATATGATTTAGATGGGGAGGATAAGTTGTCAAACTTTTTTCCTCATTGTTATTCTTGCAAACTCGTCCCCTCAAGTTGATCTCCCTTATCAGTTGACCCTAGATGTGGTTAAGGTAGCACCGATTTCCCTCATCATAGTGAGGGAGGTGGACCAACTAGCTCCCTTGAGCTTCTTGATGGATACCAGCTAGAGAAGGAAAGAGATGGTGTTTGTGATAAAGTCATTGTTCCTTATATTGAGCCTATAGCAGAAGAACTTATGGCCAAGGCCTTATCCACTCATAAGATAGGGAAAAACAAAAAAATAGTCAAAGCTAAAAAAGATGTCCTCCAAAAGAAAAAGAAAGCTAAAGACCATGAAGCCTTTAAGACCTCTCTAGGCATTGAGCACTCTGCAGATTTTAAAATAGCCAAAAAGAGGGGTAGACCTCTAGGATCCTCCCATTCTAAATTTGGTAGGAAATTGGCTCCTAAGTCCTTGCCAAAGTGCTACAAAAGTTTCCAAGATCCTATGGACACTACCCCTTGAATCTAAAATGTGCATCTTGGAATGTATGGGGTTTAGAATCCCTCGACATAAGGTATATTGTTAAAAGGTTCCTCAATCTGTATAAAGATGTTAATTTCCTCCTACTACAAAAAATTAAGGTTTGTCAATTTCTTCCAGACATCAATCTTAAGTGTATTTGGAGGGATGACTTGGATTTCTCTACTAAACATAGAAAGGGGAAGGGTGGAGTTGTAATCCTAGTGGGTGTCAAATGGAAGAATGTAGTCTCTAATTGGGGTTTCTTCCCTTGTAATAAAGAAGTGTGAATTGTTTTGAAAGACAAGGGACTTACCTTTGGGGTATGCTCAGTATATACTCCCAGTGAGTACAAGGACATGATTGAGATTTGGAAATGGGTTTCTTAATTGGAAGATATCCCTTGGATCATGGCTAGTGACTTTAATATGATTGAGGGACCTCAAAACAAATCAGGGGGATCTAAGTTTGCATGGAAGGGAGATGAGAAGTTTTTTATGGCAGAGAATGAGGTGCAAGATAAATATTTTGGATTCTCTAGTTGGTAATAAGATTGAGAACCTGGGAGTGTAGTTTATTTGGTGCAACTTTCAACAAGGGAGAAATATGATCTATTCTATGCTTGACCAATGTTATGAAAATAAAGATTTCTTCACCTTTGATAAGATCTCAAGAAATAATATTGTGAAAGTTTTTCCATACACACTCTCAGACCACCACCCTATTGTTGTAGACATTGATATCAAGAAATCTGCTCCTACCTCTAGAACCAGTTCTAGGGTCTTTTCTTTGAAAACAAATTTTTTGGACCTTCAGGAAGTCAACCATGTTTCTTACATCATTAAAAAATTCAATTCTTGGACTCATGAAGATCAATTTGCCATAGATATATGGAATCAAAACACCCTCTCTTGGAAGAAAGTATTTCAAGTAGTTGGCAGAAAGCTATCCAAGGATGCTAGGTCGCTGGAGACCTCCTTGCATGAGCAATTAGTGTTGGTTGAAGATCAGCTTAAGAGAAATCCATCTAACTTGGATGAAACTCTTGCTCTTGGACATGCTAAAAAATCTTTGTGGAGCCTTCAAAAATACATGATTCAAGGTGCTAAGGTCAAAGACATAATCAATTGGATAAATCATGGGGATACAGGGAGCAACTATTTTTTAAGTTGTTGAAGAACAATGAGTCTATGAAAAATATTGAGGATATTTAGGAGAAAGGTGTGAAGTTTTCTTACCAGAAAGAAATGTCTTCTACCTTCTTCCAATTCTATAAAAAAAAATTCTCCTCTCAGGTTATTGAGGTGGATATGTCCAATGCAAGAAAGGCAATTAAAGCTATTATTCCAAAGAAAGTCAGTCTGGTAGATGCAAAACTATTAAACACACAAATTTCCATTGAAGAGGTTAAAAATTCTATTAGATCCCCTACTAATGATAAGGAACCTGGTCCTAATGGGCTTCTAGGTGAATTTTACAAGCATAACATTAGTTGGATTGGTGAATATATTCTCAAGGGGTATAAGGAATCTTTCACCCGAGGGTTTCTTGGAAAAGACATCAATGTTAGAATCATCAAAATGATCCCTAAAGATGATGATAGAACACTTATTAAAAATTGGATACCTATCACCCTATTAAACATATCCTATAAAATACTAGCCAATGTCTTAGCCAAACAGCTATAAAATGTCCTTCCCTTAGTGATTAACCCTGCATAAATAGGGTTTGTCAAAAGTAGATATATAGTAGAAAATATGATTACATGTTGGGAACAAATGAGTTGGGCAAAAGACTCAAATCAACAAGCCTATATGATGTTAATTTATTACGAGAAGGGTTATTATAGGATAGAGTGGGAGTTTATATCTATGACATTGGAAGGACTTGGCTTCCCCTCTAGTTTCAGCTCATGATTAAAACTCTTCTAAAATATGTCAATGCTAGGGTAGACATTAATGTAGATCAAACTACTCCTATCATTCTTTCTAGTTCTATTAGGAAGGTATTTCTATTATCCCTAGCCTTATTTGTCCTTGCTGAAGATGCCCCATTCTACCTCCTTATGGATGACTCTATTTGCCCTAAATTCCAAGGTATTATGTTTCCTAATGGGGAAGACCTTATTAATGTTGAATTTGCAAATGACATAGCCCTTATGTTTATTTTAGAAGGTCAGAACTTGAAGAAACTCATGGATAAGTTAAACCTTTTCTACCAAGAATCTTGCAGTAATGTTTCTATATCTAAATCTATCCTCCTTGGATGGGAAGACTCCCCACTAGGATAGGTTAATAAGTATGGATTTACTTAGGGTGGTCCTAAGCATCAAATAAAATATTTGGGGACCCCATTTTCTATAAATTTTGACTTAAAGGAGATGTGGGGATGGTTAAGGATCAAACTTGACAAGAAATTGAATAAATGGGACAAGCAATATTTGACTTTGGCTGGAAGATATCAAGTTTGTCAAAAAAAATCCTCCTCGTATGGGATTTACCTTAGCTCTTTAACCAATACCAATTTAAATATGTCCATAAATATATCAGAAGCTTTTTATGGTTAAGTGGAAAAGGAGGGAAGAAGAGGCATGCAATAAAATGGGGTTGGTGCACAATGGGAAGGAGAGTTGGGGGCCTTGGGCTTAAGGATTTGAGGATCCAAGGTCTCTCTGCCAAATGGATCTATAAAATAATGGAAGGAGAAAACCCACAAAAAGTCCTTATCATAAGTAATATTAGCAGAGGTTCTCCTCTTAGAGGCCCCTCATGGAAAGGACTCCCAATAGGAGATCTTGTTATAGGTATTTTTTTAGTCAAGGTGGTAGGCTAAGAGGTGCTTAAAGCTATATGGAAGGTATGAGAATCTATGAAACACCTTATTTCAAGGAGTCTTGGGCCCATAATGAATGGTCAAATACATGTGGAAAGTTACATATGGTGGAACTTAGTGCATAAAGAAAAGCCCTTGGCATTTTTATTTATTTTTGATCGGTAAAAGGCCGAGGCCCTGTATTTTATTAATATTTAAATAATTAATTTTTACAAAGTAACCCCGCTCAATGCGGGCACTAGTAGGAAAGAGCGGGGTCGAGAAAACCTCCAGCCATGCCCGGGACTATAAGTCCTATTCCTAATACAAAAATTACGTGGGCATACCCACGACTCGATATTTATCGAGATTTGTTCATGATACATTATTTTCTTGGGCATACCCATTATCTCATAAAATATCTTGATACAATTAAAATATAATGATTACATATTTTTACAACTTTTGTTTTGAATCTTTGAGATATCCACAACTGATCCTAATCCTTCAGGGAGAGATTGTAATTGGCGCCTTCTCAACAATTTCCTCCTGAAATGAAAAACATAATTCTTCCAAAACTAGTGGTTAAACATCAACGGTAAATTATAAGATAAAATCCTTTGTACTTAACATTGTTACCTACTTTCGGATGATATGCAATTAGTTTTCTAGGTTAACATATAACGATAAGAATAACCATTCCATTTTGGCTTCAAAAGGATGAAAGCTTCCGAGAAACTAAGAGGGAAATACAATTATTCTATGAAATCCACTAACTTTTATATTAGAATTCTATTTACATCTACATCATAGCTACTATCCAAGGCAAACCTTTATCTATCATCATAATCCTAATTAGAGCATTTATGAATCCATTTAGGAATATATCCGCAAATTAAAAAGAAAATCTTATCTCATCTGTAAAGTCTAAACCTCTTATGAGTATATTCCCTCATTAATTTGAGCTCCCTTTTAACACCAAATGATAATAGGTATTAAGCTTATCATGATAGGTATAGTTAAAAGGGGACCAAGAGGTTCCCTTTGAACTATACCCAAATGCTCTTCCTAGGATGATGAGAAGTTGGATGAAGACTGTATTGTGAAAAAATGCATGACAAATTACTTTTTTATAAATTCTAATTATATAGAATAGACCTATTGATAACATGACTCTATAACTGTAGTACTATTTGTATATGTATATATATATTTATATATATATAAATACATGAATATACATAAATCGACATTGAATATGTCTGATTACAGAGATAGGATGATCTGTATACCCCAAATGCTTCCATTGAAAAACAAGTATAATCAATGCAACAAGAATATATAAATAGTTATATATAAAATATACCAGTAGATATATGTTTACATATAAATTTATAAATTCCTGAGAATATGTAAATGTCAAAAATATTAGCTGAAAGTACACATATCCATATCTTAATTCCATATAAAACAAGCAGAGAGGATGATAATAGCCATACCTTCTGGCTTAGTCTATTATCCAATGTTAATCTTCTAAAGAGAAACATAGCTTAAATGCTGACCTGTCCTAGATTGAGAGCATACCCGGTATTAATAAATAGAGCATTCTATATATGAACACTATAGAATACTCTATTTATTAATTAGTTGACACTCGGATTTGGACAGGGTTTATCAGATTACTATTTAGATGTCAAAAGTGTGTTTGCGCGTCTCTGTGATATTCCTAGTATTAAAGCAAGTGACAGCTACCTATCCTGTTAAAAAATTCAAGGAAGATAGCATAAAGATATCAAGGTATATATTTGCATGCCATATTCCATCATACCAAATATATACACCGTTATAGAATATTTACATATTACCAGAGTAGCACCCCAGCTGAAAAATACTACAGAACTATCATAAGTATCCAGTCTCACTATACAACTTTGTTAACAAACCAGAAAATTTAAACTTGCTTTGGCTATGAACTACCATTCTAAACAGAGTATAGCTTATATACAGACTAAGAAGACATCAAATTATAAACCAGCCTGCCCATCCCTATTCCTTACTGGTCTTTTGCACTGCGGTTCATTTCCATGTATTATTTTCTTTGATCATCACCATGATGTATTCTATTTCTTCCTTGCCTTTGTTATTTCTTTTGGTGCATCTAGGCACCTCCGATGCCATGATGTGAAGGTTTGAAGGTGAGGTTTCATTGAGGAATTTAGGGATATCAAATCCTTCGGCCCTCCAATAATTTAGGAGCCATTTTGAATCCATTTCTTCCTCTAGAACTTCTTTGTATAGGTATTCAATGTTCCTAACCATATTAGGCCAATGATTATCAAAGCACTCTTCATCCTTGAAGGAAATTAACACAATTATTTTAGACTGAGGAACCTATCTAGTTCTCCTATACTTTTTTGCATGGTTTTTTCCAGATGAGGAATGGTGAGGTTATGATCTATGCATTGAACCATATTTTCCAGTCCTCTCGGGTGATCTTCTATAAAGATCTCTTTTGCTACTTCGATGATCTCTTCTTTCTTCCTTCCAGCAAAGGTTGACAAAGCAATAAACTACCCTATAATACCACCATTTGTTCTGTAGGTGAAATAGTTGTTGAAATGCTGATCTCCTAAAGATTTCTCAATTACCCTCCTGGTTGAGTCCGGTAGAGGATTCAACAACTAATTCCACCTTTCTAGAAAGATGGGTCCTCTAAAAGCCATGGCCCTATCGCTCTTGGTGTAAAAGGTGAGGATTTTAGTTTCCATGACTTGTTCCTGATTGAGTTTTCCAATAATTCATTTATATAAGCATTTCCAACCGATCTTTCTAGACGTGATCAGATTTTACACTCTGTGGTATAGTTGTCTAGAGCTAAAAATCTAGAGTGAACCTTAAGCCGAGGGAATATCATCTCCTGTCATATTTACCATCCTTGATTATCCTAAATTAGCATGATATATCTATTGTAAGATCATATTTCTCATGGGGTATACATCCCTAACCAATAATAATGATTGGAGTAGATGCATTTATCGAAGATTTAAAACCTTCATTTGCCGTGATGGGTATTATTGCAAAAAAGTCTTATCATTACCATCTCAGACTATTTCTTGGTTATGGTGGTAATGATAAGGCCCAGAGATGTTGATAAATGATTGCAGCTAATCATTTCTTAATTCTACGACAGAGTTTTAAATAAAGATCAAGTTGTTATAATGACCCTAATAAAGGAGGGGTAATTTAACATGAATAAGGGCACTGATTATTGTGTTGTCTTTAATTTCTAGTATTGTTCTTGCCTCAGTTCGAAGCATTACAATGCCTATGCTGTGTAATCTACTAATTATTCTAAATGCTATTATAATTATTTGGACAGATAATTATGAATAAGCTGTTTATTCATTTTTTGAAAATTATGACTATTAATTTTTAACAATATATTATTAATCTTTGTCTAGCAAGATCTGGTATAAGATTATAGGTTAAAATGTTAAAGAGTTATTTGATATTAAGGCTATGGAGATCGTATATCAAAATATACCTGTTAAAGTTGATGTATAATAGAATCTTAACTTTATGATCACCGCCCATTAATAAACTTAACCTTTGGAGTTTAGATTAGATATACTGGTCCATTATTATAATTCCATTTGCACCTTGATTTGCTAACATATCTGCTTCTGTATTGCCTTCCCTGTATGAGTGTCTGATTTTGAATTTGGGTATACTCTCCAATATTTGATTAATTTCTTCTATTTTCAAGTTTAGGGTCCAGTTAGGTGTTTTTTTAGTTTGAATGGTGTTAATGAAAATTTGTGAATCTCCTTCTATGATAACTTTTGAGATGTTGAGATTCTTGCATATTTTTACACCTTCTAGTGTAGCTTTACATTCTGCCATGTTGTTCGTGGTTGGGTTGATGGGCCTAGAGAATTTGGTGACAACCTCTGCCTTCCAATTTTTTATTAGCCCCCCAATACCTACTACCCTAGGGTTCCCTCTAGACGCTCCATCAAAGTTAAGTTTATACCACCCCTCCTTTGGAGGAGTCCATTTGCATGAGGCTCTATCTGCTTTCGTTTTGGTTCCCCCTTTGCCATATAAGGGTGGAATGTCTAGTTTTGGCCATTTAGTTTTGATTTTGTTATCCCAACTTTTAAAAGACTCTTCATAGCTAAGAAGGTCTCTAAGTTTGCTGTTAATAATTTCCACAATAGAAGATTCTATTTTATTGGTGACTGATTTCCACGCTAGTTTTTGACTGGTGAAGATCCTTCTATTTTGTTCTTTCCAAATTTCCCAAACTAATATTGATGGAGAGATAGTCCATATATCTTTATATAAGTTGTCTTTATAAAGGATTGGCCATGCTTTAAGGGAACTTAATAGATCAGATTGGAGAGCGGATTTCCACCCTAAACAATGGTGTAACCAATTCCAATAGTTTTGAGTAAATGTGCAGTTAAGAAGAATGTGATTAACATCCTCTGATTGATTCTCACACAAGGGACATCTAGATGGCCCTTCAAAACCCAATTTATTGAGTCTATCTGTTGTTAGAATTCTATTCTGCATAGCAGCCCATAAAAACATGTCGGCTTTAGGAAGACAAGATTTATTCCAACAGAGGTTCAGAGGTATATCTATATTATCCATTTTCTAATCTAGAATAATAGCTTTATAACCCTCCTTAACAGAGTAATTACCATTGTTTGAGCCAGCCCAAATTAATATGTCCGATCTAGTTTTGTGAGATATCTCTCTATCCTTTAGAATGGCCAAAAGTTTTTGTTTCTCATGGCATACTGAGTCTAGGCTCTCTAAATTTCTCCACTATGTTTCTTCTTTCTTGCATAAGTAATCTTTAAGATAAATGCCTATAGATTTTTTACAATCTTCCATAAACTCCCGAGAGAAGCCCATTTTATTTAGGGGAGGGAGGCCTGCCCATGAATCATCCTAGAAAAGTGCCTGGTCACCTATACCTACATCCCATGATAGATATTTGCTAATAATCCCTCTACATTCCTTAATAAAGTTCCAAATCCGAGAACCTTTTATATGAGAGTGGGACCTGAAGATATTGATAGGGTCCGCATCGGGGATATATTTATGTAATAATATTGAGGCCGATTTACTATTAGATTCCTTATAAAGTCTCCAAATAAGTTTAGCTCCTAATGCTTGGTTCTGCCATTGAAGATTTTTAATACCAAGGCCCCCCTTGGTAATTGGTTTACACAAGGTATCCCATTTGATAAGGGCTAGTTTTTTGTCTTCTACTGGGCCTTGCCAGTAAAAATTTCTAAACATTTTATCTAAACTCTTTTTAATATTAGTCAGGAGAGGGAGAACTGACATATGGTACGTGGGAATGGCTAAAAGAATTGATTTAATCATTGTCGACCTACCTGCTTTTGTGAGCCATCTTCCTTTCCACGAACTCTTTTTGTTTTGTACTTTAGTGAGCACTTGTTGCCAAAGCTTGGAGGATAAAAGACCTTTGTCCAAGTCGATGCCCAGATATTTGCAAGGGAATTTGCCAACTTTGTACCCCAACATGTTACAAATTTCCATTTCTATTTTTGGAGTGGTGTTAATAAAGAAAATTTTTGACTTAGTGGGGTTGACTCATTGGCCTAAGGCTTTCATGTATAGATTTAGGATGTCTTTAAAGGCTTTAGCTTCTTGACAGTTAGCGGAGCTTGGTAAAATCATATCATCCGCAAATTGTTGGTGGGTAATATTTGGTACATTTTCTGATGCCTTTAAACCTATGATTTTACCTTCCATTTGTTTCTTTGTTATTGATCTTCCTAGTGCTTCTGCCATAATAACATAGAGGAAAGAGGACAGAGGGTCTCCTTGCCTAATGCCTCTAGAAATACTGAAGAAACCTTCCAGGGTGCCATTGATAAGAATCAAGATTTTAGGGGTGGATATACAGTTGAAAATTAGATTGATCCATTGTTTAGAGAAGCCAAAGGCTTCCACACATTTACAGAGGAATCTCCAATCTACTTTGTTGTATGCTTTTTGGATGTCTATTTTAATAAGCATACTTGGGTCCTTCATTAATTGAGTAGTGTGAACTACTTCTTGGGCTATAATTATCCCATCTAGATTGATCTATTTGCAACAAAACCCATCTATTCTTTCGAGACTATATTGGGGAGGAGCGTTTTAAGTCTATTCGCTAAGCATTTTGAAAGAATCTTGTAAATGGTGTTGCAGAGAGATATAGGTCTAAAATCCCCTGGATCTGTACACTCATTTTTCTTAGGGATTAATGTGAAAAAGGTATTATTAATTTCATTTAACAATGAGCCCAAGTTTCTAGTTGCTTCTACTACTTGCCACACCTCCTCCCCCACAAAATGCCAACATTTTTGAAAAAAGCCTGCTTGAAACCCGTCTAGGCCCGGGGCTTTATCTGGATGAAGTTGGAAAACCACTGATTTGACTTCCTCTATGGATAATTTATTATTAATCATCTTATTGTCAGCATTTGAGATCAACTTTGGGATAGCTTTTAGCATTTCATTTTGCGCTTTGAGGTCGGTCACTTCTATTTTATTGAGAAGGGATTGATAGAATTGCGTAAGTATGGTTGATATTTGGTTAGGGTCTTTAGCGATATGGCCCTCATTATTCTTAATTTTAGAGATTCTATTAATACTTCTTTTAAAATTAGTGGTATTATGGAAGAATTTCATATTGCTGTCTCCTTCCTTAAGCCATGATTCCCTCGATTTCTGTTTTTAGAAAATCTCTTCTTTAAGAAGGATTGCATTGTATTTAGCCATTAGCTCTTTTTCTTTGTGGTAGCTATGTTCGTTCATACCTTGCTCTATTACTATATTATTAAGGTCAGCTAGATCTTGTTCTATTTGAACTTTTTCTTCAAAGATGTTATTAAATTTACTCTTATTCCATTCTAATGCTTTATTTTTAATTATTTCAATTTTGCTGTTAAGCTATACATTTTGGAGCCTTTTATTGAAATTTGTTTCCACCATTCCTCTAATAGGTTAATGAATTCTGGGTTTTGAAACCACATAAACTCAAATTTGAATGGGTTTCTAGATGGTTTGGAGCTTTCTGTTATAGAAAGCCTGATAGGGAAATGGTCAGATCCTGCCTCTAGGAGGATTTCTGCATTATATAACTGATTGAAGTTGTTAGAATTTAACCTAATAAAAAATCTATCCAATTTCTCAGCAATATGACTAAAACCAGCTCTTCTATTATTCCATGTATATATGCCATTGATTGTGTTGATACTGATTAGATGGTTATCCGTAACCCATTTGCTAAAATCTTTTTGTGCTTGTGATATATATTGTGATCCTCTGTATTTTTCTTCAGGATCTAGGATGGCATTAAAGTCTCCTCCAATAATGTGAGGATCTCCTAAGCTGTCTATTAAAAAGAAATGGATCTCTTGCCATATTTTCCTTTTTTCTTCATTAGGAATAGGCCCATATACGTTAATTAAATTAAATTTCAAATTGGATTTTAGACTTTTAATTTCTAGGGCCATCCAATTATTGTTTTTAGATGTAAGTTGGGCTGAAACTTTTTGAGGGTCCCACAATACTACTAACCCACCAGAGGGACCTTTTGATGTTACAAACTCTAACTTCCATATTCCTAATTTATTACTAAACTTAGTGCTTTCCTCTTTGCTAAGTTTAGTTTCCTGTATTATAATAATTTCTAATTCAAAGTTTTTAAAATATCTTTTTATTAATCTCTGTTTGTTAGGGGCATTTAATCCCCTAACATTCCAAGTTGTAACTTTCATTTCTCCTGGGGAAGTGGCACTTCCCCTTCCTTTGTTTATTGCTATGCCCAATTGTCTATCCACATTAGTTATCCCAAAGAGGCCTTCAATATCATCCTTAACCGATGCTAAATTTTTAGTATAATTAATGACAGTTTTGTCATGCTGTTCTGAGCTCTTTTGATCAAACTCTGTTTGAGCTTGGGAGTCTTCCTTGTCTATAATCTCCTTTCCATACATTTCAATTATATTTTCTATATTACCTGATAAGTCCAAGTTTAGAGTTTCTATCTCTATGGGGATTGAGGTTACTGGTTCCTCCCCCTCTTTATGGGAATTTATAACATTCTCGTTATTCGGATCAAAGACCTCTTTGCTGGAATTTTCTTTTTCTTTATTTTCAGTTTGTGTTAAATATATGTAATATTTTTTTGGATTAAGGTTGGCTTTTTCTTGTTCTCTTTTGTTTATATCTGATGCTCCTGAGATTTTATCTGAATTACCAGGAAGAGCTTTATCGATGACTTCCATTTCTAAGAGGGCTGATTGTATAGGCTCATTTAGTTCTAGTTGAGTCATCCTAACATCCTCTTCCTCTTTATCCTCTAAAATACAATTCTTAATCATTTTGATCAAGATTTCTTTTTGATACTTTAATTCATCTAAATCACATATTTCATCCATGAACATATCCATAAGTTCATCTGTTAAAGATTCTCCTAAATAATCTATGATTATTTTAAATTCCTCTTTGCATTTTTCTTCAGGATCTGCTAATACTGTTGGATTTAACCAGTCAGATTTATTTGTTGGTCAATCTCACATACATCCAAGGACTCTATGGATTTGTCTCCCACATCAATTTTATCTTTATACTATAGACAGATCTCATTCTTTTTGTCTAAATCTATTTGATATGTCTTATTTCCCATATTACAACTATCAAGTGAGTTATAAATTTTATTATCTTTTGTAATTTTAGCTGTCGGGATTGAATCCTCAAAATTTTTGATATGTGATGTTTCTAAATTTCCTTTTGGTGGATGGAAATTTGAGTACATATGGTTGTTGCAAATTGTTTTCAGACTGTTATATTCATCAGGAGAAGGAAAGGGACCAACTGGATTTTCCTTCTCTGAGTTCATTAGAAAAAAGCCTCCTCTATCCTTATGGAAGTTTACCTTTACACTTATGTCTGTGCAAGGGGGGGCATCTATGTAGTTCTGTTGAGCACCAGAGGTAGACATATTGTCTATCTCAGAGATTTCGATGTACTCTTCCAAAATCATTGGATTAAAAATTATAGAGTTTGAATTGAAGCATAGTTGTATAGGGGGGATAAACTTTTCATGATAGTTCAATTTAACTACAATGATTATTTCTGCTAGATTGTGTTTGGTTTTAATAATTCTTATGAATTCTCCACATCTGTTCCCTATGTTTTTAACAATCTTGAAGTGGTTTAATTCCATTGGTAAGTTCCTGAGTAAGATTGATTTTTCTATCATGAAGTCTGCTACATTAATTGGGTTGAAAAGAGGAAACCAATTAAAGACAAAAAAGGAAATTTGTCTATACTTTAGATAACCTTCTTCCATAATCTTATTTTTAAGGTTACTAAATTTACAATCTATAAAAATGAAATTATCAGCAAGGATAGTTATACTTACCTCGAAGGGTAGTTGAAATAAAAGTCCCTCTACTATGTCAGAAATGGAAGCCCATGCTCCCATCCACTTACAAATAACACCTGTATCTGCACAGGAACTCTATTTTTGCAAAATACAGTTGTTATCTAGTGAAATCCTATAATGCCTTTGCCCATAAATTCCACAGACTGTGGATGATTCTTTATTAACACTGCACCTATGAGGTAGAGAATAGATTTTCTCAGAGTGACTTAACATAGATGTATTAAAACTTCTATTGAGCTTACCCGAATTTTGGTAAGACTTATGCAGAATTTTATTATTTCTCCTTCTGTGTGGAGGAGTATAGGCCTTAGGTGCCTTGTGTATAGAATCATATGCAAAATGCGATACAGAGCTTGCTACTGATGCTTTATTCATAAACTTAGCTTTTCCCGTATGAGGACCTAGGGTTTTGTCAAGGAAAAGGAGAGAAAACACCACATCTATTTGTGATTGCTCACAATCCAGATGTGACTTCTCCCTAGCTGGTACTTTTCCTTCCAAAACCCTATTCCTCTGATATGGGGATAAATAAAATCTCTTATTTTGAGGAGTTTTCTCTTTTTTCAATATATCAAAGGAATTTTTAAGCACAATTTCCTTGAAACTATATTTAGCTGGGTAAGATCTTACCACATTTCTTCTCTTTACTGTTTGCCACTTATCTTTGTTTGCATTCCCATCCCTGAGAGGCACTTGAGCCACCATCAATCTTCCTCCCCCCTTTGCAGACAGAGGTTCATAGGGGTTTTCCACCAGAATTTTCCTAGATATCAAGGCTTTGGTGGTCCCGGGGAGTATAATCTTTTTGGATGCATACTTAGTTTTTGTGAAAATATCCATTTGACGGTCTAGGGTTTGTACTGTAAAGACTCTCAAGATTGAGATCCTGTTTTCTTTTACAAAACTCTTGGAGGCCATAGCCAGATTCCCATTGCCAACCAAGGTCGCTGTAATGGAGCCCGAAACCCTATCTATTGATGCTACATTCTGCTGAAATTCCCATATACTCTTTTCCTTTTGCTTTGCAATAAAATCTTTTAGATGTTCATATGATGGGTGCTAGGATCGCATATCCGAATTTCTACAATCCACCTGCTTGTGGCCATATAAAAAACAATTGAAGCAATATCCTGATAAATTCCTATCACTACCATTAACTAGGGAAAGCACCTTGTGTGATTTAGCAGTGGCAGAGGAATTTCCATGTTCAAAGCCAGAGGCCTTTGCCGCTGTAAGCTTATGATGTAGAAACCCTAGATTAATTTGCCTCTTTTGATATGCTATTTTTCACTGTAATCGAAACTTCCTCATTTTCGCACCATTAGTTATTACTCTTTTTTAAAAGCCCTTGGCATTGGTTCAAGGTTTCTCAACCAAAATTTGGGACACTAAGGGCATCAAAGTGATGTTTGATATCATTTGTGATGGGATTTTGATAAGTTGGGAAGATTTGAGTATCAAGTTTGATATTCTTGATACATAGTATAGGACCTTTTCCATTCTCATCTTTGCTTTCCTTTCACTCTCACTCCCTTCACCTTGTGACTCTAATGACTTGAGATTCCTTTTCATTTGATGGCCCAATGATTTTCTTCTCCCCTCCATTAAAGCTAAATAATTATACTATCTCCTTGCAGACAACTATGACATTTTTTTAACACCTTAACCTTTGCTAGTTCCATGAACTTCCACACTCTCAATGGAAAATTTTCTTTGATAACCTTTGGCGTAGCCTCATTGCCCCTAAAAAGAAGTTCTTTTTCTAGAATTTTTTGCTTCATATGCTCCCTGTTAAGCAACTAAATGGGGACTTTAACACATGACCAATTTGTAGGCTACCTAATAAATTCATGCATCTCCTTTTGGTCTATCTTGTAGCTAAGGAGATTTGGTTTATGTTTGGGTTATATGTGAATAATAACATTTTGATTTTTGAGATTATACTTGGCAATGTCTTGGGTCTTAATAAATATTTCAATGCTTTTCTTTCTATTTTATCAATTGACATATTATGGCCCATTTGAAATATTAGGAATAAAAAATTATTTAATGGTGTACCAAGATCCCTTTCTAGGTCTCTGAGGAAACTCACATATTTTGGTACCACTTTTCAGGTAACCATCACATTCAAACTTGATCGGAGGAAATTTGAGATATTTCTTCAAAATGGGACTGTAAGTGTGTATTGGCAAGAGATCTCAAATGGGTACACATGGACCAAAGCCACTCCATATAGGACCCCATTTGAGGTATCCCTCCATAATTTCCTTGTTGAGATGAGAAATTGGGAATAGATGCTGAATAGAAACAATGTTCATCCCCTACAAGTAGCAGAAGCACCTCATCAGTGGTGGTTTCACCCATTGCTATGGTCCCTCTAGTGGTTTTTATGGTAGTAGAAGCACCCCCTATACCCGTGGCAAGAAAAACACCTCAACCTATACCTATTGCAGTGAGAGTGGTGCATCCATATGAACTGAGGATCAGAGAGGAAAGTGTTCTTAGGTGGATCAAGGGATAGTCTAGTCGGATTGCTTGGGTTGAGAGGTAGGGAAATGATAGACTTGGATGATTAGTTCTAGTAGCATTTTAGCTTTCAGTTATATGTTGCTATTAGCTGAATATATATTCACATGTATGTTTTTTGTGTAAAATCTAAAGTACTTCTGACTCATGTTACTATTTTGATTAGTACTCTTACTATGAACTCTCTAGTGTAATCATTTTGACTAATTTATATCTAATACACAAAATATATATATTTGACTAATTCAAAATGGGTGTATTAAAAAATAAAAATTAATCATACTCCCTAATTTTGAGAAAATATTTATTGTCTTAATAAATGTATAGAATAGAATGTAGAATATTGTTGATATATAGATTTGTTGTTCTCAGTTTCAATATGACTCACCTAATGGGTAGTTACAAATGTTCCAACATCAAATAATTTGTTATTGAACTAACAACTTTCCTTTGCATTTGAGAGGGTATCTTCGATGTATGGTAGCGGTTTTTAGATTGTTTGTGTAATTTTAACTTGAAAGTACAAAAAGGAAAAAAATAAAGAAAATTAAAAAGCATAAAGCCTAGTAGTAAACACACAAATACTAGAAATGATTTTACATATTGTTACAATCTACAAGATGTTTTCAATACAAAACATGTTTTGATATACAACGATAATGAAAGAAGGATAAATAATCTCATTGTATGAAGAGAAAAATTGTTGCTTTACCATCATTGCATATTGAAACATGTTGTGTGGTGAAACCTGTGTGTGTGAATTTTGTACCTAGCTGTAGACACAACACTTCAGTAAAACATTAGAGGTTAGTAGAAATCAAAATCGTGCAGTGAAATGGAAACTAATCTAGCCAAGCAATTTACTACCTTCTAGTAGGTACGAGTATGATATTCTCAGATTGGACCGAGATCAGTGATGTTGACGACACCTAAATGAAGGATTTGAATGCAGAATCTAGATATGAGATGAATGCAAATTAATCTATATTTTTGGATTTTCTATGCAATAAGATGAAGTAAACTGATATGAATCTATTCTATATGAGAAACTGATAGGACATGCAATTAATCTAATAATGATATGCTAAATGATATGAATGCTCAAAAACAAATGAAAATCTCACAACACCTTGGATTTGCAAAGATGGATTCTTCGATCACCAATTCACCAGCGTGAGGATGCAATTCATGGATGGATCCAAATGAAGAGCTGAGGCCTTAATTTATAGAAATCCAGGACTTTGGAGGTGCATGGAAAAAGCCATAAATCACTCTTGATAAAATCAGGTTGATTTTTAAGTTATCAAGAATTTAGAGATAGATTAAGTCACAAAATCATGCAAATCAACTTTTTAATTTAAATCAAAAGTTGAGATCAGCTTTCAACTCAAAAGAGAGTTGAGTTTATTTTTAAAACAACTTGAATTGATTTTCTGATTTAAAGTTCAACTGCTTTTTGGATGTGCATAATTAATTATGAATTAATTAAATAAATAAAGTGATTTATCCTCAACTTAATTGATTTTAAAAATAAAATAATTGGTCTATGGGTTAATCAATTATTAAATCAAACTTTTACTCAAAAACTATATTATTAAATTTGACAATCGACATTAATTAATTAAATAAGAATTTAATCAATTAGTCATAGGATATTTGATTTATTGTCAAAATTTAAATAATACAATTTAGGAATAAATATAATTAAATCCAATTAAATAATTAAGTGGCAGTATTAAATCTAATAAATTAAATATTCAAAATATTCAATTAATCAAACTTTAGGATAAATAGGATTTATCACCAAATAATCATTAAATTAAAGATAATTAGGATAAATAGGAATAAGGAATATTCCCTGATGCAAAATTCAGGATGATCAATTAAGATTTGATAATGTGTCGATGTGCCTTAGGTTAGGACTTTGATGTCGATTTCGTTCAATGTGTCAATATAGGAGGTTAATGAACCTATAGCCCATTTTTGGGGTATTACATTTTGCCCCTCTTTGAATTACTGTGCGAAGCGTAGTGGTTCAAAGATAGTCTATGTATGATGTTGAAACTGATGTTTGAAATTGAAGTTGATATGAAATAGAAATTGTGATATGAGACAGAAACTAATTGAAAGATTCGAAGATATTAGGTCCTAAATGACCAAAGATAATGTTAACTATAACAATAATGAACCGATGATTGTCAAGAAGTGTCAAAATGCCTGATTCTGAACCTTATGATTGTGAAGAAGTGAGTGACCGATTCTAGACTTGATTATCGATAAGAATCACATTGGTATCACATCTGAACCCTTAAGTTATGAAGAACCAAGGAAATAACACTAATGAACCGATGGTTACAAAAAAATGATACAGTTTACAAGATTAAGAGAATACCAGATTGATATGGATCTTGATGAATCTAATATGCCCCAAGCGATGATTGATTTGCCCCAAGCGATGAGGTATTTTTGATGAATCAACAACTAGACGTGGTTGTTGTCTTGATTATTGAGGAAAGATTTGATTTCAAATTTAGATTACAAACGTTGAATGATGTGCAATACCATGCCCCCTTCGAGATAAAATTGAAATCTGACAAGAAAAGTTAGCATTATAGTTTTAGAAGCATGTTAATTGATTTGAGAAGTGGTTAAACACGTTCGAGAATGCATTCTACATCATTTGCAAGTCCAAAAGACCAAGTTTGACTAGGTGAAACCATGAGTTGACCATAGTTGACCAAGTTGAAATTTTGATAGTTTGATGTAAGATAATCAGTTAAGTTGAATACTAGATTTTTGTGATGATTGAAGGTCGATTATGCAAGTAGTTGACAATATAAACGATCTCAGATTTTGATTTTGATCCCAAAAAAGGATTTTACTTTCTATTTCGTTGGATGGACCTTCGTGTAAAGTGTCCGCTCTTGTTAGATTTGAAGAGGAGATAGAAGAATCATTTAAGCATTGAAGTTTATGTAGCCATTTGTGAGATCATGCAATCATGCAAAATGCAAAGAAACATGTAAGGTAAAATGCAATCTAAGACCTAGGACCTAGTCATTGATCATGTGTCGGTCGATTTCATCATTGAATTTTTAGGTAACCGAATAAATCAATACAATGTCCACTAGTCATGAAACTATAGACATGAATATCGATTTGTATACACAAGGATCAATACAACACCCACTGGTCAGGAAACCATGGACATATGAATATTGATTTTGTTTTTGGAATGTCAGATTAGATATAAGCACCAAGGCATAAGCACCAGGATGACCTGAATATCATGTATTTGATATAGCAATTTGTATAAGCATCAAAACATAGACATCATGATGACCAGAATACGCCTTGCATACAAACACATCAAGCAGTCAAGAGATCATTCTAAATTCAATGTGAATTACCCTTATTGACCCTTTATCGTTCACATCCTTAGGTAAGATCATGTTTCACAGTAGGAGAAAGAACTCACTCAAAAAAGACAATAGTTAGATCAAACTTCCTTGAATTTTCCAAGTATCAATGGTCGAGGTATGCATGGCCATCCAATTTGAGATAGAGGCTCTTACAGTCGGACACCATTTCAATCCAGAATTTCCAAAGTTGTTAGATTTTCACATATAAATAGAAGACAAAGAAAAGATTATCCCCCCAGTCATTACTCTCTAAATCCTATAAAGGACATCATCAAAGAGCTCAAAGGGACACAATATGAAAAAATCTCAATGCGAATTAGTAAGCATACAAGGAGATAAAAGCATGTAAAAAGCATAGATTGTTTTCAACTTGATGTTTGATGTTTGATTGCATTGTTTTAGATGCAAAATTCTTTCCAGAGATGAGACAGATTGACTGATTCAAATGAAGCTTCAAAGGACTCTAACTAGATATGATACATCTAAGGTATACTGGAGACCATAGAATATGACTTTGATTGCCCCCAAGTTTGAACATTGATAGGATACAAATGCTTTAGCTGATTGGTGTACAAATAGACTTATTGAAAATATGAATATGTAAACAAACTGGGAGATATGTACAAACTAAAGCAAGACTGAAAGCTGGGAAAGATCAAGATTGCACTGATAGATGGAGCATTTTGAAACAAGTGGCACCCGTTTGTCGAGTTTTCACCATCTTGGTAGAGATTCTATTTTTGCTACCAAGGCATCTGTTTCCAGGTTTTCACCAAGGCACTTTTCCTTTTTCTCATTTTTTTGTATTTTTTTTTGGTAATTTTTTATTTTTTTGTGAATCATCAAGGTGCCTATTGCTAGGTTTTCACCAAGATGTTCATTTTTTTTAGGACTTTTTCCAATTTTTATAAATTTTTCAAGACATTTTACCATAGACTGAATGCCTTAGGCGTAGAATTTCTTTAGATGTAGAATGTTGATTGGTTCTCAGAGCTGTTCTCCTTCAGTCATTGAGAGTTGATAGGCACCAAAGACAAAAGTAGTAGTGATTACAAAGGGACCCAGCCAGTTGGGTTCAAACTTCCCCTTGCACTCTCTATGTGATTGATTTTTAGGATTCTTTCTCAAGACTAGATCGCCAACTTGAAATTCTTTGTCTGACTTTATTGTTGTAACCTCTAGACATTCTCTTTTGATATACTCTAAGATGATCATACCCTACTTGTCTACGGTCATCTAGTAGTTCAAGTTCTTGCAACCTAGACACTATGTAGTCATCATCAGTTACTAGACCATGCATTCTGATTCTTAGTGATGGGATTTCAACCTCAATAGGCAGTACCACTTCAGACCCATAAACTAAAGTGAAAGGTGTAGCCCCAGTAGGTGTTTTGATACTTGTTCTATAGGCCCAAAGAGCTGGATTGATCATGAGATGTCAGTCTCTTCCTGTCTTATTAACTGTACGATGCAAGATTTTCAATAGATTCTTGTTAGAAGACTCTGCTTGTCCATTCCCTTGAGGATAGTAGATAGATGACCAATGTTGTGTAATCTTGAGTTTGGCACATAAATCATCTAGATCTTTGTTCTTAAATTATCCACCATTATCTGTGATTATAGAATGTGGAATACCATATTGGCATATGATGTAGTTCAATATGAACATAGATATTTGTTTTCTAGTTGCTTGTGTCAAAGGGACTGCTTCTACCCATTTTGTAAAATAATTTGTAGCTGTGATTATATGGGTATGTCCATTAGAAGAATGAGGATGTATAGCTCCTATAAGATCAAATGCCCATTGGTGAAAAGGCCATTGTGTAGTAAAGGGAATTAGATCTCTCACTGGAGCATGAATTAAGTTACCATGTACTTGGCACTTTTGACAGTTCTTAGTAAACTTGATAGACTCTTTCTCCATTTCAGGCCAATAGTACCCAGCCCTAATAAGTTTTTGAGCTAGTGTTAAACCATTTGAGTGTGATCCACAAATACCATCATGGACTTCCTCTAATGCACGTTGAGACTCTTCCCATTCTAAACATCTAAGTAGCATACCATCTAGACTTCATTTGTACAAATCATGACTGATGATGACATATCGGAGGCATTACGGATAAGGTATCTCTTTTCATAGCGGTTGAAGGTATCAGGAATGATTTGGTCTTGGAAATAGGAGAATAGGTTTTTGTATCAGGATGAATCATGACCAAAAATAGTGTAGATCATGTGGGTTTCAAGGGAATCATATGCAGGATAAGATAGTGCTTCCACCAGGAACTCATAGCGTAGCTCATGTTCAGGCTATTGTAATAGAGTAGACAATATTTCCATTGCATCAACAACCTTATTCTTTGTTCTAGGTATTTGCTCAAATGTAATAGATATGAAATACTTCTTTAGATCATCTACCATTCTTTTGTATGGAATGATATTTTCATCCTTAGTCTGGTACACATCATTGACTTGATGGATAACAAGTTGGGAGTCTCCATGAATGTGTATCTCTGTCACTCTCCACTCAATTGCTAGTTTCATGCCGTTAAGAAGGGCTTCATATTCTGCAATATTGTTTGTGCAAGGGAACTTTAATCTAAATGCTTTAGGTTATGGAGTATCCTTGAGGAGTTATAAATAATATACCTGCTCTAGATCCATTCTATGTATAGGAGCCATCAAAGAATAGTTGCCATTCTCTAGAAGAAAGAGTCATGATAGAGGAATCTGGAAATTCCATTTGCATTGGTGTATCATCAATCATAGGTGCTGCTGCTAATTGATCAACAATAACCTATCCTTTTATAGCTTTTCTTTCAACATATTCAATGTCAAATTCACTTAAGAGCATGACCCATTTAGCTAATCTACTTGTGAGGGCAGCCTTGCTTAGTAGGTATTTTAGTGGATCAATCTTAGCTACCAAATGTGTGGTATGTGCCAACATGTAATGTCTCAGTTTTTGTGATGCAAAGATCACAGCTAGACAAGCCTTCTCAATCATAGAATAGTTTTTTTCATATGCCACCAATGTCCTACTAATATAGTATATAGCTCTTTCCTTTTTGTTATCATCATGTTGTGCAAGCAATGCCCCTAGTGATGTATCTATAGTAGAGACATATAAGATCAAAGGCTTCCCTTAAATGGGAGACATCAAGATAGGAGGATTTGATAGATACTTCTTGATATGGTTAAAGTTGTTCTCACATTCTTCATTCCACACAAATGTGACCCCTTTATGTAATGTTTTTGTAAAAGGTTGTGATATGTCTGCTAGTTGAGATATGAAGCATCTGATAGATTGAACTCTCCCTTGCAATGTTCCCATCTGACTAATATTCTTTGGAGGTTGCATCTCCATTATAGCCTTTACTTTAGTTGGATCAACTTCAATGCCCTTCTTTGAAACTATGTATCCTAAGAGCTTTCCAGAAGTGACATCAAAAGCACACTTCTTAGGATTTAGTCTGAGACTAAATTTTTCCATTCTGTCTAGTATCTTGCTCAAGTCATTTAGATGTTCAGCTCTAATCATAGATTTTGCTAAAGTATCATCAACATAATCCTCCATAGTCCTATGCATCATGTCATGAAAAATAGATGTCATGGCTCTCTAATATGTAGCACCAACATTCTTAAGCCCAAATGGCATGACATTCCAACAGAAGGTGCCCCATGCACATGTGAAAGTAGTTTTCTCTTGATCCTCTGGAGCAATTTTTATTTGATTATATCCAAAAAAACCATCCATTAAAGAATACATCTCAAAGCTCACAGTCATGTCCACTATCATATCAATGTTAGGTAGGGAAAATCATCCTTAGGGCATGCTCTATTTACATCTCTAAAGTTTGTGCACACTTTGATTGATTTATCTAGTTTTGAAATAGGTACAATATTAGAGATCCATTTTGCATAATCAATAACTCGGATGAATCTAGCTTTTAGTAGTTTCTCTAATTCAACTTTGACCAAGAGTGCAACATGAGGATGCATCTTTCTTAATTTTTGTTTAATTGGTTTTACTCTAGGAGCTATAGATAAATGGTGCATTATAAGATTAGGATCCAACCCTGGCATATCTGAATATTTCCATGCAAAGTTGATCTTCTTCTCTGTGAGGAAGGTTGTAAATTTTTGCTTCTCTTCTTCTGATAAAGATTGTGCTACATGGATCAACTATGGTTCTTCTATTGTTCCCAAGTTGATAGATTGAGTGGGCTCAATTAGAACTGGAGATCTATCTTGTAAATGACTCAGAAGGACATCAAATATCTCATCCTTAGGTGCCTTAGAGAGGTTTTCACCTTTGGATACGTCTTTTATTTTTACTTTTGTAGGTTCTGAGACTACCACAAAGTGGTTTTCACCCTTAGAACTCCTTTTCTTTTTATTCTTATTCATATTTTTTTGACTAAGATACTTGATGTCTGACTCCATCATGCTAATGCTCAGTTCACTGATGGAAGTCCTCATAGGGTCAACTACATTGAGGTAGCAAGCAAGGGCATAGTCATTTGAGAAGGTATAAATACCATGGCTTGGGTTTGTGGAGGTTTGATTAAGAAGTTCAGGATGTTGGATAGTCAAAGTGGTGAAAGATTGGGAAATAGTGTTTATGGATATGGATCTGTCATCATCAGTCCTAACCCGATGCTTGAGTTCAAAGGTGATATTACAACTTAAGACATTCAATTTTTGAATAGGCTCAATGTCATTGTGATAGTCCACTTCAGCCATCAGTGGGTCAGACTCGATAAGTTCATCATTTCTCTCTAGACTTACATTGGGTTTAGGTGCATATTGGTGAATAACATCAACATGTTTCTCTATAATAAGCTCATCTTCTTCTAGAATGGCTCCATTAGATTCTTCATCTATTTCTCTAGGAAATCTAAGAACATCAGTAAAGTCAGGATGAATGCCCCAAGAAGGGTTACCCTCAAATTCTGATTTGAATTCATACTCATGAGAATCTGTCTCAGAATAACTACCACCTTCCTCTTTGTCTATTTGATTGTCTTTGAGATCAACTGGTTCTTGTTGTGCAACTATCTCTTGCTTTATAGTAGGTTCTTGTGTTTCTACTACATTAATTATTTTGATTGGATCATCTTCAGCATCAAGGAGGTTTGTGATTTCTTTGGGCAAACACTCATTGGGAATGAGATCGTCAATGGTGTTTGAATCATCACTATCAGATTGTTCTGTTTCTCCATTTAGTTAATTTTCTACAGAGGGCTCAATCTATTCTAAGACATGTGAGGAATTCTTGCTAAGACATAAAGGCTTCTTCCTGTATCCTATACCTGTCATATTCTTATTGGCTCGACCATGATGTTCAAGAGGTAACAAAAGACCTTTACCCTGGATTCCTAGAGGTCCTTTTCCTTTATATCCCATCTTAGCTATCAGTTTATCCCCTGGGCCATATGACTTAGAAGGAACCTTTGATACTTTAGAGTCACTAGGTGGAACAACTTGGGATTCAAGTTCATCTTTGTAGAGCCATGCAAGCATAGCTTCATCTTCTTCAAATTCTTGCTTTGGTACTTTTTCTACAACAAATTTTCCTTTATATGCCTCAAGAGGTTCCTTAGATTCTGGTTTGGACTATTTTAGAGCTTGCCCATAAGACTTAGGTGAGATAGGGAGAGATGTCAAAGACAAGATTGGCTCTATAGTATATTCTCCCATACCATTTTCTTTGATATTGACCTATTTTGCAATATCTTCCATCTTAGATGTGGATGCTACATCTGTTTGCTTAATGGAAGATTCTCTATTATTAGGAACAAGTTTATCCACATTTTCTTTCAAGATATTGCAAGTTGGTGACATGTTAGCTGGAATGGTTACCTCTACTCTGTCACAAGGAAATTTCAAGCACTGATGGTATGTAGAAGGAATAGCTTTCATTTCATGTATCTAGGGTCTCCCTAGAAGGATGTTGTAAGCCAAAGGTATATCAAGAACTTGACATATAGTATCTCTGATGATAGGACCTGTTCTGATAGGTAGGACAATTGTTCCCTTGGAGGATCTTTCTTCTTCATCATATGCTTTGATAGTTATTTTCTTTCTAGGATCAATGGCCGTTTTTGAAAATCCCAATGTGTGATCAAGCTGTAAGAACAAATATTCAAACCAGCACCCCCATCTATCAACACATGTTTGACATGATGATTTTGGATCAAGAATTCTATATGTAAGGGTTGGTTATGCGAATGACTCAAGGAGTTATCATTGTCCTCTGAAAAGGAGATATACTATGGAGACGTAAGATGACCAACCATAGCCTGGAATCTATCTAAATCAAGGTTATCAGGAACATTGCATTTGAGTAGAGCTTTGTCTAGGATGGCTCTATAAGCTGGAGATATCTGAAGCAACTCAAACATGGAGATTTTTGCATTAGTATGTTGGAGTTGTTGAATGATACTGTACGAAGTAGGCCTCGTGTCCTTAGGATTTGAAGATTTAGATGTTTCCCTCTGTTTAGAAGCGGAAGACAAATTGAAAGGCACCTTAGGGACATTTGATTGATCTAGGATTTGTCCTTGTAGGTGTGCTTGAGCTTGTGATCGAGTAACTGCATTGGCTGATTGATTTTCTCTATCTCTTCTTACAATTGTGATGACATTGCAACACTCAGATAGGCTTGGTTCAACCATATTGATAACAGTATTATTTCCAAGATAGGCATAATTGACCTTAGCACCCACATTAGGCTGAGAAGATGAATCTCCTTGACTATGCTTTTGAAATGGTTCGATGAATGCTATGTGATCATTATTGCTTTTAGGATTATCAATTGTGATTTCTCCATTATCAATCTTTTCTTGAATGGTATGCTTCAAGAACAAGCAGTTATTAGTTTTTTGACCTTTACCCCAATGGAATTCATAGAATTCATTCTCTCTCCACCATTTTAGCTTAGGGTCAGGATCAAATTATCGAATCTCAGGGAAAGAGATGACGTTATTAGCTAGCAGAGTTCTCATAGCTGATTCCAAAGATTCTCCAAGAGGAGTGAACTTTCATTTATTATCAGCAGACCAAGATTTGTATTCTGGCTTCTTTTGAGATGATTCGGGTAGCTTTTGTTCTGAAGATTTGATGGCTTGGGTACCAATGGTTAGATTGAAAGTAGGTGCCTTAGATGGGGCATGGAGATTATCAACAACGCCATCTATGATGACACCCTTATTTTTGTTCTTATCCTTAGAACTAGATTCATACTTGTCCTTTTGAAGTGTGACGTCTCCTTTTTTCACAAGTACTTTTTCAATTTTGATTGCATTATCTACCATCTTATCAAAAGATGTATGATTTTGCATTTGTAAAGGGTAGTTGATTTCTAGAACAAGATTATTGATGAATATTTCCAACTTCTCAGTTTCTGGAATAGGCCTAGCATATAGAGAGAATTTCTTTCTCCATCTTTTGAGAAATGTCAAGAATGGTTCTCCTGGATATTGTTTGAGATTGCAGATATCAATCATGGTGACTGGATGTTGGATATTGTAGGAGTATTGCTGATAGAAAAATTTGATCAAATCCTCAAAGGTTTTGATTGTAGGAGGCATCCTAGAGAACCAATGAACGGCTGACCCTCCCAGAGATCGGGGGAAAAGATGCATCAGATAGGTCGGTTCATGCATGAACTCCATAGATTGAGCACAAAATTCCCTGACATGATCTTGAGGATCATAGTTTCCATCATACTTATCATATTTCGACATTTTCACCCTCTTAGGGAATGGTGGCATATACAAGTCTTTATCGAATGGAAAAGGACATAGGGCCTCCATGGAGAACTCCTTAGGTTCTTTTTCTTTTTCCATTTTGTTAAGTTTTACTTGCATGGCATGCATTTGTTTCATCATAGCCATAATAGGAGTTTCTTCCTCATGTGTAATGATATCTTCCACATTAAAGTTGGGAGGAAGTTTAGCTCCTTGATGAGCTAACTCTAGAAAGTATGTTTCTCTATCTTCTTTCAAGAAATGTTTCATCATTCTTTTGAAGTTATCATCATTTTGATATTGGGCAATTTCAGCAGGTGTAGGTTCTTAATCCATACCATGTTGAGACTGATGTCCTTGGGACCCATGATCTATCCCTCCATAAGACATGTTAGGAGTTTTAGGACTCCCTGGATTAGATTGAGGAGGGGTTTTTTGACTACCTTCGTGAGTTGATGGAGGGGGTATGTAACCAGTTTTCAATCAAAAATTGCCAAGACCGCCGTCTTTGTAAAGACCAAAATTGTAGAGTTGCTCAAGAGTTGGACCCTAGATAGTGGTCAAAGGTAAGGTATGAGATGTCTCCTCTGATTTCTTGTGAGAGGAAGCTCTAGTCTCCACCATTAACCTTGGGTGAAGCAAAAGAATACAATGAAGACAACTGAAGAAAGATCTGATTCAAGAAGATCAAATGACACAACCTTGTCAAAGTTTGATTGATTGAGGATAAGATTGGATGTAAATGAAGGATACTATGCCTTGGATGTATGGGTAGATGCCCAAAAGATAGCAGACATGAGTTCACAACACTTAGCCATTTTGAAGATGGATTGAAGATTGATAGTTATGACAAGGTTTTGACACAAGATGAAAAAGACTCAAATCGATTAAACAGAAGGCTGAATCAGACTCAAGAGGCCACTTTAAGAAATTGATTGGATTCATTCTAGTTTTTGTTCTATTCCTGACACAGTGATTTTCTTGACAAACTCTGGAAATAGGCTGTAAAAGTTGGGTCTCTGACACTTTTTAACACTTTCTGACAATTTTTCAGACTTTTCTCAAATGAATTTCTATAGGCTCGTACGACAGTGCGTAGGCTATGAAATGACAATTGAAGAGATCATACGAGAGTTGCAAAACTTGCATGATAGTTGATAGTAGGATTTTTTACTTTTTTTATTGACTAGTAGCAAAGCTCATACGACACTATACAAGCTATCATATGACAATCTGGGGGTTCTGAAATGATAATAGCCAAAAGTCGTATGACTTTCTAACTTTATGAGATTAATTTTGACTCCAAAAAGGTGTTTGACATCAGATTTTGCAATTTTTAGGTTTTTAGTTTTAAATTGTTCACAAAATTACTTGTCTAGATTTGAAGATTGTACCAGATTGATTTATTCTTAGTAACCAAATAGATAAACAGGCACATAAAATAGCAAGCAAGTGATTTCAAGCATGTCTAAAAATAATGAATAGGGGATAAAGCAACCCTGTGCATGAACAACCAAGTGACTGAATGTGCTAATCCCTAGGAGTGCTAACAGTGTATGATCTAAAAAGTTTTGCAATAATGCACATATTCCTAGAAAATGAAAATTTGGCCTCACTAGGGTTTGTAGTAATGGTCTGACTCTGCAACTTTTGTGATCTCAAGAGGGCGAACTCCAATCCAGGCACACCAGGGTTTTGACACAGTCTGAGAAATTAATCAATCAAGAGCTGCTAGGGAGATCTGATAGCCCAACAAGAGACCACACCTATGAAGATTTCCTTCACAATGACATTTATATAGTGGTTGCTGCTACCACGGTGAAAATGACTATTACCACTTGAGGTTCCGTCCATGTGGTTGACCCAATTAAGGGAATGTCCACTACGGTTAACCCTCTCTAAAGGTGACTCATAAAAGATACCACATGGAGACTGGTTCCAGATTCAAGGATCTGAGTTTTTGATACTACCCAAAAAGGGAGTAGAGAATAGTCCTCTAGCCTTTTCACTTTTAACCAAAACAAAGCAAATAGATTAATCTGACATGCTAAGACCAAGATTATCTCATAAAGATCTATGATGTCAACCACTTATGATCTATCAACCTCTCAGGAGAGAGAATGTATCAATCAGAAGCTGAAGATGCACAAAATCTAGTATAATGTGAGACGCTCTTAGTAACCTCCCGACCTACAAGGGTTCTCTCATTGAGAAGAGCTTCACTGGAAACCCACTCTCTCAAGAACCAAAAATAGTGTTCATACGGCCTATTTACTATGTGTAACAGATATGTAGAAATGAAATCTACGTTCATTTTATAGCCCAAAATGAAATTTGTGATATGAAAGCAATAAAGGTCACACAAGCTTGACACACGAGAGTTCATTTTAGTCCAAATTGAAATGTTATCAGATAAGAAGACTACCTAAATTCCTCGCAATGCACTTAGTAGATTCTTACCTATTTTTAGCAATTCTCATGCTTTTTCCAATCAGAACCAGCAATACCAATCAGAAACAGAGGATTTCAATTGTTAATGTTAGTTGTTAGTCCAAATCTGGAAATCAAATTTGGAAAACTGCCTGAAAATATGAAATGACTGATGGAATATGGATGAACTGACTGAGAGGGGGGGGTGAATTAGTCAACCATAAAACACTTAACAATTATTTCTTTCCAGATCCCTTAGGATATCTTAATGAATATTATCTGTTTAGCACTCGGTAAATAGATTGCAGTAACTTTGTAGATGCAGAAAGTATTAGTGAATTATCTTTAGATATTCATCAGCACTTGTATGTGATTAAGATAGCAATTAAGAACACAAGAGACACAAGATTTAACGTGGAAACCCAATATGGGAAAAACCACCAATGTATCTAGATACTGATTTTCACTTTTCTGAAGTGATGCCCGGTTAGAAGCCAACCCGGTAAAAGGTTACAAAACACATTGTTAGGTGTGACCTTGTTAGAGGATTTAATCACCCTGCTAGGAGTGGCCTAGTAAGAGGTCTTGAAAACAATTCAATGGAATTGTCACCTTGTTAGAGGATTTACAATATGGTTGTTAAACCAACTCGGTTAAGAGATTCAGAATTCACTGTTACAATGATAAGAAGGTAACAATGAAAATGACCTATATAATAATGCAATTGCCTTGCTGATTACAGATCTCTGTTCTGCATAAGTCTGATCTTTCCTGATTGAATATATCTCTGTTGCACCTCAGGATATCTGATCATCCTTCACAAATTCGCACACACCTTTTCTACTTTTCTTCTATATATCTTCTGCTGTATATGTCTTATTTTCACATTTGACCTTTTATTTATATGATTTTAGATTTGTCAAATCGACATTACTTAGTATAACAGTCGGCTGAATTAAGAAAACTTTATTTGCAAAAATCCTTCAAGGGCTGACGGTGCTCGGTGACCATAACTTTCTACAATCTTTCGGAGACCGAGGGAACTCGGTAAACACTGATAATCCTTTTTCCTCAAAAATTGACTGAACTCGGTAGATGCTATCTTTTCTTCGATAACCGACTGAACTCGGTAAACACTATCTTTTCTTCGATAACCGACTGAACTCGATAAACACTGAATTTTCTTTGATAACTGAGTGAACTCGGTAAACACTGAATTTTCTTTGATAACCGAGTGGACTCGGTAGGCACTAAATTTACTGATAGGCAGACCGACTAAGCTTGGTAGGTACTGAATGTTGCGGACTATGACATTGTGTGACATCAGAGACAATACATAATTTGAGTAGCAATTTCCTTCAGACAATTGTTTCCAACAATCTCCCCCTTTCTTTGGCATTGATGGCAACACAATATGTCATAGCATAAGAAATTTGAAAGAATTAGCTCGGTTCAGATCCAAATCTCCCTCTGTCAGCAAACTTCCTGTTTCTTGAAAACTCATCCTCTATCTATTGAAAATTTCTTGAAGTAATAGCAAAGACATAGCAAACACTCCCTCTTTGACAACACATGCCAAAGACAATTCACATATTACTGGTGTAAACTAATGTACCTCAAGTACTGATTCATATGCAATGATTCCTTGAATATGCTGCATCAACTGGTTGATTTTCAATCATGTTCTGGTTGATGCATCACTAAAACTATATTTAGTGAGCCTCGGATAGGGGAATGACCCCTAACTTACCTTTTAGATACAAAAATGCATCCTTAGGTAATGGTTTGGTGAAAATGTCTGCAATCTGCTCTTTTGTATGAATATATTCTAATATGATTTCCTTGTCCTGCACCAATTCTCTGACAAAGTGATACTTAATAGCAATGTGCTTGGTTTTGGAATGCATCACTGGATTCTTTGAAATGTTTATTGCACTAGTATTGTCACAAAATATAACAACTGGTTCTTTGATTTCAACCTTCATACCTTGTAATAACTATTTAAACCAAACAATATTTGAACAATTTACTACAGCAGCAACATATTCTGCTTCAGCTGTGGATTGAGATGTGCAATTTTGCTTTTTACTGGTCCAAGATACCAGTCTTTTTCAAAGAAAAAATGCTCCACCACTTGTACTTTTTCTGTCATCAATGTTTCCTACCCAATCAGCATCAGTAAATACTTTTAAATCTAGATTGCCTCCAAATTTATACCACAAACCATATTCTTCAGTTCCTCTTAAGTACCTTAAGATTATTTTGATTGCCATCATATGATTTTCCTTAGGTTTTGCTGAGAATCTAGCTACTATACCGACTGCTAAGGCAATATCAGGTCTTGTGTGTACTACATACTACAATTTTCTAATCATAGATCAGTATAAGGTCTGATCTACATCTTTTGAATCATCATTTTTGGTAAGTTTCAGTCCAGTACACATGGGTGTACCAACTGGTTTTGAATCTTCCATACCAAACTTCTTAATTATTTCTTTAATGTATTTAGATTGAGTAATGTATATACCATTCTTGCTTTGCTGAATTTGAAGACCAACAAATAATTTTATTAAACCAAACATAGACATTTCAAATTCTTTGTTCATTTGCTCTGAAAATTCTTTGCACTGATCCTCATTCCCTGTAAATATAGTATCATCTACAAATATTTCTGCCAATACAATTTTGTCATCCTGTCCTTCTTTAATATATAGATTGCTATTATCATTTGCTCTTTTGAAATTAATCTGAATCAAATAGTTATGGAGTCTTTCATACCATGCTCTAGGAGCTTGTTTCAATCCATACAATGCTTTGTGTAACCTGTATACCATGTCCTTTTTATCTAGATCAACAAAACCTTTAGGTTGTTCAATGTAGACTTCTTCATCAAGAATTCCATTGAGAAATGCAGATTTTATATCCATCTGATATACCTTAAATCCTTTATGTGCTGCATAGGCAAGTAGAGTTCTTACACCTTCTAATCTTGCAACAGGAGCAAAAGTTTCTGCATAATCTATACCTTCTTCTTGAGAATAACCTTTACATACCAATCTAGCTTTGTTTCTAGATACTTGACCATCTTCATTCAACTTATTCCTAAATACCCATTTTGTTCCAATTACATTCTTATCTTTAGGTCTAGGTACAAGAGTCCATGTTTTGTTCTTTTGTATTTGTTCTAATTCTTCATTCATTGCTTCAATCCAACTTTCATTTTTCAATGCATCTTTGATATTTCTAGGTTCAAAATCAGTAAGCAGACATGTACCTTTTAGCTTGCTTCTTGTCATAGTACCATCTGATTTGTTTCCAATAATTTGATCTGGTGTATGATTCCTTCTGACATATTTGGCTAGTATAGGTTCCTTGCTTTTTGAATGATTCATGTTGTTGTCTTCTAGGATCTCTTCTTCAGGTTGCTCGGGCTCGGTAGATATTTTCTCGGTAACTTCAGGCTGAGACTCGGTTTGAATTTCTTCCTGTGACTCAGTTTCTTCTTGTGACTCGGTTTCTTCTTGTGACTCGGTTTGAACTTGTGACTCGATAACTATGCTTAGCTCGGTAGATATAGTTTCCTCATTGATAGTTGTGTTTGCCAATGTTTCAGGTTCAATGTAAATGAATCTTCTGTAGTTTTCAGGTTCCCTTTTGCTTTCTTCTTCAGTCTTTTCTGCAAACTCATCAAATTTTACATGTATACTTTCTATGACTTTGTGAGTAGATAAGTTTAGACATTTGTATGCCTTGCTTTTGCTAGAATATCCTAAGAATATTCCTTCATCACTTTTCACATCAAATTTATTTCTTCTGGATTCTTTTAAGATATAACATTTGCTACCAAATACTTTCATGTAACTTACATTGGGTTTATAGCCATACCATAGTTCATAAGGAGTTTTGAATGTGTCTTTCTTCAATTGTACTCGGTTCAAGGTATGAACTGCAGTGCTGATAGCTTCCTTCCAGTACTTTATAGCGATGTTCTTTTCTATCATTAGAGTCCTTGCACAATCCATAATAGATCTGTTTCTTCTTTCTGCTATTCCATTCTGCTCAGGAGTTCTAGGAGCTGATACCTGCCTTTTGATTCCTCTTTCAATGCAAAAGTTATTGAAATCATGGGAGATGAATTCACCACATCTGTCTGATCTTAAGCATTTCAATCTTTTCCCTGTTTCCTTTTCCACTCTTGCTAAGTACCATTTGAACTTTTCAAATGCTTCTGACTTTTCTCTTAAATACATAATAGTCATCATTCTAGAATAATCATCAACAAAAAGAATAAATTTTTTATCTCCAGTATAGCTTTGTATTCCAATAGGTCCACATAAATCAGTATGCACAATTTCCAAAATTTCTGTAGACTGATAGTTCTTACTCTTAAAACTAGTTTTACTCATTTTGCCAATCTGACAATTCTTACATAGACCAGTATCAGGTTTCTTCAAAGTAGGAATGCCTCTAACCTTCTTGAATTTGCTTATCTTTATCATGTTATCAAATTTCACATGACATAACCTTTTGTGCCATAGCCAACTTTCTTCAATTTGAGCAATAAAACATGAATATTAACTGAGATCAAGATAAAATAAGTTACCTTTTGTTTGTTTGCCTGATCCAATGAGTTTTCCTTTTTCATCCAGCAGTCTTGCTTGACCATTCATGAATTCAACCTTGAAACCAGTGTTGATTAGTTGTGCTACACTTAGAAGATTATGTTTTAGTCCTTCAACCCAATAAGCATTATCACATATGAGTTCTTTGGTTAATGAGATTCTTCCTTTTCCTTTTATACAACAAGGTTCATTGTTTCCAAATCTTACATTGCCACTATCACAGTCTTCTAGGTATTCAAATTTTGTCTTGTCACCAGTCATGTGGTGTGAACATCCACTGTCTATTATCCATATATCATCTTTGCTTATATGAGAAATAAGTGCCATCTTATCTTCATCATCATCAGATTCATCTTTTATAGCAATAAAGATAATTTTTTCTTCACTATCATCAGAATCTTTAGCCATAAAACATGTTTTCTTACCTTTATCCTTGAATGATTTCAAATTATTTTTGCCATAGTACTTGTGACTTCTCTTCTCTTCCTTGACCTGCTTGTTTGGGCACCTAGCTACAATATGTCCAATTTCTTCACATGAAAAATAGATTAAAGGAGTTTTACCTTTATATTTACCTTTCCCTTTAGAGTACTTCTTTGCAAGTAATGCTTCTACAATTTCAAGATCACTATCAGAACTTTCTTCTGATACTTCTTCACTTTCTGACTGAACTTCTTTTATTTTCTTGTTCTTCTTTAGTGAAACCTTGGCCTCAAATGCTGACTCAATATTTTTGGAACTTGGAACATAGTTGTCATAGTTGTCTAATTCAAAGGCTGTCAATCTTCCAACTAAAGCATCCAAAGTTGTATTGTGGTTTGTTTCACATCTTCTTTCTTGAATAGCTGATACTCTAATTGCATAGATAGGGAGTAGTGTTCTAAGTACCTTACTTATAATAGTTTCATCAGAGATTGTTCCTCCAGAAGCTCTAATTGCACTAACACTTGCTTTGATTCTTTCAACATATTTTGCAATGTTTTCATCTTCTTTCATATTCATCTTGTCGAACCGTCCTCTTAGACTTTCTGCTTTGGCTCTTTTCACATTTGCATCACCACCATATATTTTATTCAGTGCCATCCACATTTCATATGCAGTAGTGCATTCTTTAATATCATCAAATTCTTCATAGCTGAGAGCAGATGCAATGTCTATCATCATGGTGTTATGAGTCTTCTTCTCTGCAATGACTTCAACAGTTAATGCACCAGTAGGAACTGTGTATTCTTCATCAATGTATTTGCATCCTGAATCACCAATGGAAGCCAAATGAAGTCGCATGAGACCTTGCCATGCTGAAAAGTTATCTCTGTTGAGCTTCAGAATTTCCCTCTTGTAAGACATCCTGATCTTTAGCTTAGGTCCTTGAAACCCTTCCTGCAAGCACCACAGGCTCTGATACCAATTGATGGAATATGGATGAACTGACTGAGAGGGGGGGGGTGAATCAGTCAACCATAAAACACTTAACAATTATTTCTTTCCAGATCCCTTAGGATATCTTAATGAATAATATCTGTTTAGCACTCAGTAAATAGATTGCAGTAACTTTGTAGATGCAGAAAGTATTAGTGAATTATCTTTAGATATTCATCAGCACTTGTATGTGATTAAGATAGCAATTAAGAACATAAGAGACACAAGATTTAATGTGGAAACCCAATATGGGAAAAACCACCAATGTATCTAGATACTGATTTTCACTTTTCTGAAGTGATGCCCGGTTAGAAGCCAACCCGGTAAAAGGTTACAAAACACACTGTTAGGTGTGACCTTGTTAGAGGATTTAATCACCCTGCTAGGAGTGGCCTGGTAAGAGGTCTTGAAAACAATTCAATGGAATTGTCACCTTGTTAGAGGATTTACAATATGGTTGTTAAACCAACTCGGTTAAGAGATTCAGAATTCACTGTTACAATGATAAGAAGGTAACAATGAAAATGACCTGTATAATAATGCAACTGCCTTGCTGATTACAGATCTCTGTTTTGCATAAGTCTGATCCTTCCTGATTGAATATATCTCTGTTGCACCTCAAGGATATCTGATCATCCTTCACAAATTCGCACACACCTTTTCTGCTTTTCTTCTATATATCTTCTGCTGTATATGTCTTATTTTCACATTTGACCTTTTATTTATATGATTTTAGATTTGTCAAATTGACATTACTTAGTATAACAGTCGGCTGAATTAAGCAAACTTTATTTGCAAAAATCCTTCAAGGGCCGATGGTGCTCGGTGACCATAACTTTCTACAATCTTTCGGAGACCGAGGGAACTCGGTAAACACTGATAATCCTTTTTCCTCAAAAATCGAATGAACTTGGTAGATGCTATCTTTTCTTCGATAACCAACTGAACTCGGTAAACACTATCTTTTCTTTGATAACCGACTGAACTCGGTAAACACTGAATTTTCTTTGATAACCGAGTGAACTCGGTAAACACTAAATTTTCTTTGATAACCGAGTGGACTCGGTAGGCACTAAATTTACTGACAGGCAGACCGACTGAGCTCGGTAGGTACTGAATGTTGCAGACTATGACATTGTGTGACATCAGAGACAATGCATAATTTGAGTAGCAATTTCCTTCAGACAATTGTTTCCAACAATGACAATTGAATTTGGAGTCAAAACTTGTACAACACTGGGTTACTTGCTAGATGATGGTCTAGAAACTCGTACGACTATGGGTACCTATTCATACAACAATTAGGCTTTCAAATGACAATGTGTACACTCTGATATGAGCCTCAAAATCTGAACCTATTGTACGATAGTGGACACCTCCCGAAATGACTTTCTGACAAATGTCATACGAAAATGTACGGACAGAATATAAAAATCATAGTTTTGATCAGAAAATGACAAGATATAGATAGAAATTGATAGAATTGGAATGGAAACCCGTTTCAGGGCCCCACGGTGGGTGCCAAAAATGTGTGTGTGAATTTTGTACCTAGCTGTAGACACAACACTTCAGTAAAACATTAGAGGTTAGTAGAAATCAAAATCATGCAGTGAAATGGAAACTAATCTAACTAGGAAATTTACTGCCTTCTAGTAGGTGCGAGTATGATATTCTCATATTGGACCGATATCAGTGACCTTGATGACACCTAAACAAAGGATTTGAATGTAGAATCTAGATATGAGATGAATGCAAATTAATCTTTATTTTAGGGATTTTCTATGCAATAAGATGAAGTAAACTGATATGAATCTATTCTATATGAGAAACTGATATGACATGCAATTAATCTAATAGTGATATGCTAAATGATATGAATGCTCAAAAACAAATGAAAATCTCACAACACCTTGGATTTGCAAAGATGGATTCTTCGATCACCAATTCGCCAGCGTGAGGATGCAATTCATGGATGGATCCAAATGAAGAGTAGAGGCCTTAATTTATAGAAATCTAGGACTTTGGAGGTGCATGGAAAAAGTCATAAATCACTCTTGATAAACTCAGGTTGATTTTTAAGTTATCAAGAATTTAGAGATAGATTAAGTCACAAAATCATGCAAATCAACTTTTTAATTTAAATCAGAAGTTGAGATCAGCTTTCAACTCAAAAGAGAGTTGATTTTATTTTTAAAACAACTTGAATTGATTTTCTGATTTAAAGTTCAACTGCTTTTTGGATGTGCATAATTAATTATGAATTAATTAAATAAATAAAGTGATTTATCCTCAACTTAACCGATTTTAAAAATAGAATAATTGATTTATGGGTTAATCAATTATTAAATCAAACTTTTACTCAAAAACTATATTATTAAATTTGACAATCGACATTAATTAATTAAATAAGAATTTAATCAATTAGTCATAGGATATTTGATTTATTGTCAAAATTTAAATAATACAATTTAGGAATAAATATAATTAAATCCAATTAAATAATTAAGTGGCAGTATTAAATCTAATAAATTAAATATTCAGAATATTCAATTAATCAAACTTTAGGATACATAGGATTTATCACCAAATAATCATTAAATTAAAGATAATTAGGATAAATAGGAATAAGGAATATTCCCTTTTGCAGAATTTAGGATGATCAATTAAGATTCGATAATGTGTCGATGTGCCTTAGGTTAGGACTTTGATGTCGATTTCATTCGATGTGTCGATATAGGAGGTTAATGAACCTGTAGCCCATTTTTGGGGTATTACAAAACCCACGTGTGGGTTTTTATAAGTTACAAAATCCTAGTTGGTATTCTAGTGTTTACCGTAGGGTTTTTGTAATTCAATTTCCTTTATTTTATTTTATTTTTATAACTTTAGGTTAAAAGTAAAAAAAAACTATAAAAAAAATACTAACATATGAGGGGCCCTCTTAAATGCAATAAAAACTTGTTATTTTAATAATAAATTATCCAATGGTTGGAACATTTTTCATTGCTAATTAGGTGAGTCACATTGAAATCCATAGTGAAAAATCTATTTACCAACATATCTTTGGTGACTTGGTCAGGGATACAAAGTGAATAAGATTTTATTTCCTAAAAAATTGAAGAGAACTCCCCTAGAATGAAGGTTGGTGACTCTATTTCAAAGTTGAACCTAAAATAATGGATTGGTATTAAGAATTCAAAGATATAATTTGCAATTTCTTGAATTAGAAAATAACAATGACAATGATGATGATGCGTATCCTTTATCTATATATTTGTACTAAAAATAATAATGTTATTGATGAATCCAAGCAATTCAACTTCTTAAAATGCTTCTATGGTAGGATGCAACTAGTATCTAGTAAAATATTGAAGAAAAATATGGAAAACAGACTTATTCTCTTTCCCCTAATCAATCATTTTAAAGCCAAGTTGTACATCCAAAGATTAAAAAATAGTCTACTATGATATATATGTTAGAATAATTGAGAGGGGGGGTGAATCAGTTAGATAAGTTATCCTACAGTCCCAAACACTAAGATGTACCTTACAAAAAAATTCCAACAAATTATGCAGCTCGGTAACATAAAATATAAATTTGTCTGTCCACTTTACCGATTACTAGTAATTATCCAACTATGATTATGGACTAAATCAACTATGCAGTGTGTAAAGTATGATAGAAAAAAATCATAACAAATAATACATAACACAATGATTTAACGTGGAAACCCTGCTAAGGGAAAAACCACTTGGGACCAGTAAACCAAAATAATTCACTCTTCTGAAGTGAGCTCAATGAAGAGCCAACCCTGTTAAAGGTTACAATGCACACTGTTAGGTGTGACCTGGTTAGAGGATTTATCACTAATAGGTAACTTTTGACCAGCATTCACTATGGGGTCAACAAGATAACACTTTAGATTCAACGAATGTCACAAGGTATTACAATAAGATTGTTCAGTCCACTCGATTAAGAAATTTTTTGAATCAATGGTTAAACTGATACAGCACTGATCTCATTCAAATACAAATCAATTGCAAATATTCAGATCTATGCTGAGCCCATAAAATCCTCTGATCATTAATCAATTTCACTTCCTTAATATTTCTCAACTTACTTTCACTCAGTAAATAGTTCTTTGATACTCGGTAATGTCTGTAGCTAGATTCTTTCAATAACAATTTGATTAGGCATGCATGAATACAATCTTCACATGAAATCTCTGCAGTCTCCTTCTATCTGGCATATTTCAATAATGAAACTCATATCTCTTATATAGACAAGTAAACCATTTTCATATCAGCCTTTAGATTTTGCCTCTTAATCTCCTTCATCCATTATGCCACTTAAAATTTCCTCGGCAAATGTGTCATTAACACATTTCAATCTCATCCTTTAGATCATCTCTAAATTTTGTCAGTCGTGGATCTCATAACTAACTTTATCCTTAACCTCAAAATCATAAATATTTCCAGCTCATCAAATTCAATTAGTTGTTCTTATCATTTAATGTTTTCACCCATACTCAGTTAATATAGAAATGCGTCGGTGATAACTAGCTAACTAGCTCGGTTATTACTATCACTTGGTATACACCACACTAGCTCGGTGTATACACAAATCTTCAATTAATGACCACATTGACTTGTTCAATTTCAAATCTCTTCTTCATAATAGATTAATGTAACATGCTCAAGCCAACAATATAAAGCCATAGACTCATCAATATGTTACCCAATGTTTACCTTATCCTTATCTATCATATCCATCTTTTCCTCATGTAGATACCTCAATTCTTCATCTTTTCTTCCTTCAATAGATGTTCAGATGTTTGTAACTATCATGATAGGTATTGTCAAAACTAGTTGACATCAAAGGCAACATATTGTCTGATTTAATCATCTTACATATCATTTTAGTAGCTCGGTGACCTCTAATCATTGTTTCTTCAGTTCATTAGATATTCAATTAGTTGTAGTTCTTCAATCTCTCCCTTTGGCATTGATGACAACACAAGCAATATGAAAATATGTCATACACATACCAAACATGTATTCTACAACTATGTAAGTAAATGTTGTAGCTCGGTAAGATCTCCCTAGATTGATATTTAATATGTTTAATCACTACAAAATAAAACAACATTACATGCAGACTCTCCCTACGGATTTGATATTTTCACTTCTCAGTATGAAATCTCTCCCTTTTTGAATTCTCTCTCCTTGTTTGTGTTCTTACTAGCTGATTTTCCATATTCATTCTCTCTCCCTTTGACAACAATGCCAAATAAAATATACAAATAGCTCTTCAGTAGCCAAGTAATTCTCTATTGTTCAGTTCATGTCAGTCAGTCAAGTACCTTCAGTGTACTGATAAACAAATTTATGTTCCAGTTCTACAATCTTTCACAACCTTAGAAAAACTAAAGTGTGAGCTATGTGCATCAATAGAATGATCTTATGATAAGTATAGCTTGATGCAACCTCCTGATCACCTTAGTGATGGATAAATAGGGGATGGACCCCAAGTCTAGTCCTCAAATATTCAAATGTGTCCTTCGGTAAGGGTTTGGTAAAGATATCAGCAAGTTGTTCCTTAGATTTTACAAATTCTAGTTTCACCTACTTCTCTTGAACTTGTTCCCTTAAGTAGTGATACTTAATATATATATGCTTTGTTTTTTAATGCATCACAGAATTCTTGGAAATATTTATAGCAATAGTGTTGTCACAATATATAATAACTGGGTCAGTGATTACCTCATTCATTCCTTCCAACACTTGTTTAATCCAAGCAATATTTGAACAATTTGCAGTAGCAGCAACATACTCTGCTTCAGTAGTAGACTAAGAAATGCATGCTTGTTTCTTTCTTATCCAAGTCATAAGCCTTTCCCCTAAAAAGAATGCTCCACCGACTGTGCTCTTTCGGTCATCTATGTTTCCAGCCCAATCTCCGTCGGTGTAAACTTTGAGTTCAAATTTGCCTTCCAATGTGTACCATAAACCATAGTCTTTTGTCTTCTTCAAGTATCTCAAAATTCTTTTAACTGCAACCATATGTGAATCTTTAGGATTGGTAGAAAATCTTGCCACAATCTCAACTGCATGTGCAATATCAGGTCTACTGTGTACCACATACATCAGTTTTCCAATCATAGATTGATACAGAGTCTGATTTAATTTTGTAGATTCATCATCCTTTATCAACTTACATCTAGTTACCATCAGTGTTCCTACTGGTTTTGCATCTTCCATGCCAAAAATTTTTAACACTTCTTTAATGTATTTTGATTGAGTGATGAAAATCCCATAATTTGGTTGTATAATCTGCAAACTTAGAAAGAATTTAATCTCTCCAAACATAGACATCTCAAATTCCTTTCTCATTTCATCAGCAAAAGATTTGCAAATTAGATCTTGTCCACCAAAGATTATATCATCAACAAATATCTTAGCAATCAAAATATTATCATCAGATTCTCCTTTCATATACAAATTATTGTTTTCACTAGTTCTTACAAAGCCAATACTATGGTGAACCCACAATAGTGGGTTACACTTTTTTGCATGAGCGGACACTGAACTATACATTTTGAAAAAAACTTTTAGATTTGGATGCATATTGTTGTTAAACTGTTTGAAATTAGAAGATGAAGTAAACTTTTTGAATTGATTTGAATGGTTTTTTCTTTCTCCCACAAAAACTGATATGTTTCTGAAAACGTCATTTTCAAAGAGTTACATTGTTTTCATAGAGCATAACTTTGTTTCTAAAATAAATATCAATTTTCTTCTTTCGAATTTAGTTTTTTAACATCCATACAGAGGGCATCCAATTGGTTTGATGACATTATCATGATTATTGCATGTTTTATTAACATTTGAAGTTGACTAAACCGTAATTTTGACATACCTTGACTACATAGCTTACAAATTGTCATTGTATAAGCTAAATATGGGCCTCTAATTTAGCCTCACACTTCAACATAGTCATTGTTCACCAGCTGTAGATAAGAACGAATATGAGATTATTCATCTTGCCTATCTAAATGATTCTACCTATTGCCTCCTATCTAGGTAGGGTTTAGGATTTTCTCTCAGAATCGAGAGTCCAACAACCATAGACTAGCACTAGACTGGAGGATTTATGCAGTTTAATCTAGAAATGAATGTGAAAGATTAATCTAAATGAGTATGCAATTAATCTAGAAATGATGAGGAATGAGCATTAATCTAAGAAATGAAATGTGCAATTAATCTAAAAACTTTGAAAGAAAACTAGATTAAGAAATAAAGTGCATATTAAGCTAAACATGATATTAATCTAAGCTAATTATCAAATTAACAATGCAAATAAAAGCCTTGAATGTAAACCAGAAACAATGAGAATGCGACAACACTTCGTTGCTCAAAAATTAGGATCCTTTGAATGAGGAATGAGGGTTCTTTTATAGAGTCTTGGGTTCAATCGACGGTCGAGATTGAATTGGACAAACGGTGGAGATTGAGTGAGAGTTCAATTCAGAATAGAAAGTTTCCTGCAAAGAGGCAGTCAACTTTCTGCTTTTGCCTGTGTGGAGCTTTTAACTATTTTATTTCCCTTTTGAGTTCTTAATTAACTCAAAGTTTCCTTTTCTAAATTGAAGAGAAGATTTTGGAGAGAATATTTAATTTAAATAAATACAATATTTCCTCATAAGAGGATTTTCTCAATTATTTGAATAATTAAATTCATTTATTGAGATGAGGATATTTATTTAAAACTAAATATTCATTTAATTCCTTTTTCATGTGTATTTTAGCTAAAGAGGGTGGATTTAATTTAATTAAAGTGCTAGGACTTTATAATTAAATTAATCAATAATAGGGTTTATTTAGCCAATTTGTAGTTGTTACTTAGGAATTAAATATGATATGTGATTGATGTAGATTTAAGGTATCTGAGCATTAGGTTTCTTTGTTTTTTTCATTAGAGCATTAGGGTAGGTTATCTGAGTGTATAGATGGGAAGTGGCTCATTTTGGAGGCTTTAGAGATTAGAAATGGCTACCTAGGTATCCGTTGAAAGTTAGTTAATAAAGTGATAACGTAAATACATTGAGAGTTTTAAATGAATTAATAAAATATTTGTGTTCCTCACCCATGCCTTGAGTGCTAGTACAAGTTAGGATGGTTTATGAGAAGATATTGGTCACCTGCATAGATTGGATGAAGCATAGTTGGTATCCTTATTTGTATAAGAGGTTAATGATACCACATAGAGTCACTAGGGGGTTGGGGTCCAGAGAGACTGTCAGGGTAACTCTAGAGTTGATTCATGTGATGACACTTCCCTTTATGCATCTTAGGTTTCCTACATGTGTTAGTTGCCTCTAGTAGAGTATGTATTATATTTTTAGTTGATGTTGTACCTTTTTGAGATAGAGAGCTTTTAGGATCCCTTGCCTAGCTGTTGTATTGTGTTATATTTTGGTGTTTAATATCTGAGTGGGGTCTGTTGTTATCTCCTTAGCACAGTGGGAGTGGACCTTTGGTTCCACGTGGTCAGGTGGTAGTGATTCTTTTACCATTTGAGATTTTGACATCCTTGTACCAATGATGGATGATCTTTGTAGTAGTTGTACCTTCTTGTTTATCATTGTAGGCTTACTCTTATCTTTCATTTATTGTATTATACTTTGTACTTAGATTATATTTACATACGAGTTGTGATTTGTGCAGTGGATGTGGATTATCATGTACCTTATGGCTCGATTGTATTTGGGAATTCTTTTATGAGATGATGTACTTTAGTTTCATTATATGAAAAATTTGAATGGTTATTGTACTTAATAGATTAATTTATATTTATGTAATTATACGTCAAGGAACCATTGAGATTTGTAATCTGTAAATGAGATACACTTATAAGTATGTATTGTCTTTATGCTATATTGCTTTTGCTTTGTTATTCATTATTATTTGTAAACTCTTAAGAAAAAAAATTATTTTGTAAACTTAGTAGCATGTGTAGGTTAATTTCTCCTGGGTTCTCTGGCGGGGTATTACGAATTCATAAACCCTTCCTTTGTGTTTGATTAGTATTTTTTATGTAGTCAATTTCTTCTAGTTTGCATGCATGTAGGTTTGATGTGATTTTTGTGTTAAAATAGATAAAGGCTTTAATTAAAGTTAATTTTTTGATTGATTACTTATATCTTACAAAATATTGGAATGTTAAAATATAAAGTTATTTAATTAATGCAAATTAATTAAATACCTATGTTTATTAAAAAGAATTAATTAAAAAGTCTAGTTATTGAAAGTGGAGATTTAATTAAATACTAATTCTAAATTGAAATTTAAATGCATAACTAAAATATAAAAATAATATTTATTATTAAATTGCATATTCAAATAAAAATAATTGATATTTAAATGCAAAAAGGGTTAAGTGATTTTAATGTTGAGTCACATATTTAGAAACCACTTGATTAAGAAATTAGAATTTTACCTTTTAAAATAAGGACGCAAAGTGTCAAATTTCCTACCTAAGCTACATATTATTTATTGAAAGTTAATTAGTAAGAAACTATAGCAATTGAATTGCTACTTTTGGCCATAAAATATGCATTAGAATAGCAAAATGTGAAAACATAGATAAAGGATTTAATTAAAGTTAATTTTTTGATTGATTACTTATATCTTACAAAATATTGGAATGCTAAAATATAAAGTTATTTAATTAATGAGAATTAATTAAATACCTATGTTTATTAAAACAAATTAATTAAAAAGTCTAGTTATTGAAAGTGGAGATTTAATTAAATACTAATTCTAAATTGAAATTTAAATGCATAATTAAAATATATAAATAATATTTATTATTAAATTGCATATTTCAAATATGCTAGAAATTTTAATTTAAATAGAAATAATTGATATTTAAATGCAAAAAGGGTTAAGTGATTTTAATGTTGAGTCACATATTTAAAACCACTTGATTAAGAAATTAAAATTTTACCTTTTAAAATAAGGATGTAAAGTGTCAAAGTTCCTACCTAAGCTACATATTATTTATTGAAAGTTAATTAGTAAGAAACTATAGCAATTGAATTGCTACTTTTGGCCATAAAATATGCATTAGAATAGAAAAATGTGACAACATGACATTAATTAACTATAGTATTTTAATAATATTAGATGCCAATGAAGCATGTACATTAAATTCCCCAATATTAATCGATAAAATGCAAGACAAAATAGCTATAGTATATATTTAGCGTTGAATTTCTTGCCAAAGTTAAAGGTAATTTGTTGAAAGCTAATGAGTAAGATATTGTAAAATGTAAAGTTTTAGTTTTGGACACAAGGTTCGTTACATAGTAGAAAATGGTAGAACATTACATTAATAACATATTATATTTCAATAATATTAGATATCAATGAAGCATGTAGAAAGACATGTTACATATATAAACTTAATATTGTCCCGACAGTGCACTATAGTAGGAGCTAGTAAATATAGAGAAGCACATAGTACAAAGTATTGTTGACATGGTGAGTCAAATTGGATCTAATATAATGGATGCAAACTATGAATGTCCACTTCTTGTTTGATTGACACATATATTTGTTACAATAAGCATAACTTGCAACTTGGTGTACCATGTGAAAGTTTTCAGAATGATAGATATCCATGATTTTTTTTTGTGCTCCTGCAAATTTAATATCATGGATGTTAGTGAATAATAAGTTTGTTCGAGGAGATATCAAATGGAAATTAGCAGATGAAAGAATAATTTGTAACTTTTTATGCTTACCTTTTGGTGGGATCCATTTTTTAATCTTCATTTGTCATGGCATGGGTGATGACATTGTTGTGGTAAAAGGAGTGTTTACCATAACAAAAGGAACATTAAATATTTTATAAGTGGGTTTGTTCTAATATACTTTCCCTTAATATCTTTTTAATTTTTATTACCCGATCATGTTCCATCTTATCATGTGATCTAATTAAAAATTAAGTACATAAAACAAAGAAGCTTGCATTTTCTTACCAGTCCAAGAAGAGAAGAAAATAACTATGGCCAAATCCAATGAATATTGCACAAACACAAAACAAAATCACAAAAAAACATGAAATATGTAAAAAACTACTTGGAATAGAGGAAATTGCATTTGATAAATAGTGTTCTGCAAAGGCGGGGCAAAGATTATACAGCCACGCCAACTTATATTTTATAACTAATAAGAAGTAGAAAATAGTAAAAGCGTGTTTCTGAAAGCACAGTGTGATTATTGATTAGAAGAACCCAATTTTCTCACACTCTCATATCAATGAGTGGAAGGAGATCAAAGAAACTTTGATGTTTTCTTCCTTTGTAAAGGGCACAATGTCTATTGAACTATACCACAATGACAATGAATTTCTTTTTTAGAAAAATGAGAAAGCACTATTTGTTCTTACATGTCTCTTTGGCTAAAATGACATTTAGTATGAATAACGTTCATTGGAAGTGGGGAGAATTTCAATGGAAACATTTTCCAATTGAAATGTTAATGAGTTTGACCATACAAGGAGAAATCTTAGTTGTTAACAATATCATACAGAATATGTAAAAGTATGTGGTTTCAGATCGAACATACCTATTCTTAGGTGAACCAACATATACGAAATCACTTTATATTATCAAAAAAGAGGCGCATAAAAATAGAAATTCTCATATGCTCCAAATATCTTCAAGAAAAAATTTGCAAATACAAAATAAAAATAAATTTTCAACAAGGACGCAAAGCATCAAAGTTCTTCTGTAAGCTACATATTATTTGTTGAAAGCTAATCAGTAAGAAACTATAGCAATTGAAGTGTTACTTTTGGCCACAAAATATGCATTAGAATATAAAAATGTGGCAACATGAAATTAATTAATTATACTATTTTTATAAGGTTAGATGTTAATGAAGCATGTACAATAAATTCCCCCATATTAATCTATAAATTGAAAGACAAAATAGCTATAATATATCTTTAGCATCAAAGTTCTTGCCAAAGTTAAATGTAATTTTTTGAAATCTAATGAGTAAGCTATTATAAAATTTAAAGTCTTAGTTTTGGACGCAAGGTTTTTTACATAGTAGAAAATGGTAGAACATGACATTAATAACATATTGTAAGATGGAGCGGGAGCGGGAAGGAGGAGGAGGAGAAAGAGTAGGAGAATTTTTTTTGAATCTAAAGCAAGACAGGAATCTGGATGCGCCTAGTCTTGCTGTGGATTCTGAGCCTAAACTTGGAAATGATGTGGTACCTGAGAATGTCTCAGATGCTAACATTGAAAGACCTTTGTCAAAAAAGGGGGAAAATGCTGGTGGGTCAAGCCTGGCCCAGCCCAGCAAGGACAATGGTCTTGTCTTGGGACCAGAGGTGGAAAAGGTTGATTCCACAGAGCAAGGCAAGGGGTCAACAAAACAACAAGAAGATTCCTCACATGGCGAGAACTCAAACCGAGGTAAGCAAAAATGGTCGGGCCTTTTTGAGGTCAAACCAACTAGAAAATCTTCTTTCCCTAAGGTTGATATTGTTTCAGATCTGCTAAAAGGGGAATTAGGTATTAACATTCCTGACCAAATCATAGATCATATTGTTTCTATTATGGCTTCTACTTTGATTGGAAATTTTACGAGTCCTAGATCGAATATTGATCTAGTGAGAGCCTTTACCCTCCAAAAGTGGAAACTCAAAGGATAGGTGGATGTTGCAACCATGCCCAAAGGTTTCTTCTCCTTTGTGTTCTCCAATGGAGAAGATCTATCTAAAGTTTTGTGTGATGGCCCATGGATATGGGTAAATCCTCTTTATCATTGTAGAAATGGTCAACGAATTTGGACTATAATGAAAGTTCCTTTATCTCTACTCCAGTATGGGTAAGACTGCCTGGTTTACCTCTGGAATACTAGCATGAGGACATTCTAGTGGCCATCATTAGTTCCTTTAGTGAGCTGCTAACAATAGATCCAATGACAGTGGCCCGTTCTAGATAGGTGTTTGCTAGGATTTGTGTCAATATCTAGTAAGATACTGAACTACCTCAAGTTATCACCCTTAACTCAAAAGTTGGTAAGTGGAGACAAGAAATAGAATATGAGGCAACCCCTTTTGTTTGTTTTACCTGTAGAAAGGCTGGTCACTGGGCCAAGCACTGCCCTTTGAAGATTGTTGCAGAGAAAAAAGATCAGGAGTCAAACACCTCAAAGAAATGAGAGTGGAGGAAGAAAGGAGAATCTCAAAAAATCCCTGCTCAACAAATCCCCATCCCTAACTTAGAGGAGATGCAGGTGTAATACCCCAAAAATGGGCTATAAGTTCCTTAACCTCCTACATCGACAAATCGAACAAAATCGACATCAAAGTCCTAACCTAAGGCACATATAAACATCATCGAATCATAATTGATTATCTTAAATTCTGCATTGGGGAATATTCCTAGTAATAATTCATAAATAAAACATGCACAATCATAAAAGAAGACAACTATCAATTATCAATTAAAGCTAAACTCTAATTTGAGTTAAAACTTAGCTTTTGCATGTTTTTGTGACTTAATTATCTGTTATTATCAGATAACTCAAAAATCAAGCTGAGTTATTTGAGTGATTTATGGCTTTCTTCCATGCACCTCCAAAGCCCTGGATTTCTATAAATTAAAGGCTCAGCTCTTCACAAATTCATCTCATATTTCTGCACAATCACGCTGGAGAATTGGAGGCTAAGGAATCGACTTGCAAATTCAAAGCTTTGTGAGATCAATTTCAATTGCATAGTTTTTATATCTTAGCATAGAATTTCATAGTTTTCATATCATTGTTAGAATCTTCATTGTTAGATCATTTAGCATTCATTTCATATCAGTTTTCAATAGCATTCATAGCATATCAGTTTATCATTTTTATTGCATAGAAAATATCAAAAATATAGATTAATTGCATTCAATTTCATCTTTTGCATTCAAATCCTTCATTTAGGTGTCGTCTAGGTCACTGATCTCAATTACAATCTGAGAACATCAATCTCACACCTATTAGAAGGCAGTAAATCACTTGGTTAGATTAGATTTCAATTTTGCACAATTTTGATTATAGCTAACCTCTAATGTTTTACTGAAGTGTTGTGTCTACAGATCAGGTACAATTTTCACACACACATTTTTGGCACCCAACATGGGGCCCTGAAATGGGTTTCCCTTCATTTCTATCAATTTTCTATCTTTTGAGGATAAGGGTTTCAAGGGTCCTGGTATACTCTGTAGGACGTTATTTTTTGTTTCTTTTTTTTTGGCACTTTTTCTATCAAAGTTGTCCGTACACAGTGATTTTTATCATTTTGTCTGTACTTCTATACATCTTTGTATGAATTCTCATGTGAGATTTCACTTGCGTCATGCGAGATTTCTTTCTGTGTCGCGTGAAATTTCACTGGTATCATTTTTATGCGCAAAAAAAATCACTTTCTCGCGCGAGACTGCAGTTCCTCGCGTGAGACTTTATCTTTTATCGTGCGAGACTCAACTTCCTTAGGTGAGGCTTCATATTTTGTCACGCGAGATTGTACTTCCTCGCGTGAGACTTCATCCTTCGTCACGCAAGATAGTACTTCCTCGCATGAGACTTCATTCTTCATCGTGTGAGACAGTGTTTCCTCGTGCGGGACCGCATTCTACCTCACGCAAGATTTTTCTACAGAGACACATAATTTGTAGATTTGTACTTTCAGATTATTGATTTCTAATGCTTACAGTTTGCTGGTGATTGGTCTTGATTTTGTACTTTCGAACGTGTGCTAAATTCTGGATTACAGAGCATTGGACCTAAGGTATTCTTCTCAAGCTGATAATATTTCAATTTGGATCCTAAAATAAATCTCTTATGTGTCTGGCTTGTGTGCATCTTTTCATGCTTTTTATCTATTTCTACACACTTGCATAATTTGATACTAGGTTGTGATCCCTTAAAGATTCATTAAGTAGTCTTAGAATACTTGTGATTGATCTTGATTGCTATCTTGGGTTATTGGACTTGCTAATCCACCAACCCCTCATTTTTGCCCCATGGTTACAATCTTAGTGCCATAAAGGGTAGGGGTCTACAGGATAGAAGCGTTAAGTGTTCCACTTGGCAACCCTTTTGTGCTTTTAGGAACTCACTTGTTTTCTAAGTTGGGGACTCATTTTCAGCTTGTGTGAGGTGTTAAGTGTTCCACCTTGTGGACTCATCTCATATTCGCTTTAAGCATTAAGTGTTCCTCTTTCTACTTTTTGGGTACTTTTGGTAGATTTGCTTTCAGGAATATATCTGTGCTCACATAGTAATTAGGCCCTATGAACACTATTCGTGATTCTTGAGAGATTGGATTCCTAGCGAAATCTTTCTTGATGATAGTTTCCTTGTAGGTAGGGAGGATACTTAGTGCATTTCACATTCAACTTGGTTAGTGCGTCTTCTCTTATTGATCGACACATTCTCTCTCCGGAGAGGTTGATAGATCACGTCGGGTTGATATCATGAGCTTTGGTGAATCAAAATTGGTTAGTGCATCTTCTCTTATTGACTGATACATTCTCTCCCCGAAGAGGTTGATAGATCACGTGGAGTTGAATCACAAACCTTGGTGGAAAAAAACTTTGTCTTAGCATGTCAGATTAATCTGCTTGCTTTGTTTGGGTTAAAAGTGAAGAGGTGTCAAAACCTTGAATCTGGAGCCAAGTCCCCTTGTGGTATAAATCTGTGAGTCATCTTTAGAGAGGGTTAACCATAGTGGACAATCCCTTCACAGGGAAAACTATGTTGACGGAACCTCAAGCGGTCATAGCCATTTTCGCCGTGGTAGTGACAGCCGCTATATAAATGTCCTTGTGGAAGAAATCTCCACGGGTATGGTTCATTGTTGGGTTGTCAGATCTCCCTAGCAGCTCTTGAAGATTAAGTTCTCAAACTGTGTCAAAACCCTGGTGCGTCGGGATTGGAGTTCACCCCTTTGAATCATAAAAGTTGTAGAGTCAAACCATTACTAAAAACCCTAGAGAGGCCAATTTTTCATTCTCAGGTATATGTGTGTTATTGCAAAACTTTTCAGAACATACACAATTAGTACTCTCAGGGATTAGCACAATTTGGTCACTTGATTGTTCATGTGCAAGGTTGCTTTTTCCCTTGTTCATTGTTTTTAGACGTGCTTGGAATCACTTGCTTGCTATTTTGCGCGCTTGTTTATCTGCTTGGCTATTAAAAACAATCAAATCTGGTATAACCTTCAAAATTTGGACAGTACAATTTGCAAACAATCCAAAACTAAAAACCTTAAGTTTTGCAAAATTTGATGTAAAATTATTTCTGGAGTCAAAAGTCATATGAGTTTTGTCAAGTTTCATTTCAGTATTGCCCATTTGTCGTATGATTGAGAACCCAGTGTCGTATGAATTTTCAAACCAGTAAATTCAAGAAAGTCAAAACCCTGTTAGCAACTGTCGTACGAGTTTTATCAATTGTTGTTTCATTGCTACCCAACTGTCGTACGAGTTTAGAAACTATCATTTCATAGACTACCCAGTGTCGTACGAGTCTGCAGAGTGTCATTTGGAAAAATTTGAGAGAGTTGTCAAGAATTGTCAAATTGCAAGATATCCAATGTTTCCAGCCTAGTTCCAGAATATGTCAAAAATATCATTGAGTCGGGAACAGAGCAGTAGCTATTGAGCATTCTACCATTTTCTGAGATTGATCTTTTGAATCTGATCTAGCCTTCTGTTTGATCAATTTGAGTCCTTTTTATCTCGTGTCAAAACCTTGTCATAACTATCAATCTTCAATCAATCTTCAAAAATAGACTAAGTGTTGGGAACTCATGTCTGCTATCTTTTGGGTGATCTATCCCATACATCTAGGGCACAGTTTCCTTCACCCACATCTCATCAGATCTTCAAAACTATCATAATCTTGACAAGGTTGCATCATCTGATTTTCTCGAATCAAATTATTCTTCAGTTGTCTTCATCCTTTTCTTCTATTTCATTCAAAGTTAATGGTGGAGACCAGAGCTTCTTCACACAAGAAATCAGAAGAAACATCTCAGAACTTACTTTTGACCAATACCCTAGGTCCAACTCTTGAACAACTCATCAAGTCAGGTATCTACGAAGATGATGGTCTTGGTAACTTTCGATTAAAAACTGGTTACCTACCTCCTCTATCAACTCACGGAGGTAATTAGCAAACTCCTCAATCTATTCCAGAGAGTCCAAAAACCCCTATCATGTCTCAAGTAGGGACAAACCATGATTCTCTAGGAGGAGGATCCCAAGGACCCCATTCTCAACATAATGCCGACCAAGAACCTACACCCTCTGAAATCCATCGATGTCAGAATGATGATGAATTCAAGAGAATGATGAGGCATTTCTTGAAAGTGGATAGAGAGGCATACTTTTTGCAATTAGCCCAGGAAGGAGCTAAACTTCCTCCTCACTTCAATGTCAAAGATATCATCACGCATGAGGAAGAAACTCTGATGATGGCCATAATGAACCAGCTGCATGCTATGCAGGTCAAAATGAATAAAATTGAGAAAGAGAAGGAACCCAAGGAATTCTCCATGGAGGCCCTTTGTCCTTTCCCTTTTGACAAAGACTTGTATATGCCACCATTTCCAAAGAAAGTAGAGATACCAAAGTATGACAAATATGATGGACACTCTCATCCTCAAGATCATGTCAGAGAGTTCTGTACGCACTCCATGGAATTCATGCATGAACCGACCTATCTGATGCATCTTTTTCCTAGATCCTTGGGAGGAGCATCCATTCAATGGTTTTCAAGATTACTTTCTACGATCAAAACTTTTGAGGAATTGATTAAATTATTTTATCAACAATATTTCTACAATATTCAACATCTGATTACCATGATCGATATCTGTAACCTCAAGCAATATCCAGGGGAATCATTCCTAACTTTTCTCAAGAGGTGGCGAAAGAAGTTTTCTCTATATGCTAGACCAATTCCCGAAATGGAGAAACTTGAAATCTTTATCAATAACCTTGTTCTAGAGCTTAACTATCCATTACAAATGCAAGATCATGTATCTTTTGATAAAATGGTGGATAATGCAATCAAGATTGAGAAAGTACTTGTCAAGAAAGGAGAAATCACACTTCAAAAGGACAAGTCTGAATCTAGATCTAGCTCAGAAGATAAAAACAAGAGCTGGAATAGAAACAAAGGTATCGTCTCTGATGGTGTTGTTGACACTATCTGCACCCCATCAAAGGCACCGGCCTACAATCTCACCCTTGCCACCAAAGCCATTGAAGCTTCAGAGCAAAAATCTGCTGAACCATCTCTAAAGAATCCATTCAAATGATGGGATAATAAATGAAAGTTTACTCCCCTAGGAGAATCTTTGGAATCTGCCCTAAGAACCCTGATAGCTGATAACATGATCTCTTTACCACCAATCCAAAACCCTGATCTGGATCCAAATCCATATTGGTGGAAAGATAATTAATTTTGTGCTTTCCATCGGACTAAAGGCCATAAAACTAATGGATGCTTCCACTTGAAGCATACCATTCAAGACTTGATAGATCAAGGGGACATCATGATCGATAATCCTACCAGCAATAATGATCACACAGCATTTACAGAACTGTTTCCACAACATGGCAAGGGAGTTTCCACTTCTCAGCCTAACATGGGGGAAAAAGTCAACTATGCCTACCCTGGAAACAATGCTGTAATCAATATGGTTGAACCATGTCTCTCTAAGAGCTGCAATGTCATCACAATTGTATGAAGAGACAGAAATAATTCCTCAGCTAATGCGGTTACCAGATCACAAGCTTAGGCTCATCTAAAAGGACAAACACCAAGTTCATCTAATGTCCCTAAGATACCTTTCAATCTCACATCTGCTTCTAAATAGAAGGCTACCTCGAAATCTTCCAATCCAAAGGATACAAGACCTACATCTTATAGCATCATCCAACAACTCTAGCATACCAATGCCAAAATCTCTATGTTTGAGTTACTTCGAATATCTCCAGCTCACAGAGATATCCTAGACAAAGCTTTGCTCGGCTCTAATGTTCCTGATGATCTAGATCTAGACAGGTTCCAGACTATGGTTGGTCATCTAACATCTCCGCAATATATCTCCTTTTCAAAGGAAGATGACAACTCTTTGAGTCACCCACATAATCAGCCCTTACACATAGAAGTCTTGATCCAGAATCATCAAGTCAAATGTGTGTTGATAGATGGGGGCGCAGGCCTCAACATTTGTTCTTACAACTTAATCACATAGTTGGGATTCTCAGAGATGGCTATTGATCCTCGAAAGAAGATCACCATAAAAGCCTATGATGAATAGGAAAGATCTTCTAAAGGCACCATTGTCTTACCCATCCGAGTGGGTCTGGTCATCAAAGATACCACATGTCAGGTGCTTGATCTACCATTGGCTTACAATATCCTTCTAGGGAGACCCTGGATCCATGAAATGCAAGCCATTCCTTCTATGTACCATCAATGCTTGAAATTTCCCTATGAAGGAGTGGAGGTTACTATCCCAGCAAATCTAAGTACAACTTGCAATACATTAAAGGAAAGTGCCGATAAGCTTGTTCCCAATAACAGAGAATCTTCCATCAAGCAACAAAATATGGCTTCCACATCCAAGATGGAAGACATTGCTAAAGAGATCAATATCAAAGAAAATGGGATGGGAGAATACACTATAGAGCCAGTCTTGTCTCTGACATCTCTCCCTATCTCACCCAAGTCATATGGACAATCTTTGAAGCAATCTAAATCAAAACCTAAGGAACCTATGGAAGCATACAAAAGAAATTTTGTGGCGGAGCAAGTATCCAAACAATAATTTGAAGAGGATGAAGTTGTGCTTGCATGGCTATACAAAGATGATTCTGAATCCTAAATTGTTCAAACTAGCGAATCTGTAGCACCTACAATCCCTTCTAATTCATATGGTCTAGGGAACAAATTGATAGCCAAGATGGGATATTCCAGTCAAGGACCTCTAGGAATTAGAGGAAAGGGTCTTGTGACACCCATTTCACATATTGGTAGAGCCAACAAAGATACTAGTGGCTTAGGCTTTCAGAAGAAACCCTATCATCTCAAAGGTGGTTGTTCTCATGTCATAGAACAAATTGCACCAGGAGAACCGCTTCTCAAGAAAGAAGAGATAGAACCCTCAGATGATGATTCAGATAGTTCAGAACTCATCCCCTATGAAAAATTGCCTAAAGAGATCAAAGATCTTCTTGATGATAAAGATGCTCCTATCAAAAGAATTAATGTAGTAGAAACACAAGAACCTATTGTACCGCAAGAGATGGTTGCACCACAAGAACTAGCCAATCTCGAAGGTGATCAAACTAATCCAGAAGCAGAGAGTAGTTATTTTGACACTGATTCCCATGAATATGAATTCAAGTCAGAGACTGAGGGTAATCCTTCTTGGGGTATTCATCCTGATTTCACACATTTTCTAAGATTTCCTAGAGATCCTGAATCAGAAGCTGAGTCAAATGACTATTAATGGGGTGCCATTCCAGAAGAAGATGAGCTTATAACAGAGAAATATATTGATGTTATTCACCAATATGTATCTCAACCCAATGTAGGTCTAGAGTGAAATAATGAACTTAACGTGTCTGATCCACCTATGGCTGAAGAGGACTCCCATGATGATGTTGAGCCTATTCACGAATTGAACATTTTGAGCTGTAATATCACCTTTGAACTTGAGCATCAGGTTAGGACCAATGATGACATATCCATGTCTGTGAACACCATATCCCAAGCCTTTCCCGCTTTGACTATCCAACGCCCTGATCTTATCAACCAAACTTCCACAAACCCAAGCCATGGTGTTTACACCTTTTCCAGTGACTATGCCCTTGCTTGTTACCTCAATGCAGTCGAGCCTATGAGGACTTCCATTAGTCAACCGAGTGTTAGCATGACTGAGTCGGACATCAAATATCTTAGTCAAAAAAATAAAAATAAAAAGAAAAAGAGTTCTGAGGGTGAAAACCACTTTGTGGCAGTCTCAGAACCTACAAAAGTAAAAAGAAAAGATGTATATAAAGGTGAAAACCTCTCTGAGGTGGCTGCAGATGAGATATTTGATGTCCTTTCGAGTCATTTACAGGATAGATCTCCAGTTCTGATTGAACCCACTCAATCCATCAATTTGGGTACAACAGAGGAACCACAATTGGTACATGTAGCACAATCTCTATCAGAAGAAGAGAAATAGAAATTCACTACATTCTTATCAGAAAAAAAGATCAACTTTGCATGGAAATATTCAGATATGCCAGGATTGGATCCCAATCTCATTATGCACCATCTATCCATTGCTCCTAGGGTAAAACCAGTCAAACATAAATTGAGAAAGATGCATCCTCATGTGGCACTCTTAGTCAAAGTAGAGCTAGAAAAACTCCTCAAAGCTGGATTCATCCGTGTCATAGACTATGCTGAGTGGATCTCTAACATTGTACCTATTTCAAAACCAGATGGTTTAATCAGAGTGTGCATGGACTTTAGAGACGTGAACAGAGCATGCCCTAAGGATGACTTTCCAGTACCTAACATTGATATGATAGTGGACATGACTGTGGGCTATGAAATGTATTCCCTTATGGATGGTTTTTCTAGATACAACCAAATCAAAATTGCTCTAGAAGACCAAGAGAAAACTGCATTCACATGTGCGTGGGGAACCTTCTGTTGGAATGTTATGCCATTCAGACTCAAAAATGTGGGAGCTACATACCAAAGAGCAATGACATCTATTTTTCATGATATGATGCATCGAACAATGGAGGATTATGTTGATGACACATTAGCAAAATCTATGATTAGGACTGAACATCTAAAGGACTTGAGCATGATCCTAGATAGAATGGAACAGTTTAGTCTCTGACTAAATCCTAAGAAGTGTGCTTTTGGTGTCACTTCTGGAAAGCTCTTAGGATACATAGTTTCAAAGAAAGGCATTGAAGTTGATCCGGCTAAAGTCAAGGCTATAATAGAGATGCAACCTCCCACAAATATCAGTCAAATGAGGATGTTGCAAGGCAGAGTTCAATCCATCAGAAGATTCATATCACAGCTAGCGGACATATCACAGCCTTTTACAAAAACATTACAAAAAGGTGTGACCTTTGCATGGAATGAAGAATGCGAGAACAACTTTAACCATATCAAGAAGTATCTATCAAATCCGCCTATATTGATGCCTCCTATTCATGGGAAGCCATTAAGATTATATGTCTCCACAACAGATACATCACTGGGGGCATTACTAGCACAGCATGATGAGAACAAGAAGGAAAGAGCCATCTACTATATCAGTAGAACTTTAGTGGCCTATGAGAAGAACTACTCAATGATAGAGAAGGCATGTCTAGCTGTGATCTTTGCATCGCAGAAATTGAGACACTACATGTTAGCTCATACCACTCATTTGGTAGCTAAAATTGATCCATTGAAATATCTCCTAAGCAAAGCTGCCCTCATAGGTAGACTAGCTAAATGGGTCATGCTCTTAAGCAAATTTGACATTGAATATGTTGAAAGAAAAGCTATCAAAGGACAGGTCATTGCTGATCAATTAGTTGAAGCACCACTGTTTGATGATACACCCATGCAAATGGAATTTCCTGATTCTTCTATCATGCACCTCTCTTCTAGAGCATGGCGGTTATTCTTTGATGGCTCCTACACACAGAATGGATCTAGAGCAGGCATATTGTTCATCACTCCTCAAGGATACTCGATACCCAAAGCATTCAGACTAAAGTTTCCTTGCACAAACAATATTGCTGAATATGAGGCACTTCTCAATGGTATGAAAATGGCAATACAGTGGAGAGTTACAGAGATGCACATCCATGGAGACTCACAATTGGTTATCCACCAAGTCAATGATGTGTACCAAACCAAAGATGAAAAGCTCATTCCTTACAAGAGAATGGTAGATGATTTAAAGAAATACTTCATCTCTATCACATTTGAGCAAATACCCAGAATGGAGAATAAGGTTGCCGATGCAATGGCAACACTATGTACTCTCTTACAGTAGCCAGAACATGAGCTACGCTATGAGTTCCTGGTGGAAGCCCTATCCTATCCTGCATATGACTCCCCTGAAACCTGCATGATCTGCACTATTGTAGGTTATGACTCATCTCGCTACAAAAATTTGTTCTCCTATCTCCATGACCAAATCATCCCTAAGTCCTTTAACCATTTTGAGAAATGAAACCTTATCCGATCTGCATCCTGATATGTCATCATTGGTAATGATCTGTACAAATGAGGTCTAAATGGTACACTGCTTAGATGTTTAGAATGGGAAGAGTCTCAACGTGCATTAGAGGAAGTCCACGAGGGTATATGTGGATCGCACTCGAACAGTTTAATGTTAGCTTGAAAACTTATTAGGGCTAGGTACTATTGGCCTAAAATGGAGAAAGAGGCTATTAAATTTGCTAAAAACTGTCAACAGTGTCAAGTACATGGCAACTTGATTCATGCTCCAGGGAGAGATCTAATTCCCTTTACTACACAATGGCCTTTTCAACAATGGGCATTTGATCTCATAGGCGCTATCCATCCGCACTCTTCTAATGGACATACCCATATAATCACAGCTACAGATTATTTTACAAAATGGGTAGAAGCAGTTCCTCTGACACAAGCAACAGGGAAATAGATCTCTATGTTCATCCTGAACTACATCATTTGCAGATATGGGATCCCTCATTCCATAGTCACAGACAATGGGGGACAATTCATAAACAAGGACCTAGATGACTTATGTGCCAAATTCAAGATTACTCAACATTGGTCCTCTATCTACTATCCTCAAGGGAATGGACAAGCTGAAGCTTCAAAAAAAAATATCTTGAAAATCTTACACAGAACAGTGAATAAAATAGGAAGAGACTGGCATCTCATGATCAATCCAGCTCTCTGGGCATATAGAACTAGTATCAGAACGCCTACAGGGGCTACACCTTTCGCTTTAGTTTATGGGTCTGAAGCGGTACTACCTATTGAGGTTGAAATCCCATCACTCAGAATCAAAATGCATGGACTTGTCACTGATGAAGACTACAAAGTGTCTAGGTTACAAGAACTTGAATTACTAGATGAGCGCAGGCAAGCAGCGTATGATCATCTCAGAGTGTATCAGAAAAGAATGTCTAGAAGCTACAACAAGAAAGTCAGACTCAGAGAATTTTAGGTTGGCATTCTAGTGTTGAGAGAAAATCCTAAAAATCAATCACATCAAGAACGCAAGGGGAAGTTCGAACCCAATTGGCTGGGTCCGTTTGTTATCACTGCTACTTTTGGCTCTAGTGCCTATCAACTCTCAACGACTGAAGGAGAACAGCTCCGAGAACCAATCAACATTCTCCATCTGAAGAAATTCTACGCCTAAGGCATTCAGTGCTTGGTAAATGTCCTGAAAAAAATCTTAAAAATAAAAAAATATCAAAAGTACAAAAAAATTGAAAAATGAAAAATACAAAAAAAAAAAAGAAAAAAGAGAAAAAGTGCCTTGGTGAAAACCTGGAAACAGGTGCCTTGGTAGCAAAAATAGAATCTCTGCCAAGATGGTGAAAACCTGGCAAACGGGTGCCACTTGTTTCAAAATGCTCCATCTATCAGCACAATCTTGGTCTTTCCCAACTTTCAGTCTTGCTTTAGTTTGTACATATCTCCCGGTTTGTTTCTGCATTTCCAATTTTCAATAAGTCGGTCTATACACCAACCAGCTCAAGCGTCTATATCCTATCAATGTTTAACACTTGGGGGAAATCAATGTCATATCTTATAGTCTCCAATGTATCTTAGACGTGTCATATCCACTCAGAGTCCTTTGAAGCTTCATTTGAGTTAGTCAAGTCTGTCTTGTCTCCAGAAAGGATTTTGCATCTACAACAACGCAATCAAACATCAACACTCAACTGAAAACAATCTATGCTTTTTACATGCTTTTATCTCCTTGTATGCTTACTGATTCACATTGAGATTTTTGCATATTGTGTCCCTTCGAGCTCTTCGATGATGTCCTTTATAGGATTTAGAAAGTGATGACTAGGGGCATAATCTTTTCTTTGTCTTCTGCTTGTATGTGAAAATCTAACAACTTTGGAAATTCCAGATTGAAATGGTGTCCGACTATAAGAGCCTCTATCTCGAATTGGATGGCCATGCGTACCTCGACCATTGATACCCAGACAATTCAAGGAAGTTTGATCTAACTATTATCTTTTTGAGTAAGTTCTTTCTCCTACTGTGGAACACAATCTTGCCTAAGGATGTGAACAATAAAGGGTCACTACGGGTAATTCACATTGGATTTAGAATGATCTCTTGACTCTTTGATGTGTTTGCAATGCAAGGCGTATTCAGGTCATCATGACATTTATGTTTTGATGCTTCTACAAATTACTATATCAAAATGGACATGATATTCAGGTCATCCTAGCACTCATGCTTTGATGCTTATATCTAATCCGACATTCTGAAAACAAAATCAATATTCATATATCCATGGTTGTTGACTAGTGGGTGTTGTATTGGTTCTTGAGCATTACGAATCAATATTCATATGTCCATGGTTTCATAGCTAGTCGGCATTGTATTGATTTATTTGGTTACCTAAAAGTTCAATGATGATAACAAATCGACACATGATTAGTGACTAGGTCCTAGGTCTTAGGTTGCATTTCATCTTGCATGTCTCTTTGCATTTTGCATGTTTGCATGATCTCACAATGACTAAACGAACTTCAATGCTTAAACAATTCTTCAATCACCTCTTCCAATCTAACAAGAGCTGAATCCCACATGAAGGTTCCTCCAATGAAACAACAACTAGAATCCTTTTTCGGGATCAAAATTGAAATCTGAGATCGTTTATTATGTCAAAATCAAGATTTAAAATTTTTGGAACTAGGATGGTCTATTGCTTGCATAATCGACCTTCAATCTTCACAGAAATCCATTTTTCAACTTAACTGATTAGCTTTCATCAAACTATCAAAATTTTAACTTGGTCAACCATGGTCAAACTCATGGTCAAACCTAGTCAAATTCGATCTCCAGGACCTCCAAATAATGCAGAATGCATTCTCAGACGTGTTTAACTACTTTTCCAATCAATTAACATGCTTCTAAACTATCAACACTAACTTTTCTTGTCAGCTTTCAATTTTAATCCCGAAGGGGGCATGGTATTGCACATCATTCAAAGTCTATAAATCAAATTCTATCGATCAAATCTATCAATATCTTTCATCAATGATCAAGACAACAATCACATCTAGTCGCTAATTCATCAAAAGTCCTCATCGCTCGGGGCAAATCTATCATCACTTGGGGCATATCAGATTCATCGATCCATATCAATCTGGTATTCTCTTAATCTTGTAATCTGTATCAATTTTTGCAAACATCAGATCATAGTGTTCTTTCCTTGGTTCATCGGCAACTAAAGGATTCGGATGTGATACCTGCTAGTTCTGCTAAGACAATCGAGTCTAGAACCGGTCACTCACTTCTTATCAATCCTAGGGTTCAAAATCAGGCATTTTGACACTTTTTCACAATCATCAGTTCATTGCTGTTATAGTGAACATTATCTTTGGTCATTCAAGACCTCCTATCTCAATATCTTTCAATCGGTTTCTATCTTGAGATCGGTTTATCTTTTGAATCAGTTTCATATCTTTATCAAACACAGACTATCTTTGAACCACTGCGCTTCGCACAATAATTCAAAGAGGGGCAAAATGTAATACCCCAAAAATGGGCTATAAGTTCATTAACCTCCTACATCGACAAATCGAACAAAATCGACATCAAAGTCCTAACCTAAGGCACATCTAAACATCATCGAATCATAATTGATTATCTTAAATTCTGCATCGGGGAATATTCCTAGTAATATTCCTAATCATCATAATTATCTTTAATTTAATGATTATTTGGCGATAAATCACATTTATCCTAAAGTTTGATTAATTGAATATTTTCATATTTAAGTAATTAGATTTAATATCTTGCCACTTAATTGTTTAATTAAATTTAATTCTATCTATTATTAATTGTATTATTTAATTTTGACAATAAATCAAAATTCCTATGAATAATTGATTAAATTCTTATTTAATTAATTAAAGCATGTTGTCATTATTTAATAATATAATTTTTAATAAAAGTTTGATAAAATAGTTAATTAACCCATGAATTAATTATTTTATTTCAAAAATCAGTTAAGTTGAGCATAAATCACTTTATTATTAAATTAATTCATAAATAAAACATGCACAATCATAAAAGCAGACAACTATCAATTATCAATTAAAGCTAAACTCTAATTTGAGTTAAAACTTAGCTTTTGCATGTTTTTGTGACTTAATTATCTGTTATTATCAGATAACTCAAAAATCAAGCTGAGTTATTTGAGTGATTTATGGCTTTTTTCCATGCACCTCCAAAGCCTTGGATTTCTATAAATTAAAGGCTCAGCTCTTCACAAATTCATCTCATATTTCTGCACAATCACGCTGGAGAATTGGAGGCTGAGGAATCAACTTGCAAATTCAAAGCTTTGTGAGATCAATTTCAATTGCATAGTTTTTATATCTTAGCATAGAATTTCATAGTTTTCATATCATTGTTAGAATCTTCATTGTTAGATCATTTAGCATTCATTTCATATCAGTTTTCAATAGCATTCATAGCATATCAGTTTATCATTCTTATTGCATAGAAAATATAAAAAATATAGATTAATTGCATTCAATTTCATCTTTTGCATTCAAATCCTTCATTTAGGTGTCGTCTAGGTCACTGATCTCGATTACAATCTGAGAACATCAATCTCGCACCTATTAGAAGGTAGTAAATTGCTTGGTTAGATTAGATTTCAATTTTTCATGATTTTGATTATAGCTAACCTCTAATGTTTTACTGAAGTGTTGTGTCTACAGATCAGGTACAATTTTCACACACACAGCAGGAAGTACGTCAAATGGAGAAAGAAGAAACTAAAATACAAAAGGAAACAACAGTTCCTATTGTGAATACCAACACGCAGGATAATGAGACTATTTCTCCTGAGGAGACCTCTGATCTTTCAAATGAATCAGATCCCTAGATGATATCAAGGGTGCAAGACAGTCTAGATTCCCCAAAAGGGAGAGACCCCCATCCAGGCCTTCAAGAATTAGGAAAAGATATGAAAGAGAAAGAACATAACAGTAGTGAAGCTTCGAATGCTATACCTTCTGATTCTGATGCAAGGGAGGAGTAGTTCAAAGGACTGATTGAGGACTTTAAAATAGTAGAAGTAGAGAAAAATAAGAGCCCTTGGATACAAGTCAAGAAGAAAAAATCTCCAACAGGGAAAGGACTTGGCCCCTAGATGGAAACCAACAAAAACCAGACCCCCTTAGCTGGAAAAAAAAACTCAAGGGATTCAATAGGATGCTCGGCATCAAAATCTAGCAAGAAGGGATGACAAATCAAAATAGGAGGAGTCCAGACTAGAGGACAACAACAAAAGGTGGATACCGGAACACCCGAAAGAGAGAGGGGAAGAGCTTCTAAAAAAGAGCAGAGGGAGATGGAAGCAAAATAGAACATAGCTGATGGAAGACAACTCACCATCGATCAGGTCTGCCCTCCAAAATTTAAATGAAGATTCTATCTTGGAACATTCAAGGTCTCAATAGTCCTCACAAACAAGATATTGTTAGGAACTTAGTTAGAGATTCTAATCCCGACATTTTGTTAATTCAAGAAACAAAAATGGTTAAAGACAAGATAGCTAAAATCAATTTGTTGAAGAATGGTGAGAAGCTAGTTAGTGATTCAGAATAGGCTTCTGGTGGTTTGGCTACTTACTGGAATTCTAAGTGTTTTTGTTGCTCCCTTTTGAGAGGGGATAAACACTTCCTGGCTGTCAAAGTATGCAATATTAAAGAAAACTTTGCTCGGTCTTTGATAAATGTGTATGCCCCTAATACTAAATCAGGTAGACTTAAAATTTGGAAAAAAATTCATGAGCTGAGGAAAGACTTTCCAGATGATAACTGGATGATGATGGGGGATTTTAATACTCCTCAAAAAGAAATGGAAAAAAAAGGTGGAAACAACACTCAAGTGGAAAGTAGAGTGGACCTCATGGAATTTATAAGTAATGAAGGTCTGCTGGATGTTGATCTTGAAGGTATTGATTACACTTGGTCTAATAGGAGAGTGGGAGCTGACCTGATCCAGGTTAAGGTTGATAGGGTTCTACTCTCTCATGAATGGTTTGCTAAGTTTTCTTGCTGTCTTTCCTCTCTTAACCGTATTGGTTCGGATCACTACCCCATTTCCTTTCTCGCTAGTTCCTTTAGTGGGAAAGGTCAACCCCCCCCCCCCCCTTTAGACTTGAAAAAATGTGGCTGGCTCATCCAGACTTTGAAAACAAAATCAGGGAATGGTGGAACATTAAAGTGGAAGGGAAAGCTATGTACCAGGTGGCAAAAAAAATGGTGAATATCAAAGTGAGAGTTAAACAATGGAATAAGGATGTCTTTGGTGATATATTCCAATCTAAAAATAAGATCCAAATTGAATTAAAAGATGTTCAAGATAAAATTCAAACTTTTGGGATGACTGAAGAAAGTAGAAGACAGGAAAACCTTGTTCTTGTTGACTATCACAATATCATCTCAAAAGAAGAAACTTTCTGGAGATAGAGATCTAGATCCCTTTGGCTGAAAGCAGGAGACAAGAGCACTAGATTTTTCCACCTAATTGTGATGAAGCACAAATCTATGAATAGAATCAATTCTCTTGTCATGACCAAAGGTACGGTCACTAAAGAGGAGGATATAAGAAGAGAAATGATGGGTTATTTCACTTCTCTACTTTCCAAAGAGCAAGAGCTAAACCAAGAGTACCAACTATCCTTGCTGGGCTCCATTACCTCTCTTTTGAATTCCAAGGATAATGAGTATCTTAAATCTATCCCTAAGGATGATGAAATTAAAAGGGCTATTCTTTCTTTTGAAGGAGAAAAGTCACCTAGTCTGGATGGATTTCAAATGTTCTTCTTCCAAACCTTCTAGAATATCATTGGGAAAGATGTGTGTGGAGCAATGAAAGAATTTTATGGAGCTAAATCTATTCTCAAAGAACTCAATTCTACATTTATAGCCCTTATCCCGAAAGACAGGGAGCTAATGTAGCTAACTACTTTAGACCTATCAGCCTCTGTAATTCTCTGTATAAGATTATGTCAAAGATCCTTACTTCTAGATTATTATAGATTCTCCTTCACCTCATCTCATAGCAATAGAATGGATTTGTCCCAAGGAGACAAATCTTGGATTCTATAATGGTGGTTCATGAGAATATTCACTCTCTAGAGAAATTCGGGAAACAAGGCTTCCTGATGAAGCTTGACTTATCCAAAGCCTATGATAGAGTAGATTGGGAACTGCTCTCCAAAATTATTTAGGCTTTTGGTTTTGATGAAGGAGTTATTAAACTTATTATGCAACTGGTTACTACAGTTTCTTCTTCTATGATTGTGAATGGTGGCTCTTCTCCCTTCTTTAGACCTTCTAGGGGGTTGAGACAAGGAGATGCTATATCCCCAATCCTCTTCGCTATTATGGAAAAAATTCTTAAGAGATACATCAAAAACCAAGTTAATCAAGGGTTGATCTCTAGTCTACAACCTTCTTCAGCTGAGACAAATTGTTTTCCTGAACAGTTTGTTGATGACACGATTCTCATGGGGGAATCTACAGTTAAAGAGGTGAGGAACGTCAAAAAAGCTCTAAATATTTATTCTAATGCAACTGGTCAACTCATAAACTAGGATAAAAGCTTTCTATATTTCTTTAACACTCCCAAAGCTAGAATGAAAAAAATCTCTTCCATCCTTGGTTGTAAGATAGGAAGGCTTCCTACCCCTATTTAGGGTTGTTGTTGTGTTCTAAACTGGAGGCTAATTTCTGGAATGAAATTATTGATAGATTCCACAATAAACTGGTGGGCTGGAAAGGGGCGATTCTTAGCCAAGCTAGAAAAGTTCAATTGTTAAAGGCCACTCTTCAAAATCTCCCAGTTTATGCTCTTAGTCTTTTCAAAATTCCTCTGAAGTATAAGGACCTTATTGAAAAAATTCAAAAAAAATTCCTTTGGACTGGTGTGGAAGAGAATAAGAGACTTAGCCTGGTGGCATGGGAGAAGGTTTATAAGCCAAAGAAGCTAGGGGGTATGGGCATTAGAAATATCTCTATTACCAATAAGGCTCTTCTAGCAAAACAATGATGGGGGATCTTTGAAGAAGGGAAATAATGGAATGCAATAATCAAAAGTAAATACCATCTCACTTCTTTAGAAAGCACCCTCCACTCCCTTAATGACATCCAGGGATCATTTATTTGGAACAACATAAGTAAGGGTAGGAAACTCATCAGTAAAGGGGCTAGATGGAAGTTGGGAAATGGCAAGAAAATTATCTTCTGGGATGATAAATGGATCTTGGAAAAAACCCTCATAGAGATTGAGGAGTGGAGCTCTGTGGTTTAGGAATGCAAAGAATCTATTGGGGTCCTTGTGAGTGACTACTGGATAAATGAAGAATGGATTGACTTGGGGCTGAGGGACATCAAACTTAAAGAGGTTAATAAATAGCTAAACAACTGGTTTATTAGAGAAAATGAGTGTGATGAACTGATATGGGGGCCTACTATCTCTAGAAAATTCTCAATTGCCTCTACTTTGGCTCTTCTCATACCCTCTAGAGATCCACCTTTCTATGCTCAGGTATGGAATAAAGATCTTACCCCTAAAATTAACATGTTTTTTTGGCTGCTTGTACAGAATAAAATCCTTACTATGGATAACCTTATGAAAAGAGGCTTCCAAATGCCTAATAGATGTATTATGTGTTGTGAGGAAGCTAAGTCATGCAACCACCTGATGATACACTACCCCTTTTCTAGAGAATTTTGGGACACTATTATTCTATCTCTGAATTTGAAGTGGGTCAAACCTCAAAATATCCAGGACTTTTTCCAGCAATAGCAGAGCCCTTTTTATTATAAAAATATGAGGAACCTTTGGAAACTTGTCCTCCCTCATTTTACATGGTAGATATGGAAGGAGAGGAACAACATAATTTTTAGAGATAAAAAAGCCACTCCCCTCCTAATAGCTAACTTTGTGACCTGAAGTTTAATGGAGAACTATAGAAGTAGTGGTAGAAAGGATTGCAACTCTTGGAATCCTAGCCTTAAGAAGGATATAACCATTTCTTGGGAGAACTTGAAGAGAAGAAATGACCCGAATCCTAGAGACAATGTTATGTGGTCTACTCCTCCCTGGGGTTGGTCAAAAGGGAATTTTGATGGTTCTGCTAGAGGAAATCCTGGAAGAGCTAGAAGGGGAGGCCTCATAAGAGTCTGGGCTAGAAATTGCCTTGGGGCTATAGCGGTTCCACTGGGGACTCAAACTAACCACATGGCGGAGGCTGAGGTGGTGCTTTATGTGGTTATTCTAGCCAAAGATATGGGTTGCTCAAAACTTTGGCTTGAGGGTGACTCCCTCAATATTGTCAACTATATTAAAGGGAATGCGGAGTGTTCCTGGACTATAGCCCATATAATAAGTAAAATCAAAATGCTTCTCATCACCTTTGAAGAGTGCCACATCACCCATATTTACCATGAAGGTAATAAGCCAGTGGACAGGCTGGCTAATGAACGTACCCAAAGTGACATCATCAAATCTTGGAGAGGGGAAGGAAATCTAAATTCTGAGATCATGAGTCTAATAACATTTGATAAAATTAATCACAATGAAGAGCATGTCACTTAATGTTATGATGACAAGGATGAAACAATTCTCAAGGAAGGTAGCATGTAATGTGAAGTGTGGGATAATTATTCCAATTTTAATGATCTACAGAGCCTGGGTTAATTTAAATAATCATGATAACATAAGAAAACATTGCAGTAAGAAGAATATCAGTTGCAAGGAGCCGAGCCAGGATAGTAGCATAAAACACAAAATGGGAGGTGGTCTGAGAAGAGAGGAGCCAACTGACTGTGAAAAATGGAGGCAAGATAGGAAAATCTAGAAGAAGCTGAAAAAGGGAGGGGTCTCTTAGTATATCAAGAAGCTCCATGGCTATGACAAACAGGTGACTTCCTTATTCGTTGATGGCTAGGTTAGAGGTAAAGTAAATTTATGGGGTAAATCTTTCACCCTCACTCTTAATCTTATGGCTGAGATAACGGGCTTACCCCTGGAGGGAACCCATTTCCATAGAGGTAACCATAGGCTTGGTACTGAAGCTTTTAACCTGTTTCCTAAAATTGTTGATGAAAAGGCCCTCACGACTAAAGGGAAGGGGGATTATTTTGATATCACCAAAATTAAGGATTTATGGGCTAAAATGTTGAAGGTAATGATCAAGTATTTCATGCTTGATGGGTGCCATTCCAAAATATACAACCTGCATTTCATCCTGTTTAACCACTTCAGGCATAACAAGAGGATTTTCTTCCTGTATTTTCTTTTGAGCTCCCTGAGTAGTAGCATCACTGAGCATAGGAAGAAGTAGAATAACCCTGTGTTACATGAGGGGTTGATCCTCCTTATTTCTGACCATGCCAAAGATATTATCCCAGACCCTATTCCTAAAAGGGTCAAAGGAAAAACTTCAGAGACCATTGAGGGGGATAGAAAGGCCGAATCCAGCAAAAAGAGGAAGAAAAACAAGGAAAAAGTTTCTGACTGTAGTGAAGAAGATGGTAAAAAGAGGAAGAAAAAGAAATTAAAAAGTTCTGATAGCTGTGAAGATGAAACTAAGGAAAAAATCCCTATTTCTTTGCAAATAGGAAATGATGAGGAAGAAAATGTGGAGAAGGATCCTGGTAGCACTGAGTAGGAAGAGGACATGATTGTCATAACTAAGGATGAGAAGGAGGAAGAGGAAGAGGAAGATGGGAAAGATGGGGACTATGATGATGAAAAAGATGAGGAAGGGGCTGAAGAGGAGAAAGAAGAAGAGGTGGATGAAAAATATGAGGAAGAGGAACAAGAGGCCCAGGTCTCCCCTACTGAGGATGATAAGAATGAATCCCTCGACCTCCCTACTGAAGAAGAAAAATTGATGCCCACATCGATAATGAGGAAGGTTTGGACCTAGCTAGTAAAGATGATGGGGAACCCATAAGGAGGACTCTTTGGGCCTTCTGGAGGGGCAAGATGAAGAGGAAATTGAAATTGGTCAGAACTCCCCTGTCATTGATGAAAAAGAGGAGGAACAAAAAGAAACGGGTGCTAGTATTGATCAGAATGCCACTGAGGAAAAAATTCAAAAAGATGATTTTATCTCTCCCTTGGAGGTTGATATGAATATGGACAAGGTTAACAGTGATGAAGGTCAGAGTATTCCTTAGGACTAGATCAATCAGGAGATACAGGAGATTAAGCTCCACCTTCATTCTCTAGAGAAAACTATGAAAACCCCGAATATGAAGTTGGAGAAACTAGAGAACAAGATTTTGGATTAGGTAAATAATAAAAGGTGGAAGGAGGAGATAACTGCCGAAATCAACAAAATCATCGACAACAAGGTGAAGGAAATTAAGGTCAAAGTTAGCAACAATGGGGAAATGATTAACCAAGTCCTAAGCCACAGCAATGAAGGACTCAATGTGGCTGTCATCAACTTGAATATGCTTCACAACTACCTGGAGAAAAACCAATTGGAAAACATGACCATAACTATTGATGATGATGATGATGGGAGTGAAGGTCCAGGTACTAGAACTAGAGGGCGTACCTAGAGGAAGACCCCTGAGAAGCTAAAGGAGTTGAAGGACCTGAAAAAAGCAATCCAGAAGATGGAGGAGCTGAAGATGAAGGCAGAAAAAATGATAAGCAATTAGTTTTGTCCTGTTCATTGCTAGGTGTTGTTGGTAGTGTTTCTAGATCTATTTTCTTTGCTTTGGTTGTCATTTCTAGTGTTTTTTGGGGTCGTGCTCTGTTCTTTCTAGCAGGCGTTTCATTTTGGAAAACTTTAATGCTTTATCTTTTTGCTATGATCTAAATAGTTTCGGGTTCCATTCAAAACCTATTTTTACCTTATTCAAAAAAACATATTGTATTTCAATAAGATTATATATCAATGAAGTATGCAAAAAGACATGTTACATGTGTAAACTTAATATTGTCCCGATAGTACACTATAACAAGAGCTAGTAAATATAGAGAAGCACATAGTACAGAGTATTGTTGACATAGATAGTCAATTTGGATATGATATAATGGATGAAAACTATGAATGTCCACTTCTTGTTTGATTGACACATATATCTATTACAACCAACATTACTTGCAACTTGATGTACCATGTGAAAGTTTTCAGAATAATAGATATGCATGAATTTTTATATTTTTTTTGTGTTCCTACAAATTTGATATCGTGGATGTTAGAGAATAATAAGTTTGTTCAAGGAGATATCAAATGAAAATTAATGAATGAAATAATAATTTGTAACTTGTTATGATTACTTTTTGGTGGGATCCATTTTTTAATCTTCATTTGCCATGGCATGGGTGATGGCATTGTTGTGGTAAAAGGAGTGCTTACCATAATAAAAGAAATATTAAATATTTTATAAGTGGGTTTGTTCTAATATAATCTCCCTGAATAAATTTTTAACTTTTAATATCTGATCTTTTGTCATCTTATCATGTAATCTAATTAAAAAGTAAGTACATAAAATAAAGAAGCTTGAATTTTCTTACCAGTCCAAGAAGAGAAGAAAATAGCTATGGCCAAATACATGAAATCCAATAAATACTGCACAAACACAATAAAATTACAAAAAAGCGTGAAATGTGTAAAAATCTACTTGGAATAGAGGAAATTGTATCTGATAAATAGTGTTTTGCAAAGGCGGAGTGAAGATAATACAACCAAGCCAACTTATAATTTATAACTAATAAAAGGTAGAAAATAGTAAAAGAACATTTATGAAAGCACTGTGTGATTATTGATTAGAAGAAGCCAATTTTCTCACACTCTCATATCAATGAGTGGAAGGAGATCATAGAAGATATGATGTTTGCTTCCTTTGTAAAGGGCACAATGTCTATTGAACTATACCGCAATGACAACGAATTACTTTTTCATAAAAATGAGAAAACACTATATGTTCTTACATGTCTCTTTGGCTATAATGACATTATGTATGAATAACATCCATTGGAAGTGGGGAGAATTTCAATGGAAACATTTGTTGATTAAAATTTTAATGAATTTTACCATACAAGGAGAAATCTTAGTTGTTAACAATATCATACAGAAGATGTAAAAGTATGTGGTTACAGATCAAACATACATGTCCATAGGTAAAATAATATACATGGAATCGCTTTATATTATCAAAACAAAGGTGCATACAAATATAAATGCTCAGATGCTCCAAATTTCTTCAAGAAAAAATTTGCAAATACAAAAGAAAAAGCAATTTTCAATAATAGATTTCTGAGAATCAAATATTTACTAGCACCATGGTACACAAATGTTCTCCACACAATTGGAAGTTGACATATGTCTTAAAGAAAGGAAGAAAAACCCCTATACAAAAGTGATGAATCTTCTAGATTGCAAGTTGTCATTAAATTTCAAAATATAATTTCTTACCTTCATTCAATAAAAAATTTCTAATTCTAAAGCTCCATACACTGAACACAAATTTTTTAGAACAAAACATTAAATGTGGAGAGTAAATTATGGCCTAGAAAGAAAAAAATCTCATACAATCAGCTCACACTACTAGTGCACTAATAATGTGGAAAAAGTTTTTCTCCTCATGATAAATGTTTAAAAAGAAAACAATCCAAATTTTAGAAATTTGAGATTTCATATTATATTTTTGTCATAAATTTTACAAGAAAGTTAAAAATCATGACATATAGAATAGTATATATTTAATTGAAGAAATTAATGATATTTGACAATTGATGTGATACAATGATGTGTGCAGATTGAAAAAAGATATTTGAAAAAAATAAATGTGTTTTTCTTAGTAAAATAAAGTGAAAAATATTTCACTTTTAAATAATGTAAATATATAGGGAGAGAATAAAAAATTTATAATAAATATCTCATTAATTATTCAAGATATGTCAAAATTTGCATTTAATATGCATAAGATATTCATAGATCTTGTGAGATATGTTGTTAGATTTATTTATCTTATTTTATGACTTGTCTTATCATACATGGTAGATATAAAGTTTGGAAACAAATATAAATTTATATCAACAAAGGGTAAAAAGCCTCACTCATGACTTCAACTTTCAACCAATAGAATTAGAAATAAATATTCTTTGTTGAATTAATAAAATGTCAATATAAATTAAAACTATATAAAATAATATTTTTTTGAAAAATAAAGTGCTATGATTGGTTCAACTAATATAAGAAAAATAATTTGCATGAATGCATAAGTATTCATGCCTATGGTAGGAACTAATTATAGATTTCTAAGAATCAAATATTTACTTACACCATGCTACACAAATGTTCTCCACTGAAAGGAAGACAAAACCCTATATAAAAGTGATGAATCTTCAATAAAAAAATTCCTAATTCTTAACCTCCATACACTGAACATGGATTTTTTGTGACAAAACATTAAATGTGCAGAGTAGATTATGACCTGAGAAGAAAAAAATTTCATACAATCAGCTGACACTACTAGTGCACTAATGATGTGGAAAAAACTTGTCTCCTCATGATAAATGTTTGAAAAGAAAATAATTCAAATTTTAGAAATTTGAGATTTCATATTAGATTTTTGTCATAAATTTTACAAGAAGTCAAAAATCATGACATATACAATAGTATATATTAATTGAAGAAATTAATAATATTTGACAATTGATGTGATACAATGAAGTGTGCAAATTTAAAAAAAAAATATTTGAGAAAAATAAAATGTGTTTTCTTTAGTAAATAAATTGAAAAATATTTCACTTTTAAATAATGTAAATACATAAGGAGAAAATAAAAACTTTCTAATAAATATCCTATTAATTGTTCAAGATATGTCAAGATTTGCAATTAATATGGAGAAGATATGCATAGATCTTGTGTGATATGTTGTTAGATTTATTTATTTTATTTTATGACTTGTCTTATCATACATGGTAGATATAAAGTTTGGAAATAAATATTAATTTCTATCAACAAAAGGTAAAAAGTCTCACTCATGACTTTAGTAGCTTTCAACCAATAGAATTAGAAATAAATATTTTTTGTTGAATTAATAAAATGTCAATATAAATTAAAACTATATAAAATATTTTTTTTTTTTAAAAGTGTTATGATTGGTTCAACTAATAGTAGAAAAAGAATATGCATGAATGCATAAGTATTTCTTCCTAAGGAAAATTATTTAAAAAATGAGTTAAAGTGACTTAAGTGGAGGAAAACAAAATAAAAGTAATTCTTTTTATATTTCAGAGTTGAGTTTGTCTTATTTTTTGGAGTTGCGTATTTTGAAACCCTAGCTTGGCAAGTTTTCTATATTAGAGGATATTGGTCATTATTAGGGGCATGTTTATTAGGTTTTGGAAGATGGTTGTGGTGCTTGAAAGTAGAGAATGGTTTTCAAATCTTGGATTTTGGAGTGTTTCGATTTGGCCTTATTTGTTATTTAGAATAGTTTGTGGATTCCAGGTAGGGTTTGAAACCCTCGCAGATCCAATTTTATTTTAAAAAATTGTTTACTTTGTGTCTGTTAGATTTTGTTGATGGTAGTGTTGTAATTCTTCTTTTGTACAAAAAAAAAAATTTAAATCTTTTTGGTTGAAGAAAACTTGTGATTGTGGAATTGTGAATACCTTGTATTTTTGTTAGAAAAAACGTTGAGGAAAAGCTTTGTATTAAATTAGTTACGCTTTGTTTATGTTTATTGTTGAAACTCTAGGAAGTAAATCAAATTAAAATAGATATATAATATTTGTAAATGAGCATAATCTTTTTATAGAATTAAAAGAAAGTAGTATAGAATATATATATGGAGAAAAAGATCTTAAATCATGAAATTAGAAAACCAATGGAAAAATGAATGTATATGTATTTGGAATTTTGAAATATATATAATTATTTATTAATTTTTAGATTTATAATTTTTTTAAAAATAATATTATTATTTATGTTATTTATTTATTTCAAAAAAAATTACTTAATAAATAAATATTTATTGATTTTTTTACATGCAAGTTTTAATATTAATGTTTTTCATTTATATTTATATTTGAAAAATTAATAACATAGTGTTTTGATATGCATGTATATTTTATTTCAATACTTATTTAAAAAGTATATATGCATGAGTTTTTAAATGAACGTTTACTTAATAAATCAAACTAGACCTTAATAAACAAAATTGGTTGTTCTTAAACAATTGAGACTTGTGTTATGGTTTGACTACTTGGTATACCTTATTGCCTTGTTTGATGTTGTTTATTTGGGGAAATTACGTTGACTTTTAGAAATTGTATACTAGAGGCTTTGAAGTGTTTTCTGTTGATCTCTGATTTTATGTGGAGAATCTTTATAACCATTTTTTAAGTCTCAATTGGATCATGTATGATTTTGTGATATCTGTGAGTGATCTCATATGTTGTAATGTGTCTCGATCTTTATTTCATTTTACCAAAAAGGTGACGAACATTATTATAATTGAGTTTGATTTACTTGGTCACCTTATGTTCTCTACTATGATTATTCTACATTCTGGATGATTATCTTTATGGATTATGTTATTCCATGTTTGGAGATGGATATCATTTTTTATTGCCATTGGTCTTGTGATATGAGACTCTATGGATTGTTATTATATTTGAGATATCCATTATGGGATGGATGATCTATGGTCATGTCTATATTGAGATGGACAGTTTGATCCCTGCATAGGAAGTAATGTTCTTTGTTATGCTACATTACTTTGGTGATTATCATGATTTCTGATTTATGATAAGATTTTGTGGTTTCGATTTTGTTTTCTCTATATTTTTTTATTGGATCATTAGGGTAGGTTATCTGTGTATAAATGGGAAGTGGCTTATTTTGGACACGCCACAACCTAGAAGTGGCTACCTGGGTATGCTTTTCAAGTTACTTAATAAAGTGATAACTTAAATACATTGAGAGTTTTAAATGAATTAATAAAATATTTTTATTCCTCACCCATGCCTTGAGTGCTAGTACAGGCTAGGATGGTTTGTGAGAAGATGTTGGCCACTTGCATGGATTGGATGAGGCATAGCTGGTAATCTTGTCTGTATGAGAGGTTATTGATACCGCATAGAGTCACTAGGGGGTCGGGGTCCAAAGAGATTGCTAGGGTAACTTTAGAGTTGACTCATGTGATGACACTTCCAATTATGCATCTTATGTTTTCTACATGTATTTGTTGCCTCTAGTCGAGTATGTATTATCTTGTAGTTGGTGTTGTACATCTTTGAGATAGAGAGATTTTAGGATCCCTTGCCTAGGTGTTGTATTGTGTTGGATTTTGGTGTTTGATATCTAAGTGGGGTCTATTGTTATCTCCTCATCATGATGGGAGAGAAACTTTGGTTCCATGTGGTCAAGTGGTAGTGATTCTTTCACCATTTGAGATTCTGACATCTTTGTACCAGTGTTGGATGATCTTTGTAGTAGTTGTACCTTCTTTTTTCATTAGAGACTTACTATTATCTTTTATTTATTGTATTTTACTTTATACTTAGATTATATTTACACACCCTATGATTTGTGCAGTGGATGTGGGTTATCATGTATACCTTATGGTTCAGTTGTATTTGAGTATTCTTTTATGAGATGATATACTTTAGTTTCATAATGTGGAAGATTTGAATGATTATTGTACTTAATAGATTAATTTATATTTATGTAAATCTATGTCAAGGAACCCTTGAGATTTGTAATTTGTAAATGAATTGTGTAAATGAGTATGTATTGTCTTTATGTTATATTTCTTCCTCTTTGTTATTCATTATTGTTTGTAAACTCTTAAGAAAAAAATTATTTTGTAAATTTAGTAGCATGTTTTAGATTAATTTCTCTTGGGTTCCCTGGCGAGGCATTGCACTTGGTATCAGAGCCCATGTTTCTACATTGGAAACTCTGGAAATTGTGTACATCCATTAGGTGTCTCATAGTTGAAGCTTGAAATGAAACATAGACACATAATTCTTTAGTATTTGAGAACCATTGTAACTTATAACCTACTTGTAACATTTTGCAAAGTTGTCTAGTTACAATTGCATTTGATGCATCTTACCTTAGAGACTATCTGTAGTGTTTGGATATATTCTCTAAAGCATCCAAGATGTATTCTTGGGTATCATGAAGTGGTTGCTACCTCGAGTGTGGTTGACACCAGTCACTTTGTTATGTGAAATGTTTTATGATTGATAATTTATTTTGGTTATTGATGATTTCATTTTGTGTTTGGGAGAGCATTTAATTTTTTAACTTTCTTATACCTAGAATTGTCACTTGACTCTCTTTTTGCTACATATTTTTTGACACTAATCACACTTGATTTAATGTTTAAATTGTCATGACATTTTATGATTTAATGTTGAACTTGAAATTATCCCACTTGAGTTTTTCCTTTTGAACTTTGTGGTGGCTATTCTGAATGTTTGGTATTGTTAGTCTCGTTCTATGATAAGTGTTGTTTCTCTCATGTTCATTTTGGACCTCTGATAGTATGTCTAAGGGAGGACATTGTAGAGAATTGTAGTATGTTTTTATGTGAATGTGAAATGCATCGCGTGTCCTATATATTGGTATTGCATTTGATAGGATTGCATGAACCTTTCAATTTTTTATTTGATGTAAATACAAATGTGTACTTTATATAATTAGTTTATAGATGAATTATATGATGTTGAATGAATAAGGATCTAGATCTATTTAAATCAATTAATAATGAATGATTGGTCAATGTGATTTTCAATTTATGCTTAAATAAATTATATTGCTCTTGATGACTATATATCATGTCTTTATTTTCTATCTTGTCTCAAGATGTTATTTTTGTCTTTTGAAATAGTATAATGCTTTGTGATTAAGGGATGCATATCCTTATTTATTTGTAGGCTTCTAGGAGTAAGCCTAATTCTAAGAGAAGTGGATGTAATACCCCTCCCATAGTTTGTTTTTAGTTTATATGGCCAAACTCTTTTAGGCCACTCTTCATGTTGATTATCTGTATATGATGTTATTTATATTCATGGATTTATTAACTCCATACTTACATGTGTATGGTTAGCATGTATGTTTTACTTTTCTATTTTACATGCCTAATGTGGTCATTATTTTATTGTTCGCTTCCACTTAAACAATTATTGAAAAATAATTTAATATATTTTTCCTTTAAATTTTAACCAAAATTATATGATTTCTACATATTCAAATTGTATACAAAATAAAATTATAGGACTATAGGTTTGGTTCTCTTCAAGGAGTCACAATTAGAGTTACATTAAAATTGTACACAAATCAAAAGTTTGTAATGTAAAATAAAAAAGAGTTTTTGATGCAGTTTTCGCTTTGCTATGGTTTTGAATTTTTTTAGCTTAGTGTCTATCTATGACTATGTCTTGCATCATATCACATTAAATATGAGCCCTTTCCAATTATAATGTCTTCAGCCAACCTCAACTCGAAAGTTGTTGGTGTTGAAGCTCTTATATTTGGCAATAATGGATCCACCAAACAAGCATGATGAAAAATTTGTGCCCAACTTTTCTTATGAGGTACATATTCTAGTAAAGTTGATGTTGTTAAAACTACTCTAAGATTTTAACAATGCATGACAATCATTAGAGACGTACTCACTTATAGGTTATTTTGTTGGGAGGGTGCCCTCTAAAAGCATGCTTTGAGATTGGTTTTCCAAGGCTTGATCCCCTCATGGGGTCCACCTAGATGGCATTTAAAACTTGACAAAAGGTTTTTTCTTTTTTAATTTGCTAATCATTGCCATGTTCAAGTCATTTTTCAACATGGGCCTTGGTATGTTCGGTCCTCCTTTCTTTTTTTCCGTCCTTGGTCTCGATACTTTTCTATATCTGATGATAAGAAAATTTATGTTCCCATTTGGATAGATCTTTTAGTCTCCATCAACCATATTGGCCTTTTTTCAAACTATTTCTCAATCTCTTAGCAATGTTGTCTATGTTGACCCTAACTGGTTTTACTCTATTCAACCCTAGAAAGGCTTTTGTGTTGAAGTGGATTTGTCTCATGACCTCTTTTGGTTCCTGAAAATTTTTACACTACAAAATAGTTGCCAAGTTGATCTTACAATTTCCTATGGAGAAGCCAACTCCAATAATCATAAATTTTAGAGACTTGGACCAACTGAAAAGGATCTAGTAAACCCTTCTGCACTTTAGGCTCTGCAAAACCAAGGTGGGTAGACCTTTAATACCCTTTAATACACACTCTAGAGGCTCACAATTAGCATTATACAAAGCATATGATCTCATATGATGCATCGTCATAACAGGGAGATACTAGGTAGTGGCTAACTACCCATTGAACATCGACCTGAATGGAGCATGAGATATGGGTGAGATAACTACAAAACATAAAAGATTTTTTGTTATTTAATCAATTTTTTGTAGCAATGACCACCTGGATAGAAACAACAAAACACATGTGAATCCCACAACTAGCTAAGATCAGTGCCTCATCCCATTGGTAAATTAAAACATCAGAAGTACAACACTACATAATTGAGTTTCATCAATACCCTAAGATCTAAGAACATTTCCTTACAATATTCTTTAACAGTAATCCAACCCCAACCTACTTATCAAAATCCTTTCATAATCACATCAAGTCTGAAACTCCTATCAAGAATTATAATTAACTCTTTGAATTAAATCATGAAAAGACACTTACATATCTCACAACGAGACACTAAATGGGATAACTCTTTTTTTATTCCATTTAAGACTTAACTCTGTCTCACACTAGAGAGATATGAATCAGTATTATATTTCATTGAGAAACTAAGCTATCTCTATCATATAACATAGATACAACCAAAAAACATCCAAAAACTAAAAAAAGGAATCAACCTAGATTCATACAATACTTTCTCTTTGGAAGATTTAAAAAATTTCTCCTACCTAGAAGAACTTCCTAATGGAACCCCAAAGCTTGGAACAACTCCAAAACTTTCAGAACCCTAAAGGGAAACAAAAAAGGGAACCCTCTTTCATGGCCTTGATTACCCTTTTATAGGAAAAAGGGTAGCAACAATCTATGGGCCAAAGATGACACTTGTCAAAATTTTGTATTCTTGAGCAGAAGGAAACTTCAAATAGTACAAGATAGTAGTCACAATAAAAGAGTTTTTTTTACGAATCTTTAAGCATGTCCTTGTTGATGTAGACTTTTGAATCAGACCTATGACTTCTCGATAGTGACTTCAAGTGTTGCCTTAACATTTCAAAATGATGTAACACCAAAAAATATGTCATTATGACATAGTACTTTCACTCCTTTGTATACATCTGCACCTACTCATTGTACTCATCCTCTACAACCACATTTGATTCATCCCATTCTATTTTATCTTTGATTTTCCAAGAAAAATCCTCTTATAATCATCTCTTGAAGCACCTTCATTCCCTATATTTTTTTGCCTTAACCACTTCAAAATTCAACTTTATACTCACATCCCATCTCGGTCAACATTGGTCAACCTGATCCACTATACCTGACTACCACATGGAAGATTCTGATTGACCCTTGGATCCACCTCTGCAACACCTAGCACACACATTGACTAGTACATCTCATTTCTCATCGGTCAACCCTACCCACATTCAGTTCATCTGCACTCACCATGTGTCAAAATTTTGGGGATATTTTCAATTTTTTGTCAACTGGGGTCATGATACCACATAATTCCTACACTTGGCCCTCATGGGCCTACAATCCACTTGCCTTCTACATTCTCCGATGGATGATGCCTCACTTTAAAGTCCTCCCTTCAAGATTTCAAGATTTCCCCTACTTTGCTTCCAATTTCAATTAGTTTTACCTCAAATGCCAATTCCTTGCTCTAAAGCATGGGCCCCAGTCTTCTTTTCATAATTTTGGGTTTTCACTTACTCTGCTTCTATTTTTTATTATTTGCACCCTAAAGCCAATTCTCCACTCTAAAGTAGGGGCCCATCTTCTTTTTGGGATTTTGGGATTTCCCTTCCTCTCCTTTGATTTTTTATTTTTTGCACACCAAATGCCAATTCTCCTATCTAAATAATAGGCCCATCTTCTTTTCAATATTTTAGGATTTCCCTTCCTCTTCCTCTAATTCCAATCACTTGCATCCTGAATATCAAATCTCTGCATTAAGGCATGGGCCCCTGTACATGAAGAACCTCAACCAAAACCTGATTGTATTCAATATTCAAGGAAAATGGGTCCCAACAGCTAATTCCTTTTCAAATTCTTGAAGCTTTGGCATAATGCTTTTTTATCTTATTCAAAACTATATTTTTATTGATACTAGATACTGGACCACACAAGAAAATCATTTATATGGCTTGCCTTATCAAATAAAATTTTCTTCACTGTCATTTTACTTTTCCTACTCAATAACCCACATTATTTGACATTTCCTCTTGAAAATGTTTTATTTAATATTCTTCACATTCAGTAATGTTTCATTCTTGAATGCTTGAATGCCAAAACAAGGCATATCAACTCAAAATGTCAAAGGATCCTTCACAAAAAACAACATGGTAATTTCAAGAATTTGAGAGTACCAACAACCTCAAAGAGATGATTGATATTTAGATAGGATGTCTTTTTCCTAGTTAGTGTGTTTTATATCATAATTTTCCCAGTACTTTTTTCTAGTGTGAATCCTTCAAGCACAAAATCAAGGATAACCCTTTGGTTGTTCTAAGGGTTAAATCTCCTCCTAAGGATTTTGATCCTTTTTATGTTCTATAAGAATCAAAGTCATCTAAGAAAAATAGAATATATTATCTTGTAAGGGTGGGGTTACTCCATCATCTAATGGTAACAACAAACCCTAGGAATCATTTGCCCAATAACTGTAACTTGCATTTCCATTTTCAAACCCTCCAAAGAGAGGGAAGGAGGATATCACTCACACACCCCTTATTTTTTACTTTGATTAGTTTTTGTGCAAACCCCTTGTCCAACATTGATGTTCTTATCTCAACCACATAGTCTCTACAACTCTTACAACCCTTTTGGGCATGTAGAGGCTAGTGAGAATGCCCCAAAAAAGAGAAGGATGGGATATCCTTATTTTTTAGAAAGAATTAGATCTATTGAAAAATATTTTCTCCTCTCTTGAGGATAAAGATGGCATGGGAGACTTTGAATCATTAATTTTATTTAATGTGTAATGTTGAGGTCTCACTGACCTCACCAATGATGTTGTTGAGATATCTTCTCTCTAGTAGAAAACTATAGATTAAATGCCTCATACCCCTTGGGTTTTGTGAAGTGACTTCAATATGGTTGAGGTGGTCTTTGATAAAGAAGGATTAATTCTCTTTTGGTAGATAGATACAAAACATGGGGAGTGGTTTTATATGTGTAATAAATTGGGTATTTTTATCCCAATACTAACCAGTTTCATCCTCAAGTTATCTAGCATACATGGTAATTTTGAGGTAGGTACTAACAAAGTCTTTAAACAAATTGATCATTCCATTATTACAACACAATATTTTTTCTCTTTTTCTTCCTATCAAGATCTTTTTATGATGCCTCTCCCTAAGGTCACCTTTTTATACCACGTTCCCATTAAATTTAACATTGATTGACAAGTGGGCCATATATGGTTGCCCAAAATCCAATTCTTCTTGAACACTTTGTTATTGAGTCATCCTTCTATGACACTCTATATTGAATGGAAATTTCTTATTGAGTTATCCTATAACACTTTGTTTTCAATAGATTTAGAAGCTTCAATGTTGTCTAAATTATTATTTTGGGTAGACAGCTTAGTGGAATCATGCTCTCTAGTACACATCTCATTTCCCCACTATATATGATCGCTAGCTTTCCATGTATCATTGACGGTCCTATGAAGTGACTATATTGGATGTCTACCATGCCATAGAGGCCCTTGTCTCTAATTATTTCTCTCTCATCTTGCAACTAGGGTTTCTTATCTCTGCAAAAAAAGTAGATTGTGTGTAGCCATATTCTTGTAGATCCTAGATCAAAGGAAGACTTCACTGGAAAAAGGTAGTTGATCAAGCCTCTAGCAGTGTCTAGCAAAATTCATAAAAAATGTAATATAAAATTCATACCTAATCCTAGAAACTCTAAATAAATATAATTTGTAGCCAATCACTTTTCTTAATGTCTTATGTAAGATCATTGCCAAATATTTGGATTTAAATATCTATCAATTTCTCCCACAAATCATTCATCCTAAGAAAACTAGCTTCAACAAATATATATTTATCTTGGATAATATTATATTTGTTTGGGAAGGAATGGAATGGGTGCTTCATTCTTGATAGACTGTCAACTTTTAACTGCATTGAATGTCATTTATTTCTATCCATGGTGGGTTCCCTTTCTTTTGGCTCCTGCTTCATATAGCATTTGAAAATTTTGTTTGGGGATGCATCTGCATGCATCATCAATAATAGTTATTAGTCTTTGTCTTTTAAACTCTTTCAATCAATTCAATAGGGTTCTCCTCTAGCTCCCTCATTATATGTCCTAATAATTGAAGGCTTTGAGTATTTATTAGAAAAATTTATCTCTACTAGGAGGGTTAGAGGAATTCCCTTCCTGAGTCACATTCTCAACTAGTTAAAAGTCATTTTGTAGATGATTTTTTTCTTACTTTGATTGAAGATGACAAAATTATCAAAGATACCTTTAGTGTCATGAAACCTTGTTCCTTGCTTCTATATTTTCCATTAAGTGGCATAAAAATCAATTTTAATACTCACAATCTTTCCTCTCATCTCCACCCTGGATGCTCTAGTATGAGTGGAAGTGAATTGTACATGGGGTAAATATTTAAATTTATAGACATTCCCTTTTCTTTCTAAGCTTCTCCTATGGACCTTTGGAATGTTATTCTTTCACAATTTGAGAAGTTGTCTTATTATATTACCAAGCCATTTCCACCGGTTGATAAATTTCACATATTCTCTAAAATCCTTGTAGCTACCCATGTTTATTACTTGTCTTGTTATGATCCCTCTATGGTCTCTTATTTGAAATTTAAAAGATTCTATGGGAATTTTTTTAGCCTCTTTAGAAGATTACAAAGGCTTTATAGGGTCACCTAGGAGTTTCTACATAATGTCAAAATATTATCCCCTTGTCCTAAATAGATAGCTTGTGTTATTTCTAGAGATGAAACCTAGAAATTTCTTCTTAGAAATTACATTTCCTCCAGCTATCTAGTCAAACTATCATCTTGGAAGGGGATGGGATTTCAAATGCTTCTACTTATGATAGGTGTCATTCATATTGAAGGTACTTTTGTGGCCAAAAGTATTTGTAATTCCTAAGAGGCTATTAAACCTTGGTTGTGGTTGATTGGTTCAAGATTTCAGGATGAACTTTCTCTTAATCATTACAAAATTTGATGGTATTTTCTTATGTTGGTTTAGGGACTCCCCCTAGCTCATTTTCCTTGGGTTCATTCCTTGCATTTTTAAAAAATTGGCATTTTCATACCCCAAGACTTAATTTTTAGAGTCACTATAAATATTTATGCTTGGGAATATATGAAAGCTCAATATCATCTCTATCAACCAAATTGGAAAACATTTGACACTATCATTTATGATCTCCCTTTGAATATTCTATACGATATTGTCGTTCACTTAGTGATCCTTGGAAAAAAGACTAGCATTGGTCTCCCAACATTGCCTTTTCAATTAAAAGTCTTGGTTATGATACTAATGGATCTCTCTATACATTCCCATGGTACCTACTTTGAATATTTGGTAGCATTTGTAGTCACCTCTTTTTGTTTGGAAATGATGGTTTCATGACATTTTGTTTACTATTATTGAGCATAAGCTCACGTATTTTTCCTTGTGTATTATTTTCCAAGGCTTTACTTTGGGCTCTCACCTTTAGCATATAAGCATTCATGACCCTCATTTCCCTCTTTATGGGCAACTAGAGACTTTCAAACATCTCTTATGGTTCTATTTTGGTGCTAAAAAATTATGGAGTTAGACTCGTGATTTTTTTCCCCCTTTCAACATGAGTAATTCTCCTAATGTATGGTTGTTTTGTAGGATTATCTTTGCATCCCCTTCAAATTTATCCAAAATTGACATGCTTTTAGGGCACATATCCACTTTTCTTTATGAAAAGATATAAATGTTTTTTTTTACATAGCTCTATTGATATTGGTGTTTTTCTTTGTACTAAAGCATGTATTTATAACAATGTGCTACTAAAAATCCAAGTCCATGCCAACAGAGTGTTCTTGTAGGTGGCCCTCCTCCAAAAAAATTCTTGAGAAAAATAGGGAAACAACCCCTATATGGTTTCTATAGTTCTTCCAAATAGATCTACCTCTTGCGGTCAATCTCTACCTAGTGACCACAAGCATGATTGAAGTTCCTCTACTCAGTGTTCCAAACTCCACATTCCTAGGCTCCCTTCCACCAGTGTAGTAGAAGAAGTAATTTTTCCAAAAAAAAATCTACCTCTCCCCCACACAAAAGATTTTCTTTTGATTAGGGTTCAAGGGGGTGTATTTTTTGACTAGATATGACACTAGTCGCACAACTCCAAATGATGATGGTTGTTGGCCCTCATTCTAAATGGTTCCCTAAGATGACTTTAGCAATCACAAACACTTGAGAATATATGGACAAAGAGGGCTATTTTTTGTATCAGTGGTGGTCTCTCCCTAACATCACCCCTGACCCCCTTGATGTATGGGGGAAGCTAGATGATAGATATCCTCCAATGTTGTTCTTGTTTCTTAAGTGATTTTTTATGATTTTCTAGGATATTCTCAAGTTTTGGCTCTAGGCCCTATCTATTTGATTTATGAGGAGAAACCTCAAATCCTCCTACCCATTTTTTGTGAATTGTGTACAATATTTTATGTTAATAGAAACTAGATGTATTATTCATTAAAATAAGTTTGTAAAGTTTTTACATAAGTTTATGTCACAAATGATTATTTTATTTATTACATTCTTTGAAGAGTTATTTTAATAATAAATATTACATAAAATTTTAAAATTTATTTTTTGAAAAAAAATTATATTAATTAGATAACTTTTTTTAAATATAATAAATAGTATATATATTAAGAATTTTATATAGTTAAAATATAATATATTTATAGATATAGGAGAATGAAGGAGTTTGGTTTGTAGAGCTCTAAAACTTGTGAAGAATATCTTGGTGAGGGTTTCCTTCACACAAGGGAGTGGTCATTTTACCCATGCAAAGGCATTCATCACCCGCCCCCTACTTACATTTCGTACACCCCTTTTCTCTCCCTTTATTTGATGTTATGGGAGATGGCCCTAATACTTATTCTCTTAAGGGTTTGTTAACTCTGGATGGCGATGGAGACAGGTCATTCAAATCTATGCTCGAGGATTTCCAGAAGGTTGTGTCTAAGGCTAGATTCATCATGTCTAGAGGCTCTTTGTGGGCCTATAACTAATGGAGGACCCATGGATAATTTATTTGCTAACACGACCCTTTTCATTATGCCTAATTATAAAATGGTTGAATAATTAAACAAGGAGAGGATTAGGCTTAGAGAGGTATTGATTTTTCTTGATATTTTTTATCATTCCAGAATACCCTCTAGGAATTTTATGAAAATTGAGCTCCAATTTGTATGGGTCAAGAAATTATGGTTCAAATTTTCATTTTGTGAAATGACTCAAAAAGGGTTGTTTATTATTTTCTTCAGTGAAGCCATTAGCTAGAAGGAAATCTTAAAAAGGGAGTTTTTGTCTATATGAAAAGGTTGTTTTAGGACTATTGGGTGGACTCTTGAAGCCAATAACCAATAAATTGTGGCATTGACATGCCCTAGGTGGATAAATGTTAAAATGGATCCCCAAAACCTTGGAGGTTGTGGGAAATGTGTTTCCCATGGATGAGTCTGCATCCATCTTACCTTGTATGGATGCTCGACTAAATTTAAGGAAAAAATGCTTGTTGCTAAGAAATAATAGAAATTTTATCGGTGTTGGATAGAAAGAGATGAATTCCAATATCTTGAACCCTAAAGGGACTTAATGCTCCAATGTTGGTAAATTTGAAATGGTATATAACCCTCTCTCCCCCCTTTGATGTACCTTCTTCCACTAATCCTCATTTGGATGTTCCCCCTCTCATGGAGAGGCCCTGCCTGCTCAAACCAATCTAATTATTGAACCCTCACTAACCATTGCATAGGAACTTGATAGCCTCTATTTCACCATCAAGGATGCCTTTTGTGCTTAGTTTGATCTTTATATTCCCTCCCTTTCCAATACCTTGGAGGAGCCATAAGATCTTGGGAAATAAATAAGTTCTGTCAAATACAAAACACCAAATGCACAACAATTGGTTTTAGAAAAAGTTAAGAAGTTGTCTGATATTAGGCAAAAAATTGAAGCTCATATTTATTGTGATATTTCTATCAGGATTCAAAAAAAATTTAGTCAAACTCATTGACCCATGTTTTATGAGTAGTGGTTCCCAAGAACCCATCTCTCATGAGAATGAATGGAACACTTAGTACTCATTGGATCAAGGTGATGCTCATAGAACTAAAGTACCAAGACTTCTCGGGAGGTCACCCATCCCAGTACTGCTCTAACTTTAGTGAGATTAACTATAGAGTTTCCTCCATGGTTAAGCTCACTCTTCTTGCAAACCCATAAGCTCAATCTCCTACTTATTAATTTATGCTCTCATATTTATCCTAAGAAATCAAAGAATAAATTTGGAAATAACTCCAAATTTTTTGAAGATTTCACCTTATAAACCTACCCTAATTGAGGACATTTTCCTTGAGGTTGCGAACAAAAAGGAGGTAGAGAAATCCAAGAGAAAATATGGCCCCAAAAGAAAGAAGAAAGATAGGAGAGATAAAACTTCCTCAACAAGGTTAGGACATGTCTTTGTACTCAATAATAAAAGAGGTAGACCTAGTGGTTCTATTGCCTCAGTAGAAGCCATAAGAGGCTCAAAATGGCAGTTGCCTAAATGTTACCAATATTTCTAGGAACCAATTGATATTGAATCCTAGTCCATTACTATGGAATTGAATTTCATATATTGGAACAACTAGGGGTTGGAATCCCCTAACAAAAAATATATAGTGTAATGTTTCTTAAGGTCCCATATGGATATCGATGTTCTTCTCTTGCAAAAATTAAAATAAGTCCAATTTGGACTTGAGATCAACTTGAAATGTATTTGGAAAAATGCAGTGTACTTTAAAACTAACCATAGCAAGGGAAAGGGCGGTGTAACCATCTTGGTAATTTATAAATAGAGTAAAGATATTTTTAGGTGGGGGTGTTCACCCTATAATAGAATGATTTAGGTCATTTTGAAGATAAATGGCAAGGATGTGGGAATCTAAGCTATCTATGCATATAATGATTACCGTGAGATAGTTGAGTTGTGGATGTGGTTGATCAGTTGGAAGAGGTGTAGTGGATATTTCTAGGTGATTTCAATATGATTCAAATCTCCTTAGATAAAGTTGGAGGGTCTGAATTTGAATGGAAAGGAGAGGAGATATTTTTTTGGATTAGAATGGTTAACAAAATGAGTTTTTTTATCCTCTGACTAGTAAGAAAATGAGATCAAATGTTTTTGGTATACGTGGAGAAATTTTCAACAAGGTTCTATGAGGATCTATAGCAGACTTGACAAGTTTTATGCAAACAAAGATGAGTTTCAATTTAAAAAAGAACTCAATGTAGACAGTGTTAAGATAACTCCTTATAATCTCTTGGATCATCATCCTGTGCATGCTACCATTGTATTTAGTAAACCTCAAGAGGATCATGGAGGGAAAAGGGAGGCATGTGCCTTGAACACTAGGCCACTCTTAGAAGAAGATGTTACATAGGCAATTGGTATCCTTAGGCTCCTAAATAGAGAAAAAAAGACTCTTCACGATGCAAGGGAAAGATGGAATCAAAATGTTCATAGTTGGAAGGGGCTCTTCCAGATGGTAGGTAGAAATAAAGCCAAGGATATAAGGAGAGTGGAAATTATTTTTCATAATGTTTTATATAAAGCTAAAGAAAACTTACAAGAAGATCCTGCTAATAAGGAGGCTAATGATCCCCTCTATCAAGATAAGCATGTCTTGAGAATATTACACAACATTATAATTATGGGACTTAAAATAAGTTCCAGATTAAACTATCTTTAACATGGGGATAAAGGATCTAAACTCTTCTAAATTCTTAAATGCAAGGAAGCTAAGGAGAACATGGGGAGAATTTAGGAAAATGTGATAGGGAAGCTCCTATCCTAGAGTCAGCTTGACTATTCTTAAGGTCACTTTCTAGAACTTCTAGGGTTCACTTCTCAACCCCAACCAAGGACAACTCTCTTGGTTTCCTTCTCCTAATCCCAAGGACCTCTCCATCAAAGGTAGGATAATTTTATTTGAACTCACTAGGGTAAAGTATCATCAATTCACACTAAGAACTTGTCAGCCACATAGCAGGATTGTATTGGCTCTAATTCATACTGATTCAATCCGTCTTGAAGTTCTTTTTTCCATAGTTCAATCACTCTTTTCATCAATTTCAAGAGTCCATTGGTTTAAGGGCTAGTATCCCTATTAGCCCTAATTAGGTCCCTAAAACCTAATAACTCCAAAACGCTCCAAAGGAACCCCAAAAAAAATCATTGATCTAGACACCATTTTGGACACTTAGATTTTTTCAGGGTTGGGGTCACCAAGTTGTTCGTACAGTACTTTTTGTGGATTGTTTCTTTTTCCTTAATAATCAGGCTAATTGCATAGTTTTTGAGAAATGATTGATGGGATGGATTCACCAACTCATGACACTGGTTCTAGGGCTTCTCTAGTACACTAAAAACTCACTCCAACCTTTAAATCCCTCAATCCAATCCAATCTTTCCTTTAATCACTAAGTATAATCATCTTGCTCCTAGTCAAGTATCCATTGTCTCACCTGGGAAAGCTCTTAAAAATGGAAAATGCAACTTCCTGCAACTATACAAAAAGTAAAATAATGTACAAGGGCTCTACTTTCCATTGTCCATGGGCCATTAAGATGCCATAGTGGAAATTCGTCACAGAGCCATATTTACACACACAACCCCTACACCTATAGTGAAGAGTCTAGGAGGTTTTGATTTTATTTAAACACACAAAGCTATACAAAAACTCTCAAGAACTATCTACAAACAAGGAAACAAGTAATATAAGCTAATCTATAGAGAATATCAAATTCTTCAATTGATTCACAATGGATACCAATTAGAGCTTGAAGATTGTGCACAAAATAGCAAACTGTCAATTTAACTATTCTTGGAATATGCATCCAAATTTGTCCAACCTCCATTCAATGTTTTGAAAACCCTTATATATGAAACTTGGACTCATAACCACTACTTCCAACCCATAACTACCATTAGGGCATTTGGAAATTCTTGTCCAAATGTTTTCATGCAACATTGGAAAGTTGTAAAAGCTGCTCAAGCAACATTTTTACATCTTTTACTATTCCATTTCCCTTACCTAATGAATGCGTTCCAAAAGGATTCTAACCTCACCCTAGACCTAATTACACCACAAATAGGTCCATTTGTACACTCTAGGTGCCATTTCCACATAGTGCCACAGTTGGCTTCCAAAATACTAATGGGGTCAATTGGACCAAAAAAAATACAACATAAGCACAACTCTACAAATAAAACAACACAAAAATAACCTAACACAACCTTCTTCAAGTACATGACCATGAAAAGGTATTCCAAAAAAAAAACTGAGGGTTACCCAATCCTAACCCCTAGGTGCTCCTGCACCATGCTCCCCCTGAACAAAATAAATTAAGTGACATTTGGAGACAACAATGAAGAATCTATACCAAGCTTCTTGAATTCAGATTCTGCAACCCATGTAGCCTCTACTTCTGATAAGTGTTTCCATTTTATGAGATGTTCCATATACTGTCCATGTCTGGTCTTTTTCTTAACTTTGGAGTTCAGTATCTTTTTGTCTTGTGGCTTGCTCTTAGGTGGCAAGGATATGTCAATAATGACTTTCGCAACATCAGAAGTGTTCTTAGTCTCCTCTAGTATAGGACCTTTATATTTGACTAAGTCTTGGACATTGAACACCAGTGATATTGCTAATTATATAGGTAGGTATAGTTTGTATACATTCACTCCATGTTTTTCTAAGATTTTACAAGGCCCTACTCTCCTCATTTGAATCTTAGTAGAAATACCTTTCTGCAACCAAGATTTGTTCAAATGCACCATGACTAAGTCTCCAACTTCAAACTATAGAAATTCCTTCTTTTCATCTACTTTGGCTTTAAGTCTTTGTGTGGCTTCTATGAGGGTCTTCTTAACTTGATCATGCACTTCTTTCATTGATTGTGTGAAATCCTCTACATGTCTAGTTCTACCCTCCATACTTCCTAGGTCTCCGAGATTACAAACTCCTCTAGGATGTATCCCATAAACAATAGAAAATGGACTTTTACTAGTAGTTTGGTTCACACTGTCATTGAAAGAAAACTCTTCATGTGGTAGCACTTGATCCAAAACCTATCCATACTCCTTGGTAAGACACCTCAATAAGTTACCCAAAATTTTACTAATGACCTATGTTTGACCATCTATGTGTAGGTGATAGGAAGATCTAAATGAGAGGTTGGTTCCTAGTCTCTTCCAAAAATAGCCCATGAACTTGACATCTGTGTTAGAGACTATACTAAGAGGTAGTCCATCTATTATCACCACATATTTGAAGAACATGTGTGCAATGTAGCTAGCATCATGTGTTGTCTTGCAAGGAATGAAGTGGTTTATTTTACTGAACCTATCAACAACTACAAAGATGCTATCTAAATGAGTGTTAGTCCTTGGTAAACTAACAATGAAATCCTTGTTGATGCATTCCCATGGCCTATTGGGAATTGGTAAGGGTTGATAAAGGTTGGCATTAGAAGTAGTCCCCTTTTATTTTTGACAAATGATACATTATTCCACATACTTCCTAACATCCTTATGCATCCTAGGCCAATAGTAAAACCTTTGGACTAACTCAAGTGTCTTATTCAGACCAAAATGTACACTAAGACTACCATTATGCTTCTCTTGTATGAGATTTTCTCTCATGGATCCCCTTGACACACACAATTAATTACCTTTGAACAAAAGTCCATTTTATAAAGTGTACTCTTCATATTGACTATGGAAGTGGTTATTGAATTCATTACATACCTTATAGGCCTCAGCAAAATCTGCATCCTCTTTATAGAGGTCTTTGAAACTTTCCACTTGTATTCTTTGCAACTGCACTTCTTGTATAGTGAGAAGCCTCCTACTCAAAGCATCATCCACCTTGATCATTTAACCCTTCTTATGATTGATAGTAAAGGTATATTCTTGTAAGAATTCCATCCACTTAATATTCATATTGGTTTGTTTGTCTTGGGAGTTGATAAAACTTAAGGTTTGATTATCAGTAAACACTAAATATTCCTTCGATAGGAGATAATGCCTCCACTTCCTATGGGCTTAGACTAATTCATAGAGCTCTAGGTCATATGAGTAATACCTATTCTTGGCCTCATTTAATTTTTCACTATAAAAAGCCACTGGTTTGCCTTCTTGGCTCAAAATAGATGTAATACCCCTCCCATAATCTAATTTTATATACGTTATGGTTATTTTAGGATGATGAATTATATGCTAGGATATCATTGATGCCTATGGTTTTACTTACCCCATACTTACATGTGTATGGTTGATGTGTTTGTTTTATATTTCTATTTGATGTTCTTGATGTGGTTGAGGGACGGAGTCGTAGTTACTTACTTGTGAGATCCACACGATCGGCTGATCCCCGCCATTGTCTGTTATATATCTATATATGTATATACATGAAAGTTTTGTATGTAGGTTTTCAAGTATCGGGCATCGACTTCACTGAATTGTCAGGATGAGTGTGCCCCATCGCAATATCTCAAATGGTAAGAGAAGGGAGATAAAACAGGTCCAAATCCTAACCTAAGCCATATTATTGTCCTGAAATAGTGGACAAGATTCTATCATTCCTACCCTTTCTAAACTCATCCAGCTGACGTGAGTTTGTATCCCTGTTCTTGAGTATGAATGTGGGTCCTTAGGTCTTTTTTATTCTTTTGATTTAGGTGGTTGGAGTGTTTTCTATATTTAGATTATTTAATTTGATTAAATGGTGCAATTTTAAATAAATTGAATCTTTGCTATTTTTAGCTATGAGAGATTATTTAATTAGAAATTAATTAAATGCAAATTGTTTATTTTATTTTATTATGTGGTAGAAGTATTTAATTAATGATAATTAGTTAAATATCTTCACCTTAGAATTATTTAATTGCAAATTTAACCTTTGTTCAATTGAAATGTATTTATCTATTTAAGAATAAATTTAGCATGTGGATATCATTTTAGATTAAATGTTTTATTTTTAATTAATTGAGTGCATTAAGTTGCACAATCAGATTTGATTAAATTAAAGTAATGGTATTAGTTAAATTGTGGTTAAGTGTTTTCAACAAAAGGCAAAGTGGAGCAGAGACTTGAGTTCAACTGAAATTGAACTACAAATCAAAGTCTAATTCATGCAAAGCCTTTTTGTGGAGTTGAGTTCCAAACCCTAGCATGTGGAATGAGAATTTCTACATGTTGGAGATTTGGCCATACTTTTGAGGATGGAGGTTGAGGAATTTTGGGGACATTTTTTGTAGGAATTTGGAGAGAGCTTGGTATTTTGGCATCTTGAGATTTTGGGTGCTTTGTGATTGCATTATATTTGTTGAAAGCTCTATTTGTGCATTTGGATCTTGGTGCTTGCATTCTTCATAGACTCAGATTTGCAGGTTGGATCCATACTTGGAAGAATTTGGACTTTATAGTTTCTCAAGGGCTTCTATTTCAGTTTTTGCATTGGATCTAAGGTAGGGTTTGAAAATCCTCTCTGTGATTTTTGTTTTGCAATTTTAATGGTTTCCTATGTCTGGTTAATTTCTTTTATCTCATTAGATTTGTTTGTTATTTCTATGGTTTTGGGTATTAGAGAAAACATAGATCTGGTATTTTCATATTTTATTTAAACTTGCCATAGTAGGGTTATGTTGGCCAAATTTTATTGGAAAATTCAACATGGATCCTTTAGAAAACCAAAAAAACAAATTTGGGCTATAGTTGGACTATTGAGTTTGAAAAAATAAATGTTTTAGAAGAAAAGAAATTGATTTTAAGCAAAAAAAATCAATTCTGGTTAAAATCTACATTTTGGAAAATAAGGTATAGTCAAAATAAATTACACAGTAAAAATTTTAAAAAAATAGAAAAGGCAAAAGAAATGAAAAGTCAAAAGTTGAAAGAAAAAAAAAAGATTTGCATTCCGTAATTTCAGATTTTTATTTTAAAAATATATATATTGTTTTTGGTGTTTTCACATTTTTAGAGAAACGTGTATTTAAAAAAAAAATGTAAAAAAATTGCATTTGAAAGTTCTTTTTTTAAAAGTTAATTTAGGGGCAGGGGCCACCACACCCCCATACCCCCACCCTACGTCCTCTGCCACGTGTACCACCTGCACTGGTAGATGGTACTGCCAATAGTAGTACCAACACTACCACAGGCAATACCCTGCCATGCGCAGGGGTCCGTGCACATAGGCATGGGTAGGGAGGAGCGGTAGGACTGCTTCCCCACCCTCTCCCATTTACTTGTTGGTTTTTTATTATTAATTTTATTTAATAAATATTTTTTTTATGCAATTTAAAATTATTTTATAAATTTTATTAATTGTTAATAAAATTAAATAATATTATTTTAAAGTTTATTTATTTATTTAAATTTGTAGTATATGTTTGATTTAATAGTTGGCTTAAATAAAATATATTATTATATGTTTAGTAATAAATTTATATGTAAATATAATTTATTATTTGATAAGGGAAATCAGATTAATTTAAACCCAATTTTTACATTTAAATAAGGTATATATGTATACATTGGGATTTAAATTGATAGGAAATGTATTTATTAGGGTTTATATTGGAGATAGTAATTGGATTAAATTTAATCACATGTTTAATTTTAAACTAGATGGTTAATTGGATTAATGTATCTGCACTTATTGTAAATGGATGTCTTTTCTCAAATTGAAACTATTAGGAGACTTTAGAGAACAATTCTGTTAATGGCATTGTTTTAATGATTTACAGAATCTGATAGCTTAGTGGGTAAATCATTTCCGTACATGGATTTATTTACATTCATTGTTGATCTTAATTGCATAATCATTCAATTTTAGTAGGTCTATATTTTATGTTTAATTATAAATATGGGTGGGATGACGCATTTCATTTATGAATTATTTCTACATCTAATTATCTTGCATAGAGTAATTAGATGTTAATGACTTTTGCATGATTATTTGTTATAAAATATAGGACTTGTTTTGTATAAAGGAAAAAAATTTGTGTTAGGTTTTAATGTGGGCATTTAGCCATGCGAGTGATTGTTATGTGAATCTGATTGATTGGATTAGTAAAGTTTTTTCTAGACGATGCCATTATTTTGATTTGAATCAATTGTGGATGTAAATTAGTCTGTTTTAACTAAATTATGTTCAGTCTTGTATTGCCTTATGTGGTGATTTAAGGGGTTAGAATTGTCAACCAGTGGGAATGTAATCTAGAGGCAGGAATTGGATGTTTTATTTATCATGGTTGTTTGCCTTGTATACTCTGTTGTATCGATTGATTTGACCCAACCTTATGTGAAGAATTTCTCTATGATTATCTTCTGTGATGTTTTGTATAATTGTGTTTTGCTTCATATTCTATATAGGGGAATATGGTGTTGACTTTATATGTCCTATCCATGGGATCAGGAGTGTATTTATTGTGGATACTTGGAGAGTGTTTTGTGTTGTTATGGTTAGAGACCTATTGCATGTTCCCATTGTTTTTTGGAAAAGTCCCGAGGGACATTATTATTATCTTGTGATGTTATGTGGTATCTTTGAGCCTAGGGTAGGTTACCTGGATGTGTAGTATGGGGTGGCTTGCAATAAGCACCGGGGCCCAAAAGTGGTTGCTAGCATCACTTATTGTAAGTATTCATTATCAAGTGAAAACTTAATATATCATTGGGGGGTATTAAAATGAACTTAATAAGATGTGTTTCCTCATCCATTCTTGAGTGCTAGTATAGACTAAGATGGAGGATGAGATGATGCTTGCCACCTTGAGAGGTGTGTGTCTGGCATAGTTGTATCGTCAGAAAATGGAACCACTTCCATTTAGGACAGGTTTATCCCTTTGAGTAAGTGGTCTAGGGTCATGTCAAGTGCCTTTGAGTGGTTCTTTGACTAGATCTGGCTTTTTCCCCCTGTTCTACTTCTCTCTCCACCTGTTTCCAGCCTCTTTCTGGCACTCCATCCTGAGAAACTGAGATCTTTGACTTCAAGGTCAAGGATGACCTTTTGGGTCAAGGTTGACCTAGACTTTGACCTAGGTCAAGGATGACCTCAACTTTGACCTAGGTCAAATTTGACCTTGACCTTGACCCTTGGTCCAAATTTTAGATTCTGGAGGTTTTGGGATGTCGGGCTTTAGAAAGATTTATTTCCCGCTTCTAAGTCAGCTGTTTCAGATTTTAGAATGGTAAACTGTTAAATTATATTTAATCTAGGTCCATTTCTAGGGGTTAAGGCTTAATTGGAATTTAATTCCCCCATGTCATCCTCTCTAGAAGTTTGTGCCCTAGACTAGTATAAAAGGAAGCCTTCCTCTCTCATTTTCACATCCATCTTTTCATAATTTCTCAAGTGCAATCAAGTGATCAAGAAATCATCAATAAATAAAGATGAAGGAAAAAATTCAAGCATTCATTCATCCTCAAGCATCCAAGCATTCAAGCATTCAAGATCTAATTCATCAAAGAGATCCATTGATAGCCATTGAAGGACTCAATCTCTTTGGAGGCCTCTTGTTGAAGATTCCTCCATCCACATTCATCCAAGCTTCTTCCTATTCCAAGATCCACTCAAGATTGGTATTGAAGATCTAATGCAATTGATTTGAGACATCCTACATTCAACTCTACATTCATTTGGAGCATCCATACTTGTGGATTCAAGGATTCGAATCCACCACAAGGATTTCAACATAAGCAAGGTGAATAGTTCCATTTGCTTTGTTTATATATTATAATTTCAATTACATTTCAAGGTTGATTCCAAATCAGGGTTTGACCAAGGCAAACCCCTCATCCAACAAATAAAACCACGGTTCTTGCAGATCTAGGTACGAGACAATAAATATTAGTGCAGATCTGAGTACCCTTTTCGGTGAACTTCTGGGATTCGCGAATAGAATTTCCGTCAAAATAGTACAGGTCAAGGATGACTTTTTGGGGTAAGATTGTACCCCAGGGTAAGATCTTACCCCTTTCTTGGGTCAAGGATGAACTCTCTCTAAAAAAAAAAAGGTTTCTAGGTTTTCTCTATTTCTGCATTTCCAGCCCAAATCCGGTTGTAGAATTCCCCGAAACTGTACACGGGCATCAGAAAACAACATTTTCCAAATTTCTCTTACTTGAGGTTAGTATTTGTTTTCAATTCAATTAAGATTTCAATACACACTTTCTATAACTGAATACAAGGTTATTCTCTTTCTTCACATTCTCCATTGATTGATTCTTCTATGCATTGACCATCCTCTTGTGGTTAATCAATTTGGATCTTTCTTTGGGAATTTGAGGTTAAGAATTATATCTTATATTCTCATTCTCTTCATATTATCACACACAACATTTCAAATGTAATGTAACACAATTTGGTCATTTACATTTTGGGTGACCTTTTTCCAATGTTACATTTTGGTGAACCCACGATAGACAACTCTTTCTTTTATGGTATTAGATCTTGCATGTATTAGATTTCTTTTATGTGTTTGCATCTCATATAAAATAAAAATAAAAAAATATTCATTTGTTCTTGCTTTGTGTTTTCTTAGTTTAGTTCATTTGCATTGCATTGGTATATGAGCTTTACTACCTCTAGTCCTACCTATAATATTCTGGTTAGACGAATTCATAGACTTATGGGTTCCTTTGATCCTAAGTCTTCCTCTCATTTCCTTAGGATTCTAGATTACAATTTGATTCGTCATGATTCCAACCCTACCAATGAGAAAAACTCTTCTCACTCATCTCATGATGAGGATGATTCTTAAAGAGTTCCTCCTGAACAAGTCCAAAAACTTTCAACTGAACTTGATAAAATGGGTAATTGGCTTATTCAAGAAAACCATAATCAAGATTATATTCAAGCTATAGAGGCTCTTAAGAAAGTTCTTCATGATAATGATCAAGGTGTTAATCTCCTCCATGGTATCACTCACCTTGTGCATTCAAATGTTAAACCTTTAGTTCAAGAAGCTCAAGATTTAGGATTGATTCCTCCTGTTACTAGTGTGGAACCTTCTTCCATTCCCTTACCTAGTATTCTTACTTATACCCCTCCTTTGGTGACTATAATAGTTCCCTCTATTACTATGAGTTTTCCTAGTATGTCCCTTCCTACATCACAACCTTCTTACCATAATGTTCCTTTTACTTATTCTAATCCTCTTCCAACTGTGTTTCCAAGTGCTCCTCTAGTTGTGTCATCCATTCATGTAGCTTCATACACTTTACCTAGTGTTTCTAATGTTGCTATGCCTCCTATTTCTTCTAATGATTCAACAATCATCATTTTGGCTCAAACTGTATCATCTTTACAACAACTTGCATCCTTAACTCAAAACAAGTTTAGCATTCCTACATGTGACATGGGAAGTCCTTTATCTCTAAACATCATTTGTACTCCCGTTCCTTAGCAAGTTGATATGCCTCATCTTGAGAATTATAATGGTAAGGGAGACCCCATTACTCATGTTAAAACATTTCAAATCCTTTGTAGTGATTATGCTCATGACCATAGGATTTTAGCCAAGTTGTTTGCCAAAACTTTTCATGAAAAGGCTTTACAATGGTATTGTTCCTTTCCTCCTTATTCTATTGACTCTTTTCCAAAACTTTCCAATGCTTTTATTCAACAATTTCAAAATAAAATTGGTCTGCAAGTGTCCTTAACTAATTTGATGCATTGTAAACAAAACACTAAGGAAAAATTGATTGAATTCATTGGTAGATTAAGCATTTGCATGCTTAGATTTCTCATCATGTTCCTGATATGGATATTCAACATATGTTTATTTCAAATTTACAAAAGGATATTAGAGATAAGATTCTGCTTACTAAATTTACTTCTTTTCAACAACCTTGTGCAGCACTTCATCATTATCAATTACAAGTGAATCAATTTGAGAGAAACACTCCAATGGCTCCTATTCCAGTTGATAAGAGTGATGCTGCTCCTAATCTAAACAAATTTAAAAAACTCAACAACTATGTCAAGATAAATAAACAAGCAAATACAGTTGTTGATCAAGTTGTCGTTGCATCTCACAATGCCACTTCTGCATCCACTGCTTTTTGTTTGAATCGTACGTTTAATCCTCTCTCTGAATCTTTACATTCTATTATGAATAGGTTGTTAACTACTAATATGATTACTTTACTTCCTACTCAACCTCTTTTACCTGCTACAGTAGCATCCAAACCCTTCGATCCTAAAGCCTTTTTTCAATATCATCGTCAGAATGGTCATGATATTGAGAAATGTTATTCTTTAAAGCATAAGGTTCAAGATTTAATCGATTCTAATGCCTTATCTGTTGATAATCTTGATGGTAGTGGGAACAAGTCTATCTCTACTCCTAATCAAAACCTTCAAATCTATATGAATCCTTTACCTACACATGATACTAATACCATTTCTCAACCATCTTCTATGGATATTGTTTATGATTCAAAGATGGATGATCTTAATCATATTGTTAACCATTTGGAGCATGTTGTATTGTCTCAATCTATGTCTCTACCTCTACCTCAAACTCAAACTCAAAATCCACCTCAACCTAAACCAAAACCACAGCCTAAAATGAAATCTCAGCCTAAAACTCGAAAACAACCTAAGAATAAAAGACCTCGGGAACTCTTGATTACCTTTGATGATTCTGAGACTATTAAAGCTCTTGATGGTCCCCTTTACATTTATTCTAGGATTTCTTAGATACCTATGCATGGTTGACTTGTTGATCCTACATCTTTAGTCAATATTATCACTAAAGAAAATATTTTTATGAAAAACTTGCAACATGATTCTTATGATACATCTGATGTATGGATTCAAACTTGTAATGGTTTTCTTTATCCATCATTTGGTTCTATTGACTTGCCAGTTGAACTTGGTGGTAAAATTGTGAACACTACCTTTGTTGTTGTTCCTACTTCTGATCAATTTCAAGTTAAGCTTGGTTTGCCTTGGTTGAATGCCATGCATATTTTTGCTTCTCCTATCCATAAGTGTCTTAAATTTTTTCATGATGAAGAAGTGAAGATGATTAATCATAGTTTATATCAACCTTCTAGGCCTAGGGATTGTGCTACACTTGACTTCTTTTGGCCTTAAATACCTAATACATGTCCTTCTCGACTTGATAATCTTTTTCGCTCATATCAAGCCTATAAAAATTGCAAGATTCTTGAGTTAAGCATGCCACTGGTGGATCTTAATCATGGTCTTTTGCCTACACCTTATATACCTCCTTTATCTATGGCTTCTAGTTCTATTAATCAAGCTCCTAGTATTGCTTTTCAGTCTATTGAGAATCCTACTAATCCTCCTATAGAACCTGTGAAGGATCTGATAGTTGTTCCTCCTAGTTCTCAACATATTTCAAACAAGACAAAATGTAATCGATGTGCTAATGAACTTCGTAAGAAGCATCGTGCTCAAGCTAAATCCTGTACTTCTATTATTCAAAGTTCTTTAAATTCTTTTGATTAATCTATGCATGATGTGTTAGAAGAAGTTACTGCTAATAATGATGTTAAGATATAAGATTATGATGATTCCATTCATATCTTAGATCCTATTTTGATTAATTTAGATGAAGAAGATACTCTTGATGATACTAATGATGTTAATGATGAATATGAGACTATTGACATTGACATTGATTTACCTAATATGCTTTCATCACAATTGACACTTACACCTAGTATCAAATATTATGATTCTCAAGAGGATCCTTGTTTGGAACTGGCTATCATTCCTACGGTGTTGGATATAGTCCCTCTTGCGATTTACCCACCTTCCCTAAATGATATAGAACAAGATGGGGAGAGTAGGTGGTGTGCTTGATTGGTTAGTCCTTCATGGTATCCTTTTGTGTGTTTGTTTGTTGTACTATGCTTCTCCCGTAATGTGTTTGCTAAATGTTTGTTAGATTCTTTTATATGACCCTTGTTACTTTGTTGGTGCAAGGTGATAAAGGAATCAAACTTGTTGTATTATTCCTCTATATGTATCTTTACTCTTCTATATGTTGTTTCATGTTATGTTGTACCTATGCTATTATTCGTAGATGTTTCCTTGTGTAATCTTCTTGGATTCATGATGTGGTAGCACCAATTCTTTTTGGTCTCCATGTCATGGCCCGAAAAGATTCTTCTTTGTATCTCTTACGTGATTTTCCTCCATTGTGATTGTAGTTCTACTTTCTTTCGAGAATGATGTCAATTCATTTGCAATAATACCATATATATATTATCTTATGATCATACTGACCCCACAACAGGTAGATCCCTTCTGTGTTCAATGTATGTTTATGTGGTATTTCCCTTGATTTGTCTTTATTTGGGGGCATCTCAAAGTGGAAACATAATTAGTGGAGTTGTTTATGTTTTTGTTAAAGCCGTTACTCCTGTTAAAGTGTTAGCAATGACTTTAACATGGGGGCATACGCTCTGCTCACCTGTTGCACACACGCACTTTCAATATACATATATTTTTCAAAGATCTTCTCTCCTTTTATGGATTAGTGGCTAATCCTTAAAGCATGGATTTTAATTTTATAGGAGCTCTTGATCCCTCCAGTTTCAAAAATTTTGATCCCTTAAAGTTGAAGGTTTCCTTAAGACTGGATCTCTTTTGGCTTTTTGGTTTTACTCCTATGGAATAGAATATTCCTAGGGGTGAATCTTCAATGGATTGACTAGTGAGTAGCCACATTCACTAGGCGGTTCAATTCCATCTTTCCAGTTGTGTTGTTTCCTTGTGTGGTTCACAATGGTACATAAGTTCTCATTGGGTGAGATAATCTCTCTCTCTCTCTCTCTCTCTCTCTCTCTCTCTCTCTCTCTCTCTCTCTTCTAAGAGATGTCTCTCTTATTGTGATCTTGGATTTGATGAAGACTTGAGTCCCCAGGGGCTTGAGGATTCTTTGTCCCTTTGATTTCAATAAGATTATCTTTTCATTATGATCTCCTTTACCAAGATTTTGCATTGAGTCCATTCTTTTGCTAAAGTGGGGGCTAAATGTATCATTGTAAAATGGAAGCAATTTCATTTAGGATAGGTTTAGCCCTTTGAGTAAGTGGTATGAGGTCATTTCAATTGCCTTTGAGTGGTTCTTTGACCGGATCTGGCTTTTTTCCCTTGTTTTGCTTCTCTCTCCACCTATTTCTAGCCTCTTTCTGGCACTCTATCCTGAGAAATTGAGATCTTTGACTTCAAGGTCAAGGATGAACTTATGGGTCAAGGTCCACCTCAACTTTGACCTAGGTCGAGGATGACCCTGACTTTGACCTAGGTCAAAATTGACCTTGACCTTTACCCTAGGTCCAAATTTTAGATTTTGAAGGTTTCAAGATGTCGGGCTTCAAAAAGTTTTATTTCCCGCTTTCGGGTCAGCTATTTCAGATTTCAAAATGGTAAAATCTTAAATTGTATTTAATCTAGGTCCATTTCTAGGGGTTAAGGCTTAATTGGAATTTAATTCCACTATGTCGGCCTCTCTAGAAGTTTGTGCCCTAGACTAATATAAAAGGAACCTTCCTCTCTCATTTTCACACCCATCTTTTCATAATTTCTCAAGTGAAATCAAGTGATCAAGCAATCATCAAGAAAGAAAGAAGGAGAAGGAAAGAATCCAAGCATTCATTCATCCTCAAGCATCCAAGCATTCAAGCATTCAAGATCCAATTCATCATGGAGATCCATTAATAGCCATTGAAGGATTCAATCTCTTTGGAGCCCTCTTGTTGAAGACTCATCCATCCACATTCATCCAAGCTTCTTCCTATTCCAAGATCCACTCAAGATTGGTGTTGAAGATCTAATGCAATTGATTTGAGACATACTACATTCAACTCTACATTCATTTGGAGCATCGATACTTGTGGATTCAAGGATTTGAATCCTCGATAAGGATTTCAACATAAGCAAGGTGAATAGCTCCATTTGCTTTGTTTATATATTGCAATTTCAATTACATTTCAAGGTTGATTCCAAACTGAGGTTTGACCAAGGAAAACCCCTCATCCAACAAACAAAACCCTTTTTCTTGTAGATCCAGGTGTGGGATAGTGAATATCAGTGCATATCTGAGTACCCTTTTCGGCGAACTTCCGGATCCACAAATAGAATTTTCGTTGGAATAGTGCAGGTCAATAGAATTTCCATTAGAATAGTGCAGGTCAAGGATGACTTTTTGGGGTAAGATTATACCCCGAGGTAAGATCTTACCCTTGTCTTGGGTCAAGGATGACCTCACTCAAAAAATCAAAAGGTTTCTGGGTTTTCTCTATTTCTACATTTCCAGCCCATATTCAGTTGTAGAATTCCTCGAAACTGTACACAGGCATCAGAAAATGGCATTTTCCAGATCTGTCTTACTTGAGGTTAGTATTTGTTTTCAAGTCAATTAAGATTTCAAAACACACTTTCTATAACAGAATTCAAGGTTATTCTCTTTCTTCACATTCTCCATTGATTGATTCTTCTATGCATTGACCATCCTCTTGTGGTTAATCAATTTGGATCTTGCTTTCAGAATTTGAGGTTAAGAAGTATATCTTATATTCTCATTCTCATCATATTATCACACACAACATTTCAAATGCAATGTAACACAATTTGGTCATTTACATTTTGGGTGACCTTTTTCCAATGTTACAATAGTTAATGGCTTTTTCTATATGAGAAGTCATTGATACCATGTATGGTCAATTGAGTGTCGAAGTCCAGAGAGACTACCAGAATGAAACTTAAGGGTTAGATGTACATGTTGACACCTTCCTATACATAGTCTAGTTATCCTACATGTGTCGATTACCTCTAGATTAGTGAGTCTTACCTATCACTATCTTTTGTACACCTTTAGTTAGAGATCTTTTGAGATCTCTTCCTTAAGCTTGTTCTGTTGATGTTTTTTATCCAAGTGGGATCTATTGTTATCTCCTCAGTACAGTGGGAGTGGACCATTTAGGTTCGTGAGGTTAGGTGGTAGTGATTCTTTTACCATTTGAGATTCTAACATTTGTCTACCAGTGCTGGATGATCCCTGTAGCAGTTGATTCTTCCTGTTCTTCTTTGGTGGAGATGTCTTCTTATCTTATTATTCTATGTGGCCTTTTATCATTGTATTAGTTATTTAGGTGATATCATGTACTTCATTTCGGTTATTTTATTACATACCCTGTGACATGTGCAATGGATGTAGGTTATTATGGATACCTTATGGTACCAGTTGTATTTATGTTGTCTTTTATATGATGGTATATTTATCATTCCTTTGTTTATATGAGATTTGTAATTATATCTGATCTAAATTAATTAATTAATGCTTACATAATCTACATTAAGGAACCCTTGAGAGTTGTAATCTATGTGAGTTGTATATTACTGTATTGCTTCTGCATTGTTAAACTTTGTTGTTGTTGTTTGTTAACACTTTAAAAAAAATTATTCTGCAAACTTAGTTGCATGTTAGGTTAAGTTCTCTTGGGTTCCTTGGAAGGGCATTACAATAGCCCCCACTGTTATATTTCTTGCATCATATTCTAAGGTGAATAGTTTGTCAAAACTAGGTAGCACAAGGATAGGTTGGGTGGCTATCCTCTTCTTCAAGAATTCAAACCCCTTATCTTCCTCTTTATTCCAACCAAAATTAATTTTTGAACCACCCTTAATAGTATCTAAGATTGGTGCATAGATTACATTAAAACCTCGAATGAATTTCCTATAGAATTGGGAAAGCCCATAAAAACTTCTCACCTTTGTACCAAATTTTGGAGTAGACCAGTTGAGTATAGCCTCCACTTTGCTAGGATCCATCTTCAAAATCCATTGTGAGACCACAAATCCAAGATAGACTAATTCTTGCTTCAAAAATTCTCATTTTTCCAAATTGATAGCTAACTGCTCCTCATGCAATCTCCTTAACACAATATTTAGGTGTTCAAGATGTGTTTCTCTAGATTTATTAAAAATGAGTATATCATCAAGATATACCACTAAAAACATTCCTATTTAGTCCTTCAACACCTCATTCATTAACCTCATGAATGTGCTAGGGGCATTTGTAAGCCCAAATGGCATGACAAGTCATTCATATAGCCCTTGTGTGGTTTTGAAGGATATCTTCCATTCATCCCCCTTCTTTATCCAAATTTGGTGGTAACTTCTCTTTAAATCCACTTTGGTAAAGTATTGTGCTCCTCCAAGAAATTCCATTAGATCCTCTATCCTAGGAATTGGGAATTTGTATCTAATTGTGATTCTATTGATTTCTCTGGAGTCAGTACATAGTCTCCACTTACCTCCCTTTTTGGATGCTAGCACCACTAGAATTGCACAAGGGTTGATAATCTTCATCACTAGACTTTGATCAAGAAAATCTTGTACTTGTTTTTCTACCTCCTTATTTTGTTTAGGAGTCATTTTATAAGAATCTTTTTTTGGAAATGATGACCCTAGAATGAATTCAATTTGGTGACTTACTATTCTCTGTGGTGGTAGGACTGCAGGTGATCCATCACTAACAATGTCTTTCAATTGTTCCAAAAGTTGGTGTACCTCCTTGGATAAAGGTGTTGGTTTTTTTTCCTTCTCTTCCTTAGGCTTCATCATAACAAAAAAACATTCCTCACCTTCCCTCTTGAGGTCATACAAAAATTATTTTCCCCCAAATACCAATACATTAGGACTACTATTATTCACCCCTTCTTCCTCCACAAAAGACTAGATCTTGTAGGTTACTCCACTCTTTTAAAATGAATAGGATTTTTTCTCCCTATTGTGCATGGCTTTTTTATCAAATTTCCATGGTCTTCCCAATAATAGATGGAATATATCCATAGGTATCACATCACAGATAATCTTATCAGCATAGCCTCGTATTACAAATTCAAACCATGTTTGTTCATTGACTAGTAAATGTTGTCCTTTATTCAATCATGTCGCTCTATAAGGATGGTCATAAGGTATCCTAGGAAATCCTAGTTTGTTTACTGATTCCCTTGAGATGATGTTATTAGTTGACCCCGAATCTATAATCACTTTCCACACTTTGCCAATAATCTTGCATTTCAATTTGAAAAGTGATCTCCTTTGCTTAGGTTCTTCTTTGAATGGTTCTTTAATTAGGACCCTTCTTATAATTAGGTTGTCCCCACTCTCTAAATCAAGATTAATATCAAGATACTTGACACTACTAGTGTCCTCTTGTACATAACTAACTCTTCTTTGAGATTGATAAGAGGTTTCTTTTTCAGGGCACCTATAAGCAGGATGACCAAATTGATGGCAGTTGTAACACTTCATATTGGAAAAAGAGGAACCTTTGCTAGAACCTCTTCCTATACTATGATTACCTATGCCACTGGATTCACTGATTTTCTTTTTCATTCTTGACTCTCCTTATGGTCTTGATTCATTACCTCTGCCACCATAGTTTCCTCTATGGCCTCTTGTATCTCTACCTCTTCTGCTGCCTCTACTAGTGGCTGCATGCTTCTTCATGATCTTTTCTTATACCTTAAGAGCCAATTGGTAACATTTATGCACAGTGGTAGGTATCAAAAAGATAATCTCCTCTTGTATATTGCATCTTAACCCATTCAAGTAGTGTGTAACTTTGACACTCTCATCTTTTGTCACCTTGGATCTTAGACACAAGTTGTATAAATCCTTTGAATAGGTGCTCACATCTAATTCTCTTTGCCTTAAATTATGTCTTTTCTTGTGGAGTTGTATCTCATAGTCATTAGGGATATAGGTGTCTCTAATCTTGGAAACCATACCCTTCCAAGTAGAAATAGGAATTTTTTCCTTCTTTTTGTCTCTCATCTTGCACAAACGTCCACCATGTTAGAGAAGCTCCCCTCAATCTAGACTTAGCTGCCTTCAATTTTTGTGCTCCAGTCACATTCTCACACTCAAAATGGTTTCCAACCCTTATATTCATTCCATCTCTACCTCTAGCTCCATTTTACTACTGAACAAAGGTACACCCTCTAGGGATTTTCCTCCCATAGCTTTCAATGTTCTAAGAAATGGTTCTTCCAAAATTGGATCAGGTTCTGGCACTTCATCTTCCACTACCACTAATCTCCCTTTACCTTATTTTTCTTTAAACTTTTCACTTACCTCTTCAATCTTGGCTTCTACTTCACCAATCTTACTCTCCAACTCTGTCAACCTTTCCCTTAAGATTGTCTTCAACCTTCTTGGTGAGCTCTTCATTTGTCACCATCATGGACAAGCCCACTAATTCACCTTTTTTCATACACTACTCCAACCCAAATATTTTGAGGCTCTGATACTAATCTGGTAGGGAGGCTCCTATCCTAGATTTAGCTTGAATCTTCTTAAGGTCACTTTCTAGACCTTCTAGAGTTCACTTCTCAACCCCAACCTAGGATAACTCTCTTGGTTTCCTTCTCCTAATCCCAAGGACCTCTATATCAAAGTTAAGATAATTTTATTTGAACTCACTAGGGTAAGTTCCCATCAATTCATACTAAGAAATTTTCAGCCACATTGCAAGATTTTATTGGATCTAATTCATACTAATTCAATCCATCTTGAAGTTCTTTTGCCCATAGTTCAATCACTCTTTTCTTCGAGTTCAAGATTCTGCTAGTTTAAGGGCTAGTAGCCCTATTAGCCTTAATTAGGTCCCTAAAACCTAATAACTCCCAAAATTTCCAAAGGAACCCCCAAAATAATCACTGATCTAGAGACCCTTTTGGACACTCTTAGAGATTTTTAGGGTTGGGTTCACCAAGTTGTCTGTACAGTACTTTGTGTGGATTGTGTCTTTTTCTTTAATAATAGGGTTAATTGCATATTTTTTGAGCAATGATTGATGAGATGGATTCACCATCTCATGGCTATAGTTCTAGGGCTTCTCCAGTACCCTAACAACTTTGTGCAAACTTTGGGTCCCTCAATACAATCCAATTCTACCTTTAATCACTGACTATCATCATCTTGCTCCTAGCCAGGTATCCAATATCTCACCTAGGGAAAGCTCTTAAAAATGCCAAATGAAACTTCTTGTAATTGTACAAAAATAAAAGAATTTTCAAGGGCTCTACTTTCCATTCTCCATGGGCCATTAAGGTCCCATGGTGGGAATTCATCTCAGAGACATATTTACACACACAACCCCTACACTGGCAGTGAAGAGTCCGGGAGGGTTTGATTTTATTTAAACACACAAAGATATACAAAAAATATCAAGAAATATATTAAAAAAATGAAACAAGTTATAGAATCTAATCTACACATAAGATTGATTTCTTTAATCCATTAACAATGGATACCAATTAGAGCTTGCAGACTGTGCACAAAACAACAAACTGTCAATTTAAATATTCTTGGAAAATGAATCCAAATTTGTTCAACCTTCATATAATATTTTTAAAACCCTTATATATGATCCCTAGACTCATAATAACTACTTCTCCCAACTGATAACTACCATTAGGGTATTTGGAAATTCTTGTCCAAATGTTGTCATGCAACATTGGAAAGTTGTAAAAGTTGCTCAAGCAACATTTTTACATCTTTTACTATTCGATTGCTTTGACACAATGCATGGGTTCCACAATGCTTCTAACCTCACCCTAGACTTAATTATACCACAAATAGGTCCATTTGTACACTCTAGGTGTCATTTCCACATAGTGCCACATTTGGCTTCCAAAACACTAAAGGGGTCATTTGGACCAAAAAAACTATAGCAAAAACCCAATGATGTACAAACAAAACAACACATCAATAACCTAACATAACCTCATTCAAGTACATGACCATGAGAAGGTCTTCCAAAATTAAAACTAAGGTTTACCCAATCCTAACCCCTAGGTGCTCCTGCACCAAAATTATAGAAGCATCACTGATCAACTAGAGATTTTGAATTCCTTAAAAAGCTTCTAGATGGTAACCTCTTTTCATCAAGGACGATGAGCCTTAAAAGTAAATTGCTAGAAGTAAGATTCAAAGCATCATCCAAAATAATCTAGATTGTGTATATACTTCCAACCTGATTAAAGATATTACCATAGAAGAGATAAACATGACTATTATTTCTCTTAGTAATGATAAGGCCCTGAGGCCTAATGGGTTGCCAATGGATTTCTACAAGAAAAATATTTCTTGGATTGGAGAATAATCACTAGAGGTGTATAAAGAAGCTCTTTAGGGGGGATCTCTTAGTGAAAATATTAATATTAGTCTTATTAAATTAATCCCTAAGGATGGAGAAAATTCCTTCATAAAAAATTAGAGGCCCATAACACTACTCAATGTGTCTTGTATGATTCTTGCAAAATCTTGGCCAAAAGGTTAGGAAATATCCTTCTAAGAGTTGTCAACCCATCTCAAACTAGTTTTGTCAAGGGAAAGTATATTCTTGAAAATATCTTCACCTATTGGGAGGTTATGAACTGGGTGAGAGAATCTAAGAATACTGCCTCTGTGTTATTGATTGATTTAAAGAAATCCTATGATTGCATAGAATGAAATTTAATCTTTATGATGCTTGATGGTCTTGGCTTCCCTAAGAAATTCAGTCACATGGTAAATAAACTTATGTAGGATGTTAAGATAATGGTGGAAGTAAATGGAGTTTTATCTAAAGCCTTCAAGTTGACTAGATCCATCGAGGAGGTCTTCCCTCTTGCACCTTCCATTTTTGTGTTGGTTGTTGATTCCATGTACTACCTGCTGAGAGAAAACCACCTTTCCCCCAAGGTAAAAGGCATCAATCTTCCTAAAAAGGATTATTTATCCACTATAGAGTTTTCTAATGATACAATTATACTAATTAATCTAGAAGATTCAAATGTTGAGGCTTTAATGAACAAGATGGAGCTCTTTTGTGATGCCATGGGGAGTAAATTTTCCTTTCCTAAGTCTGTCATACTTGGATGGAATGCAAACCCTCCTAACTGGTTCACTAAGTTCCCAATTTTATGGGGAGGACTAGACCACCGAGTAAGATACCTGGGTATTCCATTTTCCACTAGCCCCAACCTTAAGGAAATGTGGATCTTAATCCAAGAGAAATTTGATTAAAGCTAAAGAGGTGGAACAAATAGTACGTATCTATGGAGAGAAGAGCGCAACTTTGTCAAAAAAAAAATATCATTACAATATATATTTATCATCCACTTAGCTATTTAGTCAATACCAATTCAATCATATCTAGAAGTAGATAAGAGAATTTTTTTTGGTCATGTGGTAAGGGTAATATGTGCAGGCTTCTAGAAACTATGGATCACATTTTCTTTGAATTTATTTTTACCAAGGAAGTGTGGAATATGTTTGGTCTTTCTGTTGGTTATAATATCAGTTCTTGGGAGGTTATTGTGGGATAGGTCCTTAACCTTAAGAAAGATTTTAACTTCTTTTTTTCTATCATGTCTAATGAATTTCTTTGGTTTCTTTGAAAATCTAGGAATAATGATTTTGTGATGGGTGTGTTAGAGTACTTACTAAGTCTCTAAGGAGATGCATAGTTCATGATGTTGAATGGAAGGTATCTCTTACAATGAGGATCTCTACGGAAAATTTTGAAAGGCTACTACAAGATGGCACTATGAGAGTTTGTTCTTGGGGGATAGCACATTGGCATACCTGGTTAAGGTAGACATAGAAAAGAACCCCCTTCGAGATTGGATTAGATAACTTTATGGAAGATCTAGAAGAGAAAAGAGGAAGGGGGCTCAGAGCATAAAGTAATGAGCAAGAAAATCTAGTTGTTGTAGCACCAGTTGATGTTGAAGTTGAGGCAATGGTTCCCCTAGCAGTGGCAATGTCAGGTGGTGTAGCAAGTCCAAACCGAGTAGAAATAGAGATAGCTCTCCTCAAATAGTTTGATGGACCATTAGCTTGTGTAGCATGGTTCAAGGAAATAAGAGATAATTTACCTTAGGGATCCTATTAGTTGTGACATTGTATGATGTAAATATCCTCTTGAGGATGTATATGGTGTAATTTTTTGCATCATGCACTAATGTTTAGTAGTTGATATGTTATAGATAGAAAGGAACACTCACACTCATAGATGTATATGTTGTAATTTTTTGTATCATGCATTGATGTTCAACATCTGATATGCTATAGGTAGTAGGCAACATTGATAGGTTGTTAGAATTCAAATATCTTGGATCTGAAACTATTTTTTGATAATGAGCCCTCTTATAATTAATAGAAAAAAATATAAGATGTTTCTTTTTTTTTTGTAATTATAGGTTACATCTTTTTGGATAATAAATAATGTCTTCCAATTATGTGGTGATTCTCCCCTTGCTGCTATTAGCTTACACCTTACTCTTATTATTTTAACATTATGAGATCATCTTTGTTTTTGGTATATAATATTTTATTAATTTTAGTAGTTTTATATATTTATGTGTACTTGACTTTAGGCTTATGATGAAAGTGATTGTGATTTATCACCTTTAGTTGATTATATGACTTTTTTAGTGGAAATAAATAAAATTATAAATATTAGCATTTTTTATTTTATATTCAAATTAGAAGTTTGAGTAGGATATAGTCCATCAAAATCAACAAAGATTGAACTTGCTCAATCACGATTTCAAAAAAAATCATCCTTACTAATCAAAATCAACTAATTAAGAAGTTTTAATCTTTCTACAAAATGAAAAATAAATATAAAAATGATCACATAAAAAGACAACCATTTATGAAAAGTCTTATATAAATCATCACTCTTATTAGTTTAACATTATGAGATCATCTTTATTGATGGGATACAATTTTGTAACAATTTTTAGATTTGAATATATTATATTATATTTTGACTTTAGATTTATGATGAAAGTGATTATTGTATGCACCCTAAAATGGTTGCCTAGACTTTGGGCCCCATTTATTAAATTATCAAATTCCTAAATCAATACTTTGCAAAATTCAAATCAATTTCTTTGATCAATCCTAAATAATTCAATCATTTCAATCTTCCCTAAGGTTTGATCGTTTCATCAATAATTTTATTTAATTAAAAGAAATATTCCCTCTTAAATAAATAAAATAACCTTATTTAATTGAAAAAAATATCTTTTAAATGAAATAAATTTATTTAATTAAAATCTCTTTTAATTAAATGATTTTATCTTATTTAGAATAATATCTCTCTTTTAATTAAATAATGTTATCTTATTTAATTAATAGAGAATCATTCTTTTAAATAAATAATCCTCTTAAAGCTCTTTTGTGATGAAAAAGGGAAACAAATAAATAAAATAAAGAAAATTCATTTTCTCTCCACACTTTCTAAAAATGAGCTTTCTTTCCTCTTTTTGCATTTATCCCACATTGCTCTTGGAGATGCATTCTCTCCCACAGTTTCTTATATAAGGAGCCCTCTCCTTCTCATTTGAGATCCAAAATTTTCATGCTATTGTTATGCTGCAGGTTTTCTGAGAGACTTTGGAGCTTTGGAGATCACATAGCATTTAGCTTGCATATTTACATATAGATTAACATTTATAGCATCTTAGATTAGTTTTTCCTTCATTGTTTTAGCTTAAATCTTCACATAGATTAATTAGCAAAGGAGAGTAAAACTTGCATTTCAATAGAGTAGTTTATTTCTTGCATTGCAATCATCTAGATTAGCTTCATCTACATGCAATAACTTGAAGATCAATGGAGATTATCACTCTTGCTTCTCATCCTTGAATCTCTCATTTTATGGTGTACTTGCATGGGTTTAACTAGGTTGATCTGAGGGCCTCATAATACAACCTCTGCACTCCATGAATAGAGAGTTGTGAATCACTATTCGAGACCTCACTGTTGAGTGTTCTTGAATGTAATGATTCACAGAAGTGTGACTAATCTCTAGCACACATTTTTGGCACCCATCGTGGGGCTTTAAGCCTCATTCTCTTCATTTTTATCAAGTTTTGTATATTTTCAGCATCACTTTTTTCATCAATTTTGTGCAAATAGGAGAAATGCCGCTTACAAGAAATTTGACGATGCATGTGCACATTCTGTTCACGCCTGTGCACATTCTATTCATGTCTATGCACATTTTGATCATGCTTGTGCACATTTTGTTCACACCTATGCACATTTTGTTCATGCCTATGCACATTTTGATCACACCTATGAGCATTCTGGTTACGCCTATAAGTATTTTGATTACACCTACGAACATTCTGATGTTGCTAGCAATTATTTGTTCACGCCTACAATCTGTTAACTAACTCGTATTAGCTATTAAATGCCGCCTGGAATTTTCTGTTGAATTCCATGATAGCAGAGACACAGAATTTGCAGATTTGCAATTTTAGATTGTTGATTTCTAACGCTTACAATTTTTTCTTGATTTATCTTGATTTTTTACTTTCAGATGTGTGCTAAATTCTGGATTGCGGATCTTTGGACCTAAGGTGAGTTACTACAATCTCTATAACACTTGGTTTTGGACATAAAATTAATCTCTTGTGTGTTTGGCTTGAGTGATTTATTGCTTTCATAAACCACATTTCAATTTTGGACTTTAAAAAGAATATAGATTCATTTCTTGCATAAGTGTTCCACATAGATAAGTAGGCCCTATTAACACTATTCATGGTTCTTGAGAGAGTGGGTTTCCAGCGAAACTCTTCTCAACGAGAGAACCCTTGTAGGTAGGGAGGTTACTAAAACTGTCTTTGCGTTCTTCTAGATTTGTAGTCTTTGACTTTTCGATTGATGCATTCTCTCTCCGGAGAGGTTGATAGATCACTATGTGTGTGAAAATTATACCTAATCTGTAGACACAACACTTCAGTAAAACATTAGAGGTTAGCTATAATCAAATCGTGCAAAATTAAAATCTATTCTAACCAAGTGATTTACTGCCTTCTAGTAGGTGCGAGAGTAATGTTCTCAGATTGTTATCGAGATCAGTGACCTAGACGACACCTAAATGAAGGATTTAAATGCAATTGATCTAGATATGAATTGAATGCAATTAAGCTATTTTTTTGATATTTTCTATGCAATAAGAATGATAAACTTGATATGAAATATAATCTATATAAAATTGATCTGTTAAACTGATCTAACAATGATATGAAAAAGAATCTAAATGAATGCAAAAACAATATTGATCTCACAAAGGTGTCGATTCGCAAGAGCTTTGATTTTCCCAATTCCAATTCTCCAACGTGATTGTGCAAAAATATGAGATGCTTTGAGATGAGCTGAAGCCTTGATTTTATAGAAATCCAGGGCTTTGGAGGTGCATGGGAAAAAGCCATAAATCACTCAAATAACTCAGGTTGATTTTTGAGTTATTTTTAAATAAAGATAATTAAGTCACAAAAATCATGCAAAAGCACAGTTCAACTCGAATTAGAAGTTTAGATCAACTTTAAAACTCAAAAAGATGTTGAGTTTCAAAAAGCTAACAACTTGCATTGATTTTCCAATTTGAGTTTAACTGGTCCTTGAATGTGCACATGGATAATTATGATTTAATAAATAAATAAAGTGATTTATTCTCAACTTACTGCTTTTTGAAATAAAATAATTAATTTATGGGTTAATTAACTATTTTATCAAATTTTTATTAAAAATTATATTATTAAATAATGACAACTTGCTTTAATTAATTAAATAAGAATTTAATCAATTATTCATAGGATATTGGATTTATTGTCAAAATTAAATAATACAATTAATAATAGATAGAATTAAATTTAATTACATAATTAAGTGGCAAGATATTAAATCTAATTAATTAAATATGAAAATATTCAATTAATCAAACTTAAGATAAATGTGATTTATTGCCAAATAATTATAAAATTAAAAATAATTATGATGATTAGGAATATTACTAGGAACATTCCCTGATGCAGAATTTAAGATAATCAATTATGATTCGATGATGTTTAGATGTGCCTTAGATTAGGACTTTGATGTTGATTTCATTCAAATTGTTGATATAGAAGATTAATGAACTTATAGCCCATTTTTGGGGTATTCCATTTTGCCCCTCTTTGAATTACTGTGCGAAGCGCAGTGGTTCAAAGAAAGTTTATGTTTGATAGAGATATGAAACTGATTCGAAATTGATAATTGATATGAGACAGAAGCTGATTGATATTGATTTGATATAGAGATAATAGGTCCTGAATGACCAAAGATAATGTTCACTATAACAGCAAATGAACCGATGATTGTGAAAAAGTGTCAAAACACCTGATTCCAAACCTTAGGATTACAAAGAAGTGAGTGACCGGTTCTAGACTCGATTGTCTTAGCAGAACTAGCAGGTATCACATCCGAACCCTTCAGTTGCTGAAGAACCAAGGAAAGAACACTATGATCTGAGGGTTACAAAAACTGATACAGTTTACAAGATTAGGAGAATACCAGATTGATATGGATCGACGATGAATCTGATATGCCCCAAGTGATGATAGATTTGCCCTGAGCGATGAGGACTTTTGATGAATCAGTAACTAGACGTGATTGTTGTCTTGATTACTGAGGAAAGATTGATAGAATTTGATTTACAGACTTTGAATGATGTGCAATACCATGCCCCCTTTGGGATTAAAATTAAAATCTGACAAGAAAAGTCAGCGTTGAGAGTTTAGAAGCATGTTAATTGATTGGAAAAGTGGTTATACACATTCAAGAATGCATTCTGCATCGTTTAGAGGTCCAAAAGACTAAGTTTGACTAGGTTTGACCATGAGTTGACCATGGTTGACCATAGTTGAGATTTTGATAGTTTGATGGAAGATAATCAGTTAAGTTGAATACTAGATTTGTGTGATGATCGAAGGTTGATTATGCAAGCAGTGAATAATATGAATGATCTTAGATTTCGATTTTGATCCCAAAAAAGGATTCTACCTGCTCCTTCGTTGGAGGAACCTTCGTGTGAGATTTAGCTCTTGTTAGATTTGAATAGGTGATTGAAGAATCTTTTAAGTGTTCAAGCAATTTGTGAGATCATGCAAAGTGCAAAAATGCAAAGAAACATGCAATATGAAATGCAACCTAAGACCTAGGACCTAGTCACTGATCATGTGTCGATTTTTTATCATCATTGAACTTTTAGGTAACCGGATAAATCAACACAATGCCCACTAGCTAAAAAAAACCATAGACATATGAATATTGATTTGTATGCGCAAGAATTAATACAACCCCCACTGGTCAAACAACCATGGACATATGAATATTGATTTTATTTTTGGAATGTCGGATTAGATATAAGTACCAAGTCATAAATGCCAGGATGACTTGAATATCATGTCCATTTTGATATAGCAATTTGTATAAGCATCAAAACATAAACGTCGCGATGACTGGAATACTCCTTGCATTGCAAACACATCAAACAATCACGAGATCATTCTAAATCCAATGTGAATTACCCGTAGTGACCCTTTATCATTCACATCCTTAGGCAAGATCGCGTTCCATAGTAGAAGAAAGAACTTACTCAAAAAGACAATAGTTAGATCAAACTTCCTTGAATTGTCTGGGTATCAATGGTTGAGGTACACATGGCCATCCAATTTGAGATAGAGGCTCTTATAGTCGGACACCATTTCAATCCAGAATTTCCAAAGTTGTTAGATTTTCACATACAAGCAGAAGACAAAGAAAAGATTATGCCCCCAGTCGTCACTCTCTAAATCCTATAAAGGACATCATCGAAGAGCTCGAAGGGACACAATATGCAAAAATATCAATGCGAATCAGTAAGCATACAAGGAGATAAAAGCATGTAAAAAGCATAGATTATTTTCAATTGAGTTTTGATGTTTGATTGCATTGTTGTAGATGCAAAATCTTTTCTGGAGACAAGACTGATTGACTGACTCACATGAAGCTTCAAAGGACTCTGACTAGATATGACACGTCTAAGATACATTGGAGGTCATAGGATATGACATTGATTGCCCCCAAGTGTTAAGCATTGATAGGATACAGACGCTTGAGCTGATTGGTGTACAGACCGACTTATTGAAAACTGGAAATGCAGAAATAAACCGGGAGATATGTACAAACTAAAGCAAGACTAAAAGCTAGGAAAGACCAAGATTGCACTGATAGATGGAGCATTTGGAACAAGTGGCACCCGTTTGCCAGGTTTTCACCATCTTGGCAGAGATTCTTTTTTTGCTACCAAGGCGCCTGTTTCCAGGTTTTCACCAAGGCACTTTTTCTTTTTTCTTTTCCTTTTTTTTTTTTTTCTTGTATTTTTCATTTTTTTTTTTCAATTTTTTTGAATTTTTGATATTTTTTTATTTTTTTGAATTTTTTATATTTTTTTATTTTTTTTGTGAATCATCAAGGCGCCTATTGCTAGGTTTTCACCAAGATGTTCATTTTTTTAGGACTTTTTCCAATTTTTAAGATTTTTTCAAGACATTTTACCATAGACTAAATGCCTTAGGCGTAGAATTTCTTCAGATGGAGAACATTGATTGGTTCTCAGAGCTATTCTCCTTTAGTTGTTGAGAGTTGATAGGCACTAGAGCCAAAAGTAGCAATGATTACAAAGGGACCCAGCTAGTTGGGTTCAAACTTCCCCTTGCATTCTCGATGTGATTGATTTTTAAGATTTTCTCTCAAGACTAGATCGCCAACCTAAAATTCTCTATGTCTGACTTTCTTGTTGTAGCCTCTAGACATTCTCTTCTAATATACTCTGAGATGATCATATGCTACTTATCTGCGCTCATCTAGTAGTTCCAGTTCTTGTAACCTAGATGCTCTGTAGTCATCATCAGTTACGAGACCATGCATTCTAATTCTAAGAGATGGGATTTCAACCTCTATAGGTAGTACCGCTTCAGACCCATAAACTAAAACGAAAGGTGTAGCCCCTGTAGGCATTTTGATACTTGTTCTGATATTTGTTCTGATACTTATTCTGATATTGGTTCTGGCACTTGTTCTAATATTGATTCTAATACTGGTTCTAATACTGATTCTGATACTTGTTCTTATACTTGTTCTGATACTAGTTCTCATACTTATTCTGATACTGGTTCTGATATTGGTTCTAATATTGGTTCTGATACTTGTTCTGATACTTGTTCAGATACTTGGTATACTTGATAGCATCTTTTTCCATTGCAAACTCCCAAGCAAGATCATATCATGCAGTCCTAATGTCTAGCAAGGTGGAGAACAAGAAGGATTGGCAAGCTAGTGGAAGAGATGGAAGACAAGAGAATGAAGGGAAGAAACCCTCAAGGGAAAACTCCTCAAGAATATCCAAGCTAGGAAAAACTTGTCATGTAAATCACATTTGGACAAGTAATGAAAGGCCAGCATAGGATAAGTCACAAAAGTGTAGTGCCAGAGTAGGATAGGATGTAGTCCAAAGGAGTAGATATGTCAAGAGGCTTCGTAGCACTGTGTTTTACTCTTTTTCTTTCTTTTTTTATTAGATCAAGACCAAAGGGAAAATGATTGCGAAAGACTAGAATGAATGGAGGAAAATAAATATGAAGGCTAAATAGGAAGGGAATGAAAGCAAGATCATCGTAAGATAGCTCACAAAATAGCCAAATGTTTGTGTATAGATCAAAGAGAGAAGATGGAATGGATGAAATATGTAGAAGAACTACGCATGACGCCTGATTGCCAGGTTTTCATCATGGTACTTATCCAAGGTGCCACAAGGAAGTGGTTTTCACAATAGGATGAATTTATTTCTCTTTACTTTTGCTACCAAGGTGCCTGTTTCCAGGTTTCCACCAAGGCACATTTTCAAATATTTTTCTTTTCTTTTTTTTTGGAAGAAGGCAAGCTTTTTAGATAATGCTCCTTGAAAGGATAAACCATGATATGCCAAGGATTCAAAATGATATACTCAAAGATGATGATAGGGAAAGGAATATGGAAGAGAAAAATGGAGGATAGGGTTTTATGTAAAGCGAGTGAGGTTGGAAGATAGGAGGAATAGGCAAATGAGGAAAAAGGATAGAAGGTAGAAGGTTAATGAATGGAAGGATTGTGAAAGGGTAGATGGAAAGGAAGGCAAGATCAACGTAAACACACACCTTGAAGGGTCGCGAGAGGGTGGAGGAAATGTGAATGAAGGAATACGTGAAGGAATATGGCGAATGGATAGTAAAGGTTGTGGTTTAGGCGCGTGGAATTGAAAAATATTTTTAGGAGAAGATGAAGTGGAAGCCTTTGGAAGCTTGAATGTCAACTTCACTTTTTGCTCAACACCAGACTCTTTCAAGAGAGACTTTGGAATTCATATAGCTGTAGGCTTTTCATTTCTTTTTGATGATCTAGAGAGAATGTCTTGAATGATGGATTTTGGAACCCATACTTGTCTTGTAGTTTTTTTTTTAGATATCTCTTTTGACTTTATGCCCCCATGTCGATTAGAGGAGACATGGTGATCTTCTTTCTTTGATAGATTCTTGTATTGCTTCTTTTTCTTGTATTGAATATTCAAGTTACTTCCAAAAGACTTGGGACTTGTGGAAGAAGGAGTATATGACTAGTTTAGATGGGTGGGTGGATGAAAAGGATTCAAGGGTATGCATCTATGTTGATCTTGAGGAAAGATAGGAGATGGAGGGATGTAAGGACCCAAGATGGATTGTGAATTAGGAGAGTTAGGAGGGGAAAGTAAAGGGACATAAGGACCCAAGATGGAAGGCAGACGTGAAGCTCTTAGTAGTGGTGGAAGAGGTCCAAGGATGGAAGTGGAAGACACAAAAGGATAATCAACAAGTTCATCAGCATCTATATGACAACCAAGGATATCAGCATCTTTAGAGTGAGCATTAGAATTTTCAATAGAATCATGGACATCTTGAATATGAGCACCTTCTTTGATAGGATTTTTCAAAGCTTTCAAAGACTTAGGAAGAGTAGAAAGTGGAAGTGAACATGGAGTGGTAGAATAAGAAGATGGAAGACTTTGATCTTGACAAGGATCTTTGGATAGCATAAGCGCATAATTTTTCTCTTGATTTTCAATAGGCTTAACATTGGAAGGAACAACACCATTTTCAATAACCTTAATGGAAGTATCATCTTTGGAAATTGGAAGTGGGGTAAGGTTATTTTGATTGTCAATAAGCTCAACAGTGTAAGTAGTAGCTTGATCTTGCTTAGGAGAAGACTTAAGACATCGTGGAATGCATGAAAAAGGGTTTGTAAGATCAAAAGAACCATGGAATGGATAAGAGACATCGTGAAAAGGAGTGGATGACATGGAAGGTTCTTGATCTTGATCTTTCTTTATGTTCTTTTCTTTATCATTAGAGTCCTCTTGACATGGAGCCACTTCTAAGGACAAGGAAGCATGTTGGGATTGTATGGAAGACTTTGGAAGAGATGGTGGAGGACTAGTTGAAGTAGGCATTGTAGCATATGAAGGCATAGGCTCTTTAGGTTTAGCATTATTCAAAGTATTTGCAGCCAAGTGAAGGTTAGCTTTAGTATCTTTAAGAGGTAGCCCTGGAGGATAACTATAGGGAACCGCATGAAAAGTATCAGGGCTTGTGTCAAATGAAGGTTCTGTGAAAGATTTGAAGGACTCGGAAGCTTTAGGAAATGTATGGGTATTGGAGGAAGTAGGGGATGGATGGGAACCATCACAAGACAAAGGTCCAACATTAAGATGATCTTGCTTGAGAAGATAATCTTTATTTTCAGCAAGAGAGTCCTTAGAGGAGAGATCCTTGTAGTATTGATGCTTCAAGCTAGCACGATGCATTTTATAGTCCTCAACAGTAGTAGATGGATCATAATCAAGGTATTGTCCACAAAATCCATCAAAGTCTTTTTCAAAATCAAAATCATATGGATCACCATGATGATCTATCCAATGTGATGGCCCATTTGTAGTAAGAAGGAACGAATGATGAGGAGGATTCTTAGGAACAGAGGTGTCATAGGTATCATTACATTGTCTATTGTCATAGTCGTCATAGTCTCCAAAGCTTGATGTGTCACTCTCTATGGAAGAGGTATCATAAGGGTTGTCACATTGCTCACATTTTGTTTGAGGGCATGGTGACATGTACAAGTCTTTATCAAATGGAAAAGAGCATAGAGTTTCCATGGAGAACTCTTTAGGTTCCTTTTTTTTCTCAAGTTTGTCAAGCTGGACTTGCATAGCTTGCAGCTGCTTCATCATAGCGGTGATTAGAGCTTCTTCCTCTTGTGTACTAATTCTTTGAGACATGTGTACTGATTCTCAATAGCTATTGCTCTATTCTTGACACAGTGATTTGTATGACAGATTCTGGAAATAGGCTGAAAAAGCTAAATATTTGGCAATTCTGACAGTTTTCTGACAACTTTCAAAAATTTCCCAAATGACACTCTGAAAAACTCATACGACAGTGGGTAGGCTATGAAACGACAGTTGCACAACTTGTACGACAATTGCAAAATTTTGACTTTGAAGATTTATTGGCATGAAAACTCGTACGACACTGGGTTTGCTATCATACGACAGATGGGTTGCAATGAAACGACACTTCATGGAAACTCGTATGACTTTCTGACCTCCTGAAATGACTTTTGACTCCAGAAAAGAATTTGACTTCAAATTTTGCAAATTTTGAGTCTTCAGATTTGAATTGTTTGCAAATTTCAATGTCCAGATTTGAGGATTGTAACAGATTTGTCTATTTTCAGTAACCAGATAGATAAACAAGCATGCAAAATAGCAAGCACATGATTTCAAGCATGTCTGAAAACAATGAACAAGGGCAAAAGCAACCTTGCGCATGAACAATCAAGTGACTTAATCATTCTAATCCTCAGAAGTGCTAATTATGTATGTTCCAAAAATGTTTTGCAATAATGCACATATACCCTATAAAATAAAAATTTGGCCTCGCTAGGGTTTTTAGTAATGGTTTGACTCTGCAACTTTTATGATCCAAAGGGGTGAACTCCAATCCCGGCACACCAAGGTTTTGACACAGTCCGAGAACTTAATCCTCAGGAGCTGCTAGGGAGATCTGACAACCCAACAATGAACCATACCCATGGAGATTTCTTCCACAAGGACATTTATATAGCGGCTATCACTACCACGGCAAAAATGGCTATGACCGCTTGAAGTTTTGTCAACGCAGTTTGCCTTGTGAAGGGATTGTCCGCTATGGTTAACCCTCTCTAAAGATGACTCACAATAATATACCACAAGGGGACTTGGCTCTAGATCCAAGGTTTTGATACCTCTTCACTTTTAACCCAAACAAAGCAAGCAGATTAGTCCAACACGCTAAGACAAAGTTTGTTTCACTAAGGTCTATGATATCAACCCCACGTGATCTATCAACCTCTCCGGAGAGAGAATGTATCAATCAATAAGGGAAGATGCACTAACCAATTTTGATTCACCAAAGCTCGTAATGTCTACCCCACATGATCTATCAACCTCTCCTGGGAGAGAATGTATCGATCAATAAGAGAAGATGCACTAACCAAGTTGAATGTGAAATGCACTAAGTATCCTCCCTACCTACAAGGATTCTATCATCAAGAAGGATTTCACTGGGAATCCAATCTCTCAAGAATCACAAATAGTGTTCATAGGGCCTAATTACTATGTGAGCACAGATGTATGTTTCCAAAAGCAAATCTACCAAAAGTACCCAAAAAGTAGAAAGAGGAACACTTAACGCTTAAAGTGAATATGAGATGAGTCCACAAGGTGGAACACTTAACACCTCACACAAGCTGAAAATGAGTCCCCAACTTAAAAAACAAGTGAGTTCCTAAAAGCACAAATGGGTTGCCAAGTGGAACAATTAACGCTTCTCTCCTGTAGACCCCTCCCCTTTATGGCACTGAGATTGCAACCACGGGGCAGAATGAGGGGCCAGTGGATTAGTGAGTACAATAACCCAAGATAGAACTCAAGATCAATCACAAGTATCTAAGACTACTTAATGAATCTTTAAGGGGTCACAACCTAGTATCAATTATGCAAGTGTGTAGAAATAGACAAAAGCATGAAAAGATGCACACAAGTCAGACACATAAGAGATTTATTTTAAGTCCAAATAGAAATTTTATTACATGAAAGAGAATACCTAGGATCCTCACAATGCGCTTAGTAGATTTTACCTGATTTTTAGCAATTCTTGTTGAGCTTTTCTATGCAAGCAAGTGACGAACTCTCCAACAAGCAAACAAGATATGCAAAATATATTCAACTTATGAAAACCATAGGGTTAGCTCTAAAAATAAATTATTATCAGCAATAATAACCAGTAATTAATGCAAATGACAACTCATATCATTCATTGAACCATGTAAAAAAATAAGTGTATACCCATCACAAAACTTTATTTTTTTTGCTGCATTTGACCTAGTCAACAAGATCTAATTTTTTTGATATTATTTTGGCCACAAAAATAGAAATTTAGAATAGAGACCCCTACTAAAAAATAGAGAGATTTCCAAAAATGTAAAAATTTTAGAAAAATCTCTTCATTTGTGCCCTAGAGACCCATTTTATCAAAATAGACTAGTTTTTGTAAATTGACTATTTGAGCTATGATATCATGTCCAAATTTAAAACACAAAGAATGGAACCCCTGTAGAATTTAAAGAGCTTTTCGAAAATATAAAAATTTCTAAAAAATATGTTGAGTTGAGTCAGATATTAATTTTTTCTAAAATTTTAAGAAAAAATTATTAAAAATTCAAAACATCTCAGAAAATTTAAAATTTTTTATTGTAGCTTCCCTGATATGTCACAAACTTGCAAAAACAATTTCAGACCAAAACTCCAAGCTGTTTGGGAGATAAAATTAAATCTTTGAAAATTTGGGGTTTTAGCTCCCAAAAAAAATCAAAACCAGCATGCAAAGGTGGGTTGCCCCACGGTGGGCGCCAAAAATGTGTGTGTGAAAATTGTACCTAATCTATAGACACAACACTTCAGTAAAATATTAAAAGTTAGCTATAATCAAATCGTGCAAAATTGAAATCTATTCTAACCAAGCGATTTACTGCCTTCTAGTAGGTGCGAGATTAATGTTCTCAGATTGTTATCGAGATCAGTGACCTAGATGACACCTAAATGAAGGATTTGAATGCAATTGATCTAGATATGAATTGAATGTAATTAAGCTATTTTTTTGATATTTTCTATGCAATAAGAATGATAAACTTGATATGAAATCTAATCTATATGAAATTGATCTGTTAAACTGATCTAACAATGATATGAAAAAGAATCTAAATGAATGCAAAAACAATATTGATCTCACAAAGGTGTCGATTCACAAGAGCTTTGATTTTCCCAATTCTAATTCTCCAACGTGATTGTGCAAAAATATGAGATGCTTTGAGATGAGCTGAAGCCTTGATTTTATAGAAATCCAGGGCTTTGGAGGTGCATGGGAAAAAGCCATAAATCACTCAAATAACTCAAGTTGATTTTTGAGTTATTTTTAAATAAAGATAATTAAGTCACAAAAATCATGCAAAAGCACAGTTCAACTCGAATTAGAAGTTTAGATCAACTTTAAAACTCAAAAAGATGTTGAGTTTCAAAAAGCTAACAACTTGCATTGATTTTTCAATTTGAGTTTAACTGGTCCTTAAATGTGCACATGGATAATTATGATTTAATAAATAAATAAAGTGATTTATTCTCAACTTAACTGCTTTTTGAAATAAAATAATTAATTTATGGGTTAATTAATTATTTTATCAAACTTTTATTAAAAACTATATTATTAAATAATGACAACTTGCTTTAATTAATTAAATAAGAATTTAATCAATTATTCATAGGATATTGGATTTATTGTCAAAATTAAATAATACAATTAATAATAGATAGAATTAAATTTAATTACATAATTAAGTGGCAAGATATTAAATCTAATTAATTAAATATGAAAATATTCAATTAATCAAACTTAGGATAAATGTGATTTATTGCCAAATAATTATAAAATTAAAGATAATTATGATGATTAAGAATATTACTAGGAACATTCCCTGATGTAGAATTTAAGATAATCAATTATGATTCGATGATGTTTAGATGTGCCTTAGATTAGGACTTTGATGTCGATTTCATTCGAATTGTTGATATAGAAGATTAATGAACTTATAGCCCATTTTTGAGGTATTACAATCATGATTTATTGACATTACGAATCTTGGCAAGATAGTTTAAGTCTTAGCGTGTCAAAATGAATCTGTCTTCTATGTTAGGGTGAAGAGAAAAGGATAGAGGATTATGCTCTACTCCCTTTTTGGATAGTAACAGAAACTCAAACCCTTGGATGTAAGCCAAGTCCCCATGTGGTCCTTGTTGTGAGTCACCTTTTAGAGAGGGTTAACCATAGTGGACATTCCCTTCATTGGGTAAACCACATTGACGGAACCTCAAGCAGTAATAGCCACTTTTTCCATGGTAGTGACAACTGCTATACAAATGTCCTTGTGGAAGAAATCTCCATGGGTACAGTTTCTTGATGAGCTGTCAGATCTCCTTAGCATCTCCAATTGATTAAGTTCTTGGAATGTGTCAAAACCCCGGTGCGCCCGGATTGGAGTTCACCTTCTTGAAATTGTAAAAGTTGCAGAGTCAAGCCATTATTAAAAACCATAGTGCAACCAAATTTCTCTTTTTAGGACTATGTGTGTGATTGGAAATTTTTTTTGGAGAATATACACAAGTAGTATCTTTAAGGAATAGCATACTAAGTCAATATTCATGTTCATGAGTGAGGTTGCTTTGTCACTTGCCCATTGTTTGAAGATGTTTGCTTGCTTGAACACCATGGTTGCTATCTTATGTGTATGATAAATGCTGGAAATCTGTTAATCTATCGAGTTAATCTTTTCAAATGAACAAAACACTGAGTTTTTGAGTTCCAGAATCCCCAAATTGCTTTCAAAACTAAGTTTTTACACTTGTTGGCCAAAGAATCATATGACACTGAAATCCCATCGCACTCTGGTCTGAGTTTTATCGTGTGATATATTGTTTCTGGCACTTTATCGCCTGCCTATTATAGACTTTATCACACTACCTGCTTGGATTACATCACACTACCTGCCTAGATTACATCACACTACTCTATGTGAAATATTGTTCTACAAGATTTTGTCACACTACTTGCTGGAAACTATCACACATAACCGTTTTGTTGTCTCACTGCTACTCGCAATCCAAAGCTGATTTGTGTCATTTTTTAGCCCTCCTTAGTTGATCCTGGTTAGATCAGGCTACTCACCCTACTATTGGAGACTTATTTTCACTTAGGATTCTTGTATTTTTGACCTCTTGAATTAGTGACCTTTGATTTTACAAGTAACCTTGCTTGGAATCAGTAAGTCAGGAATCATCCTTGTTGAGTAGATACACCTTTAGATTCTTTGATAACATACTTGGAGAGTCTTGGTAGTCTTTTGTCCAATTCACTTCCACCCAAAGTCAATTTCAATCAGATATAACTTGGTTAAAATCATCCTCCTGATCCATATGTGCTAGGATACTTATCCATTGATTGGGCACCTCTGTGGTAGTGTTGATTGACACCTTTTACAATTTTCTATCTCACCATCTCTCTTTTGGACAATTGAACACTTTTACTATCCTAGTTTGATACCAACATATCTTAGGGTCATCTTATCACTGAATTCTTTTCCTTTCATGTCGGTTATGACAAGGTATCAAGTGAGTCAAGGGAAATGACCTCAGGTTGTCTTTAATCAATTACCTCTAGTCCAAACTCATCAAAAACATAAGGGAAAGGAACCTATATTTGACCAATCACCTAGGAGCAAGTCTACTGAGTTGAGGACCCCCTTAGCATCCTCCCATTTAGGTATGGATATGAGTTATACCATGACTCGGTGGGAGAGGGAAGCTATGGATCAAAACCTTGATGACCTCTATGAAAGACATAGAGACAACATTCTGTTTGGTAATTCCTCTCATGACGCTCAACCTAGTTCACCCCCCATCAATACTAGGTATCTAAATGTGCATCAAAGAGCCAAAAGGCATGAGAGATGAGCTCATCCAAAAAAATGGTCACAACATGAAGACCAAGACAATGAACCTAGTGATGCTCATGTCAATGCAAAATATACCAATGATTTGTACAAACAGTCAAGACCAAACTCTCCACTTCAAACAACCTCAAGGTATACAAGTGAAAGGCTTAAAAGGATTGAGTGTGAGAAGAAATCCTTTCTAGATGAGCAAGCTGTGAAGCAAGAAAAGTTTAGACAACTTGAGGTGGAGAGGCAAGCTTTGTTAGAATTGGAAAGAAAAGCCTCTCAAGAAGAGTGAGATAGGCTTTTATCCCAACAACTTAATACCCAATTTAACAATAGGGGTACCAATAGTGGCAACAACTCTCCTTCCTCCACTCCTTCTAGAACACCACGCAGTAGAAGGTGTTAAAGAACCCCTTCAAGATCTCCTATTCCTAGAGGAAGAAGGACCTCACAACATTCTCATTATAGGAAAAAAACACCTCCTAGGCACATGAGGTAGCCTTCGTAGTGTGCTCATCATAGTTCCCAACATGGAAGTAGTAGCTCAAACTTTGATCTTAATTCTCAAGACTTCATGAGAATGCAACAAGAGCCACTCTTCCAACAGTATGTGGAGAAGTACTTGGAACAAAACAAAGATAAATTCCTCGAAAGTCTAATCAACAAGGGTGCAAGAGTCCCTTATAATTTTGATGTGGATAACAAAATTAAGAAACAAAGTCCATCACAAAAAGAAGAAATACGACAAATGAAGAAAATGATGGAAAAACTTTTGGCACCTAAGAGTTCATTCTCACTAGACTCCATTTGTCCTAATCCTTTCGACAAGAGTGTGAGCATGAAGTATTTTCCCAGAAGGGTTGAACTCCCTCAATATGACAAATATGATGGTAGTGGTGATCCACATGATCATGTGTGCCAATTTTACACTATGAGCTTTGAGTTTCACCAAGATGATTCCTATCTGATGAGGTTATTCCCAAGGAGTCTTAAGGGGCAAGCAATGGAATGGTTTACCAACATAACTCCCCCCATCAAGACTTTTAAAGAGCTTGTTCATAGATTTGTTCAACATTTTGCATACAATCTTTCCAGATCTGTCACTATGTTGGACCTATGTAACCTAAAGCAAAACCAAGGGGAATCCTTTATCTCATTCTTGCAAGGGTGGAGGTGACAGTGCTCTCATTATCCTAGGACCATTCATGAAGATGAGAAAATTGACATCCTTGTCAGCAACTTGGTGCTTGAAATGCGGTATGAGGTTCGAACGATGATCTTCAATTCCTTCGATAACATGGTTGAAATCACGTGTAGAATTGAGGATGTCTTAAAAGAGCAAGGAATTTTGACCAGACATGGTAATAATAATAATAATAGTCAAAACAATAATAATTCCAATAAAGATAAAGGGAAGAATGCACATTGGAACAAAAACAAGCAAGTGGTTAATGATGGAGTTGTGGATTCTCCCCAACCTAAGGATCAAGGTGTCCTTCACTTGTCCAGTGCAGTTCAAGCTATGAAGCTCAATGCACCTCCTCAACAAGAGAGAAGGACAAGGTATCAAGAGAAACCCAAGAAGGAAAAATGTCAATTTGCCAAACTTGGTGACTCATATGAGGATGTTTTCAAAATGCTCATTGCCAATAATCTTGTGCATCCACAAGATCCCACAAAGCATTACATACCTGACATTAAGCCACATTGGTGGGATGAAAAGGCTTTCTGCAAGTTTCATAATGGCATTGGGCATACCATTGAGAATTGTTGGAAACTCAAGCACATTATCCAAGATCTCATTGAGAATGGAAAGCTTAAGGTGGATGGTCTGAACACCAATGCTGATCACAAAGCTTTCAAAGAGCCCGTGCCCAAATACGAGAAGGGGGAAACCTCTAAACCTAAGGATGGCAAGGTTGCGATCAACTACACCTACACAGCTGAAAAAAATGTGGTCAAAATACTCGAAGTTGTGGAGGAAAGTGTCAACATGATGAGGAACAAGGATCCCTATGGTTATGACTCCAATGCGAGCTCTCCCCCTATCTTTAATGAAGAACCTGTTGTGGTGCTGAGGGGTCCTCACTCTAGGATGTCATCTCAAGCCCTTAATGTTGTCACAAGAAGTCAAGGCCATGTTGTTATTAGGGGGCCCAATTCAGGTTAGCCCAATAAACCAAAGCAAGTGGTATCCAAGAATGCCACCATAAAACCAGCTATCAACCCCAAGCTGAATTATAATCTTGTTGATTAGTTACAAAGAACTCCGCTCAGATTTCAATCTTGGAACTTTTAGAGTTGTCCCCAAGACACAAACAGGTCCTTGAGGATGCTTTGTGTACAGCCAATGTTCCCAAAAATTTATATGTTGATCAATTCTAAGGCATGGTTAATCATATTACCAGTCCTCACTACCTTACATTTTCAGAAGATGATGATAAAGCCTTGAATCACCCACATAATCTGGCCCTTCACATTGAAGTCACGATTCACAAAACCCATGTCAAGCGTGTGTTGATAGATGGGGGTGTTGGGCTCAATGGCTATTCTTTGAGTCTGTTAAAAACTTTGGGCTATTCTAAGGAAGTGATTGATACCAAAAAGAAGATCACTATAAAAGCCTATGATGAGGCAGAAAGGAGTTCCAAGGGGTTGGTTGTTCTTCCTGTCAGGATTGGCCTTGTTGAGAAAGACATTTTGTTCCAAATTGTTGATGCTGGTCCTCTGGCATACAATATCTTGCTTGGTAGGCCTTGGATCCATGAGATGCAAGTAGTGCCATCCACCTACCACCAATGTGTTAAGTTTCCCTACAATGGAGTAGAAGTTTGTATACCTAGGGATAGCACCTTATCTATCAACTCCATTTCAACAAGGACTCATGTTCCCCTAAACAGAGAAGCAGTTGATTTCAATTTGACTCTAGCATAGTGCAAAGATGAGTTCAAGTCAATAGACCTTGGTATGGGGGGATATCAAATTGACTCCTTTGCAAAGATGCTCATTTCCCCTAGTTCTTATGGTAAGCCTTCTCAAGAGATGAGACCTTCTTCTTCGGCCATGACTTTGTTTGACAAATTTGTCGAGTCTTCAGTGCCTATCCAAGATGAGAAAGAAGAAGTAGTTGTTAAAGTTGGATCTACAAAGGGGAGAATTATATGCACAATGAGAACTTCTCTCCCTCTCCTAAGACCTATGGAAGAGGGTATACTTTTGTAAAAAATATGGGCTATCCAGGACATGGCCCTCTCAATCATAGGTTAGATGCTAAATTTGAACCCCTCGATCATGCTCTTTTTGGACGTAGGTCTAAGAAGATGATTGGCCTAGGATTTGAGAATCCTAAAAAGAATATTGTTCCTATCCTTGATGAGTTGGATAGTGAAGATGAATCACAATACATACCAAATTTGACAAATCAGCAAGACATGTGTGATGATTGGATTCCTTCTACTAGTCTCCTTTGAGGAGATTCAAATAATCCAACCACTCATGCAACAGTTGCAAGCGTAGAACAAGATGGATCAGACATTGACCCAAGAGAAGGTGTTACCCTTCATGACATTGAAGCTTCTACATCAAGGTGTCCCAAGCCTTTCTGGTGTAAACATCCTAGCCATGATTCAGAAATAGACTCACATGAGTATGAGTGGGACTCTCTCTCCAATTGTTCCATAGTTGACATGGGTGTTGATGTCATCCATTCCTATAGTTCCCATCCTGAGGTAGCTGACAAGTCACATGTAGGGCTAGAGGATTGGAACCCGTGTGTTGCATTAGTGAACGATTCTTCACTTGTTAGGCCAAATCCTGATTTGGGTAACTTAGAAGAATACTTGATAGACTCTAACTCTGTGATCACCAGAGATGATATCATCCGTATCCACAACATTGAACCCATCATTGACTTACCCCTTGCTAATCCTCATCTCATTGATTGGTCCAAACGTTATCAAGAGCTGGAGCTCTTAACATTTTAGAATGACTATGAGATAACTCATTACCTAAATGCCATTGAACCTGTAGTTTCTTCCACCAGTGAACCAACTACTAGCATGACTGAACCAGACATCAAGTACCTCAGTCAAAAAATAAAGAGAAAAGAAAATAAAAATAATAGGAGTTCCGATGGTGAAAACCATTGTGTGGCGGTGTCAGAACCAAAAAAATTAAAAATAAACGATGTATCCAAAGGTGAAAACCTCTCAGAGGCACCTACGGATGAGGTACTTGATCATCTCCCTAGTTATTTTCAAGACAAATCGTCAGTGCTTGTTGAGCCTACATAGTCAATTAATCTGGGTACAAAAGAGGCTCCACAGATTGTACATTTGGCTCAATCCTTATCATCTCAAGAGAAAGAAGCCTACACTAAGTTCCTACAAAGAAAGAAAGTCAATTTTGCTTGGACTTATTCAGACATGCCAAGGTTGGACACTAATCTAATCATGCATCATTTGTCCATAGCTCCAGGTGTTAAACCAGTTAAACAAAAATTGAGGAAAATGCATCCTCACATTGCTCTTTTAGTCAAAGCAGAACTAGAAAAACTCCTTAGTGCAGGATTTATAAGAGCTATTGACTATGCAAAATGGATATCCAATATTGTACCAGTTTCAAAACATGATAAGTCCATTCAAATCTGCACAAATTTTAGAGACATCAATAGAGCATGTGCAAAGGATGATTTTCCACTCCCTAACATAGACATGATAGTGGACATGACTGCGGATTATGAGATATATTCCTTGATGGATGGTTTCTCTGGGTATAATCAGATTAAGATAGCTCCTGAGGACCAGGAAAAGACTGCATTCACTTGCGCATGGGGTACTTATTGCTGGAACATCATGCCTTTTGGATTGAAAAATGCAAGAGCTACATATCAAAGAGCTATGACAACAATCTTCCATGACATGATGCATAAGAATATGGAAGATTATGTGGATGACACCCTGGCTAAGTCAAAGAAAAGAGACACACACTTGAATGATTTAGAAGTAATTCTAGATCGTATGGAGCAATTTTAGTTGAGATTAAATCCAAAAAAATGTGCATTTGGAGTCACCTCTGGAAAGCTTCTAGGATTTATCATTTTAGCCAAAGGAATAGAAGTGGACCTAGAAAAAGTTCAAGCAATCTTGGATATGCCACCTCCCAAAAACATTAGCCAAATGAGGAGTCTGTAAGGATGTCTTCAATCTATCAGGAGGTTCATTTCACAACTAGCAGATAGAGCTCAACCCTTCAATAAGAACTTGCATAAGGGAGTCAAATGTGTGTGGAATGAAGATTGTCAAAGGAGCATAGATCAGATTAAGGAATACTTGGTAAATCCTCCAATTTTGATGCCTCCTATCCTAGGAAAACCACTTATATTATATGTTTCAGCAACTGAATCTTCCTTGGGGCCATTATTAGCTCAACTTGATGACACTAGGAAAGAATGAGCCATATATTACATCAATTGTAACCTCGTTGCATATGAGGTCAATTACACTAGTATTGAGAAAGCTTGCCTTGCTGTGGTGTTTGCTTCCCAAAAGTTGTGACATTACATGCTTGCCCATAAGATACACCTCGTAGCAAAAATTGATCCTCTCAAGTATTTTCTCGGTAAGGCTGCCCTCATAGGTAGACTTGCTAAATGGATGATGGTTCTTTCAAAATTTGACATAGAGTATGTTGAGCGCAAAGCTATAAAAGGCCAAGCCATTGCAGATCAATTGGTTGATTTCCCAATTCAAGATAGCATGCCTATTCAAGTTGAATTTCTAGATAAGCACCTAATTTACATGACTAAGAGAACATGGAAGATGTTATTTGATGGCTCTTTTATGTAGAATGGTTCAGGAGCTGGAGTGTTGTTTGTCTCTCCTCATGGGTACACAATTCCTAAGTCCTACAAACTATTGTTCCCATGCACAAACAACATTGTTGAATATGAAGCATTGACAAATGGACTCAAGATGGTTATTGAATGGAATATCATAGAACTGCACATCTATGAGGATTCACAATTGATAGTCAACCAAGTTAATGAACAATATCAAACCAAAGATGAGAAACCAATACCTTATAAGAAAATGGTCAATTCATTGAGACGGTATTTCACATTCATCATATTTCAGCAAGTCTCCAGAGCAGAAAATAAAGCAGCTGATGTTATGGCCACACTTGCTTCGCTTCTTCAGTTAGAGCAACATGAGTCTAGATTTGAATTTCTAGTGGAAGAGCTACACTATCCTATTTATGACTCCCAAGAAAGCCATGTTATATGTACCCTTGTTAGTCATGAATCATCCCGCTACGGTGCCATTTACTCATACCTGCATGATGGCATCATCCCTAAAACATTTAACCGATCTGAAAGAAGAAACCTTACCCAAAACACCTCTTGCCGTTCCCTCATCTCTGGTGATTTGTATAGGAGGGGTTTAGATGGGGCACTTCTTAGGTGCTTAGAAAAGGAGGAATCTGATCAAGTGCTAGTTGATATTCATGAGGGAATCTGTGGGGGACATTCTAATGGTCTTTCCATGGCTCAAAGGTTGCTTAGGGCTGGGCACTATTGGCCTACCATGCAGATGGATACAGTAGCTTTTGTGAAATCATGCAAAAAATGTCAAAAACATGGTCACCTAATACATGCTCTAGGCAGGGAGCTCATTCCTTCCATATCTCATTGGTCGTTTCAGCACTAGGCCTTTGATCTTGTTGGGTAGATTCATCCCAACTCATCAGGTGGGCACAAATTTATCATCACTGCTACTGACTACTTTACCAAATGGGTAGAAGTTGTTCCACTTTCTATTGCCTCGAGCAAGATAGTTTCTCTATTTATCTTGAACTATATCATTTGCCGATATGGAGTGCCATTTGAGATAATCACTGACAATGGAGGTCAGTTTAAAAATAAGGACCTTACACAAATCTGCAAGAAATTCAAGATAAAACAACATTGGTCCTCCATTTACTTCTCGCAAGGAAATGGACAAGCAGAGGCTTCAAATAAAACCATTCTCAAAATTCTCCATCAAACAGTTCATAAGAATGGTAGAGATTGGCATTTATAGATAAATCCAGCCTTATGGGCTTATAGAATGAGTATTCATACTCCAACAGGGTCTACTCCTTTTGCCCTTACTTATGGTGTTGAAGCAGTGTTACCTTTAGAGGTTGAGATTCCTTCACTTAGAGTCTCTCTCAAAGGTCTAGTTACTGATGAAGACTACCACACCATGAGACTGCAAGAGTTAGAACTTCTAGATGAGAAGCATAAAACATCATTTGACCATATGAGGGTCTATCAAAAGTGGATGTCCAAAGCCTTCAACAAAAAGGTTCGCCCTAAAGAATTCCAAGTAGGAGATCTTGTCTTATGAGAAAATCCTAAGAACCAACAACATAGAGAACAAAAGGGCAAATCTGAACCAAATTGGCTTGGACCATACATCATTACTACAGCTTTTGGGACAGGTGCTTATTTACTATCCACTGAAGAGGGGGAGCAGCTCCCTGAGCCTATCAATATCTTGCACCTGAAGAAGTTCTATCCTTGATGCCCATTCTGTCTAGGGGCATCCTTTGTATATATTTATTGATCCTGAGAAAATACCAAAAAAAAATTTCATATATGATGCTGAAAAAATTCTAAAAATTAGAAAATGTCCTGAAAAATGATCATCTTAGTGAAAACCTAGCAATAGGCACTTTGATGTATCTCAAAAAAATTATATATTTTGAAAATACCAAAAAAAAAAAAATTTAAAAAAAAATAGAAAAATAGAAAAAGTGTCTTGGTGAAAACTTGGAAACAGACGCCTTGGTAGAAAAAAATCCACACACACACACACACACACATCTATATACATACATACATACATATAAAGTCTTGAAAAAAATTGCAATACAATCCAAGTGGTGAAAATTTGGAAACAGGCACTACTTGAGGCCTTTACACCCCTATTTTTTTAGCATGCTTACTCGACACTTAGCCTTTTTCCATCATGCATTGTCCTTGTTTCCTTGGTTTGGAATTGTTCTTTGTCTTTGTTTAGGGGTCATAACTGTGTTAGCTTTGGTCTCTTGGACGCGTTAGTCTTTAGGACACCTTGCAAACAGTGTTTTTCAACACCACCCGAATTGTGTTTTTCAACACAACCCCTGACATCGAGTGTTTTTCAACACTTATCAGTTTGGTCTTATCTAGTTTTCTCAAGTGATTTTACCTGCTTGCAAGCATTCAACCTTTATTCTTGGAACTCAATATCAGTGAACACACTTAAATTTTTAAACACAACACTTAATGCTTGAGATATGTCATTGATCTTTTCTTTGTGTGCTAACTGTTATTGATTTTCGTTGATTGCCCTTATCTAGAATAAGTCTCTCCATGATGCATAACTAGAGGACTTGGGGCATGGGGCATGTTTTTGTTTCTTTCTGCTTGTGGGTGTGCTCTTGAAGCTCTTGAGTGTCTCTTGTTATTCCCTTGACACACTTAGGAGATTTGAGGCATCATCCTTGACTATTTTTGCACAATCGCTCTTATGGTCATCCTGGCATCTATGCCTTGATGAGAGAGTGGTTTTGCTCCATTAAATTGGGTAAGCTAACATTGAAATCATCTTGACCCTTATGTCTTTGATGCTCATGTTAGAATCTTTCCACATTCCAAACCGATATAAATCATAATCATATCTTCATAGTTGTGTTTGTGACTTGTGTTGATTGTGTGATTTTTCGATGTCCGTTAACAAGGGTCCAATGATGAAAATAAGTTCTTTACATTCTCTAATGAATGATGAACACAAAATCCTATGTTACTGTTGCCCTATTGCAAGTACACCTTTGCATTTTCATGTAGCTTGCATTGTTAGACTCCATGATTAATTTGCATTTTTAGGCTGCATTATGAGTTTGAGAGGGTTTTCCTTCATCTTTCTAGTGGACTTTTAATCAACTGTGATCATGTTTTGATCCTCATTTTCTTATCTTCTTTCGTGATCTCAATTGAAATTTCCTATCTTAAACAGTTGATTGATTTTGGGGCATCCTCTTTAATGGGGCAAATTCTCTTTCTTCTCCCCATTTCTTTCCATCTCTTCCAAACTTCTATCTTCCATTCACTTTCACCCCACTTCTTTTCTTCTAATTCAACCTTGGGGCATAACCTTTCATGATGATCTACCTTGGTTCTGTGATCGTTATCTTTAGTTCAATTTGATCAAATTTGTCAATTTACTGTTTCCCCTCTATCTCATTTCGATTTCGATCACGAGGGGGCAGTACCTATCAAACTTCAATCCTTGATTCAGCTTTATCAAACCTATCAATCAAACCTTGTTTGAGACTTAACAATTACCTATTTACAAGGGTGTTGGCCTTGTCTTTTTCAATCAACTTATCTTTGTCTTGATGTGTTCCCATCCGTCGAACACACATCTAGGTTGTCTTGTGATCCCAAATCAATCTCACACTTCAATTCTATTCTTTGACTGCATGTGATCCCAAATCGACCTCACATTAGTCAAAGAGGGGCAAATGTATGCACCCTAAAATGGTCACCTAGACTTTGGGCCCCATTTATTAAATTATCAAATTCCTGAATCAATACTTTGCAAAATTCAAATCAATTTCTTTGATCAATCCTAAATAATTCAATCATTTCAATTTTCTCTAAGGTTTGATCATTTCATCAATAATTTTATTTAATTAAAAGAAATATTCCCTCTTAAATAAATAAAATAACCTTATTTAATTGAAAGAAATATCTTTTAAATGAAATAAATTTATTTAATTAAAATCTCTTTTAATTAAATGATTTTATCTTATTTAGAATAATATCTCTCTTTTAATTAAATAATGTTATCTTATTTAATTAATAGAGAATCATTCTTTTAAATAAATAATCCTCTTAAAGCTCTTTTGTGATGAAAAAGAGAAACAAATAAATAAAATAAAGAAAATTTATTTTCTCTCCACACTTTCTAAAAATGAGCTTTCTTTCCTCTTTTTGCATTTATCTCACATTGCTCTTGGAGATGCATTCTCTCCCACAGTTTCTTATATAAGGAGCCCTCTTCTTCTCATTTGAGATCCAAAATTTTCATGCTATTGTTATGTTGCAGGTTTTCTGAGAGACTTTGGAGCTTTGGAGATCACATAGCATTTAGCTTGCATATTTACATATAGATTAACATTCATAGCATCTTAGATTAGTTTTTCCTTCATTGTTTTAGCTTAAATCTTCACATAGATTAATTAGCAAAGGAGAGTAAAACTTGCATTTCAATAGAGTAGTTTATTTCTTGCATTGCAATCATCTAGATTAGCTTCATCTACATGCAATAACTTGAAGATCAATGGAGATTAGCACTCTTGCTTCTCATCCTTGAATCTCTCATTTCCTGGTGTACTTGCATGGGTTTAACTAGGTCAATTTGAGGGCCTCATAATACAACCTCTACACTCCACAAATAGAGAGCTGTGAATCACTATTCGAGACCTCACTATTGAGTGTTCTTGAATGTAATGATTCACAGAAGTGTGACTACTTTCTAGCACACAATTATGCTTTATCATTTTTAGTTGATTATATTGGCTTTTTTAATGGAAATAATTAAATTTATAAGTATTGACATTTTTATTTTTATATCTAAATTAGAAATTTGATTAGGAATTTGAATAGGATCTTGCCTATCAAAATCAATAAGGGTTGAAGTTTGTCGATCACATTTTTAAAATGTAATAATTGTCCTTACTAACCAAAATCAACTAACTAAGAATGTTAATCTTTCTATTAAATACAAAATAAATATTAAAATAATCACATCAAAGACAAACCCTATATAAAAAGTCTTCTATAAATCAATGGATCAAAATTGAGAAGAAGAAATACATAGAAAAGTATAAGATGAAATTTAACTTTTCAATGATATTTCCAATTAAATGCATTTGCACCACCCACATACATATAAGAAATGAATAAAATATAAGAAATAAATAAAATTTTCTCACCTAGATCTCCTTCATAAGAAACATAAATAAATAAATATAAGTGTTTGCTTCAATTTTATGAGGTCACATATTTTTAAAAAGGCTAACGTCACAACTTTCATTTATATGACCTCAAATTCTAGAGTCAATTAATGGTGGGGCCACTTTATAGACATCATAAAAGTGGGAAATGTCTAAATAACAAACTAAAACATATGCCTTACAATGGGGACACTTAGTTTTTTTTATTGAATAGTCGTTATATAAGATGCATTTTAGTTTGTTGTTTAGCCATGGGTATAAAAGTGGCACTATCTATAAATGCCATATTTTTTTATTAAATATTATTTTATGACTTTCTATATTAAAAAAAATTATGTTTATTTATAAGTTATTAAGATTGCATTTTCTATATAATATAAAATTTTAGTAATATAATGTTTATTTAAAATATTTAATATAATTTTATAATTTATTTTAATTATTAAGTTTTTTTTATTAAAATAAGTAATTATAAGTAAAATTTAATAAATATTCATATTTTATTAATATAATAATATATAAAATAAAGAAAGAGATTTAGAGAAAGGAAGATGAATACAAATAGATATTGAAAGCTCAATGATTGATATTATAATAGAGTGATGCAACAAAATCAAAATAATATTGGTTGAACATGTTATGAATTTAGTTAATTTGTTGTCATATGAATGGTATAAATGTTGTTGTCTATTTGACCCACTTTCATTATGATTTGAGTCTATTCAAAGATAACTTTTTTAGAAACAATGAGACTTATATATATATATATATATATATATATATATATATATATATATATATATATATGACACACACACACACACATAGAGATGTGTGTGTGTGTAAATTATAAAATCATATATTTATACTAACTTTATTATATGTTTAATATTTATTTATACTTTTTTTCATTATATATTTTATTTATATATAAAATCGATATTTAAGTTATTTCTTCTCTATATATATTACATATTATGCATCATTAAATTTATTTATATTATATACACAACAAAATATCATACTAATTAAATTAATCTAAAAGAAATCTAATACTTTAACTAAAGTTTAAAAGGGATGAAATGAGAAAGAAAGATAGAGGAGTGAGAGATAGACAAGGAGAGGGGAAGAACAAATGGACGGAGAGACCTGTACCATGTGCATGTATATGTATGCATGTATATTTGTGTGTGTGTGTGTGTGTTATAAGGAAACTTAGGTGTGGAAACAACTTCCTACACTAATCTCTAAAGGAAAGTATTGTGCAAATTCTTTCAAATCCTTACAATTTCAAATTCGTTAACTACTTTAACAAAGATATTGCAACCATATACCATGCATACAGAAAATAGATAGAGAAGATTGAAACACATAAACACAAAGATATGCTGGTGGGGAAAAACTTTTCGGTAAAACAACCCCACCCCTCCAAAACCTGCACAATGTATTATCTTCAACACAAAGACTACAACACACTTGCAATGCAAGTTCTTTTAGGAATATCAAACTTATATCTCTCCCATAGAAGCAGCATCATATATATAGACTCCTCAGGACCCAACAACTATCCAAAATAGGAGTTTGGTGTCCAACCACCAAGACCCATGCACAAAGCCACATGTACACAGCTGTTACATGCAATCCCAAGAATAGGCGTCCATCCCTAGAATAGACTATGACAGCTTGTCATAGAATCCACCAAAAATAACGGTCACAAGAGAATTGTAAGAGAATCTATCATACCAACCTATTTTTGGCATATTCTCTTACACACACCAACCACTTCTTCTTGGGCGCCCAAATAGGCCCAAATCATAAGATGCTCTTACACCTGTCATAGCACATTCCTTAAATAGTTCTTACGCGTCATAGGAATTCGTCATGACCATTTCAGTTATGATCTCCTTACACACAAGATGCCGACACATCAAGTGGAGTGACACATCAACATGCCAACTGGACATGTACACTCACACTTAATTTCATTATTTGCAAAAAATACATTTACAAAACAAATAATAAGAATAGGAATTATCTAAGGTTGAGACACCTTATTCCTAACATGTGTGTGTGTGTGTCTATGTATATGTATATGTAGTACATGTGTATGTGTATGTGTATGTGTATGTGCATGTGTATGTGCATGTGCATGTATGTTTCTATGTGTAAAAATATGTGTGTGTACATATGTACGTTTATATATATATATATATATATATATATATATATATATATATATATATATATATATATATATATATATATATATATATGTATGTATGTATGTATGTATGTATGTATGTATGTATGTATGTATGTATGTATGTATGTATGTATGTATGTAGACACACACACATGTTTACACACATACATATATAGCCAAAATACAAAGATGACACATATCTATGGGGAGCTATAGCTGGGACACAATATCATTTAATTAAGGACCTAATAATTTACCTTTATAAAAATAGAGGCTAGTTTTTTATCAACTATTTTATGTCATTAATCCAAATATGGCATTCTATGGGGAGAAAAGAAAAGAGAACATCTCAAATTATGGCTAACATTGGACATTAATGGTTGACATCATCTTATAAGGATGCAAGAAATTAGAAACAATGGGTGTCACTATATCTATTTCTTTTTTATATTTGCTAATAGAAATCCTTAAAAAGAAAAGTAGAGAAATGAAAATCCCCTAAACTATGACCACATATTTGATGATAACATTTGAAGTATTGAAGGAATCTACTTGAGCAAGAACATATCCACATGAAATAACTATAATGCTTTAGATCTTCATTGCACTTATGGCATAAAACAGTCTATTAAAGCAAACAAAAATATTAAAATTTTGTAGATGGACAACTTCTATCTTCTTCAATTAATTCATCCATAAAATGATTTAATATTGGAGTAATGCGAAAGGGAGAATATGATCCAATAAAAACTTAATCTAATCAAATGTATTATTATAGCCACATTTTTTGTAAGTAGTATGCATCTATGTCTCTATGAAATCATACATTACACATAAAAAAATTCTTACTTACTGATAACATGACTAATCTCATCTATTACCCTCGTATATTAAAATTGTTGAACTCGTGAATTTAATGATGCAATTTCTAGTAATAATTTGGCTCAAACAATTAAGACAAATTAGCCTTTAAGACAAGTGTTAAAGGATGTTGAGAGAATTAAGGAAGGTTGCATAAAAGAATAATAATTGATTGAAGGAGCATCATTTATAGAATGATTTAAATTATAGGAAGTTGTGCAATAATTAGGATTTTTAATTATTGGGTTGTACAAAGAAATAATAGATTTCAATAAAATAGATCTTGATAAATTTAGGAGGATTATTAATAAAAATTAGATGAATCTAATATTTCATGTGTGTTAATGGGTCGTTAGTCTACTAATGAGTTGAATGATTCTTAATGAGCCCGTTAGGGATCTAGTCTTGTTGGCTCTTACATCATAAGTGATGAGACTAGGATCATGTCCCAAGTGAATTTGGTGGAATGGAACCCCTCAGTCCACAACTCTTAGCCAAAAATATTATAGAAAAATATAGTAGAAAATATTTATCTTAACTTTTTCTTTCTCCTAAATCATGATTATATTATTTTATAGTGCAATACAGATGCCAAAAATTTTGAACTAATTATTGGCTAGTTAGTGAAAATATTTATATTTTTTTCTCCAAAAAATAATTGTAACATTATATTGAACAAAAATATGAGATTAAATTTTTTAAAATCTTAAGAAAATTTGGAGAGGAAAAAATTAGAAAACATTACAAAGAAAAGAGAGATCAAAAGAAAGCACAACACTAGTGCCAAGGAAGACCAAAAAAGTGACCAAAGGAAAAGTGGCCATGGGAGAAGGGGAAAGAGATCTCAACAGAAAAAGTGAAAAGAACAAAAAAGAGAGATCATCATATATTAAACACAGAGAGAGTTTTTCATCTCAAATGTGAATCCTCCATGTGTTCCTTAATTTCACATCTATTCATAGCCAAAAGTAATCATTCCTTTGAAAGGGTATATGTCTCCATATTATGCTCTATGTAAACATGATGAAAGGATATTTGGGAAAAAGAAAAGCAAAATCTATCAATCATATCTTTAATAAGTAAGAGAAACAAATTTTCCACTTGATATATCCCATTTATCCATTTGACGATGACTTCTTAATTGCCAAAAACTTGAATTTTTGTCCATAGGTAGTTTCAAGGCCATAATCTTTGCAAAGTGATTTGTACCATTACTCAAACCAACACTAAAAGATATATAATATTTAGAATTGAAAAATAAGATACCTCCTACCCACAACAAGTAGGATTACCCTGACAAACCCCATAAAAAAAAAACCCCACAAATATGATTTATCAATCATAATCATAAGGAGAGTCATAGGTCTCTGAAATTTCACCTGAGGGATAATTTGAAAATGGACAAAGATATATAAAATCTAAGATGAGAATTAAAAGGAAGGAATCAATTTGTTTTGGAAAATACTTATATTAAGTCAAATACTTATATAAGGAAAATACTTATATTAGTTCATACAATCATAGAAGTATTTTCTTTACTTGATTTCATCTTTTAAATGGAATTTGGGGAGAACTCATTATTGGCTAGGTAGGTAGTCTAAAGATTCCACTATGCAATCCTGGATTTAAAATAAGTTATAATTATGCATAGTCAAGCTCTTAGACCAATGTGCTTGTTTGATTATAGGCTTTCTTCTCTTTTTCTTTTTTATAGTGGATATGTATGTATTTCAAAATTGATTTTCTATATTGTTAGTGTAATGCACCACCAGGGAACCCAAGAGAAGTTAACCTAAACATGCTTACTAAGTTTGGTGAACAATTTTTTTTAAAAGTTAACAAACAAGTTAAACAACAGTGTGGAAGCAATTACCATTTACTCACATTGATACAACATACAATACAAGTTACAAGACTCAAGGGTTCCATGACGTAGAATTACGTAAGAATAAAACACAACTAGAACTAACATCAATAAAAGATTCCATAACTTATAAATTACAATTACATGATATAACAATAAATACAATCCTCATGGACATCCATGATATATACATAAACTGACATCCATTGCACATGTCGTAGGGTATGTAGTAATAAAACTAACTATGATAATACAATGTCCAGATTAGGTATCACATGTGATACACTAATACAGGATTACAAATAATGAAGATAAGAAAGAAACATCAATAAAGAAGCAACAAAGGGAATCCATCTGCAAAATCACCATCAAGCACTAGCACCAGGATGTCAAATCTCAAATGGTAAAGAATCACTACCACCCGTTCGTGTAGGACCAAAAAGGCCTAGCCCACCGTGTTGAGGAGATAAACACAAACCCCAATCGGATAACCAAAACAAAACAAGGATAAAACCCTAAGCAGAAGGATCCTGAAAAGAACTCTAACTCAAAATACACATGATAAAGATATAGGTACAACTCACTAATTCAGAGGCAACCGACACATGTAGAATAACCAGACTATGCATAGGAAGGTGTCATCATGTACGTCTAACCCTTGAGTTTTGTCTTGGTAATCTCTCTAGATCCCGGCACCCAAGTGACCATACACGGCATCAATGACCTCTTGTACTGACGAAGTCATCAACTATGCCAACTCATCCCTTAAAAGGGGGCTAGTCATCTTCTCAACACCATCTTAGCCTGTACTAGCACTCAAGCATGGGTGAGGACTCTTGTCTTTTTAGGTTCATTTATTTCTCCTTAGTTATATTAGGTTATCACTTGATTACTAAAACTTTACAATAAGTGATCCTAGCAGCCACTTGTGGGCCTCGGTGCTTATTGCAAGCCACCTCCTACTACATGTCTAGGTAAACTACCCTAGGCTCACAGATCTTTCCTAGATCTAACAAGTATACCACTAGGTAATCCCAAATCTAGATTCATGCAAAAATGAACCAAATATGATTACAAAGATACCATAACATAATACATAACATCATGAGCCCATAAGGTCAAGTCAAGGATGATAATTAGAAAAGTACATACACATCAAAACATAGTTGAAAAAGAAACATCTGACACATACCCCAGCCTCTGTATCTTCCTAGGTCTTCTAGTTCCTGACAACTCATAACAATTAAACCAGAAGACACATCAAGCATGAAGGACACAACACACGCATTATTGAATACTGAAAAATTATCTAAAAGCATTTAAGTTCCACATTATGCATAATTGAATCCAAGTATAAAATAATGAAATCCACTGGAGGAAACTGAACGTAATCATTACAATAATAACCTAAATAGAGAATAGACCCTAGAATTGTCCTATGAATTCGATAGAAAACAAAGCCCAATTTCAGTACATAAACTTCAATTTATAAGAATTGTCCATTTAAAATTTAACATTTAATGTGAAACTACTCATCCTAAAGTAAACATCTATTTCAATGTAAACTCAACCCTAGGTGTCAACGAGGAATGATTTGAAAATAACTATAAAATCAAACAATTAATTTAGATCCAATTTAAATTACATATTTAAATTCTAGAAATTAAATCATAATTTAAAACTAAAATTAAAGCCTTTAAATTATGATAACTTCCACATAATATAAAATAAAATATTTAAATTAAATTACAAATCAAATTTAATTACATATTAATTAAATATTAAACAAAATACAAATTACATAAATTAAAACTAAAACCAAATTATAAATTAATTAAAAATTATGAATTATCTAAATTATAAATTGAAGAAGTTACAAGATAACAAAATTAATTATCTAAAAACAAAAATTAAATAAAAATTAACTAATAACAAAAATTAAAATTAAAATTAAAACCTTTTTAAAAGAAATATATAACATATGATATGGGGGCTATGGATCCTGTGCACGGTACCCACAATACCACCCCTATCGTGCTCAGCAGCCAAGGTTGTCGCATGGCTCCCAAAGGGATACCGTGCGGCAGTCCTCTGGTCTACCACCGGCAGTTCCAGAGCCCACATGGCATCCTAGGGGGGTTGGGGGGTTTGGTGGCCCCCGCCCCCATTCATATAAATTTTTTGAATATTTTTTTTTTTAACTTCCAAAATTATTAATCACATACACTTCTTTTAAAAGTGTAATTTCATTTTATTTTTTTTATAAGTATTTTTAATTAAGATATATATAAACAAAGCAGACTTTTTAAAAAAAAATTATATTTCTGAAAACGGAAATAAAAGTACAGTAGAGAATATTTCAATCTTGGCTTTAATAATGCAATAGCTTGTCTTTTAAAATTAATAAGCTTTTACCCATTTGTCTATTCTTTGGCTTATTCCATTTTATTTTTGGTATAAATTTATATTAACTGTGTGTTTTTTTTTTACAGAGTATATTTTTATTTTTTTCCAAAATGATGATTTTTCACCCAAATTGCATTTTCTTATACCAAAATCGATTTTTCTCAACAACCCATTTAATTATTTCATCTACTCAATAGTTTGAACTATAGCCAATTTAATTTTTCATTTTCTAAGGGTTCTATAGTGAGTTTTCTCACAAAATTTTGACAGCATATCCCTACTATGCCAAGTCATAAAATAAACTAAAAATCATAGCTCTAAAGGTTTTCTAATACCCAAAATGAAAGTATAACAGAAAATAGATCTATAACATTGAATCAAATCAAACACATTCACATATTGAAAATTCTACAAATGAAATTACAGGAAAGTCTATTCAACCACCTACCTCAATTCCAATGCTAGTAATTGATTTAGACTGCCAGTAGAATGTTGAAACTCCCAGATCTAACAACTGAGAAGCTCAACCTGCAAATCTGAATCATAGTACATGCAAATCCCAAATCTAAATGCAAGCAATCTTCACCCAGAATTCAAGCACACACTCCAAAAGCTCAAGAACACAAAGAAATCCCAAAATCTCCAAAAGCTCTCTCCCCAAATGCTCCAACAACCTGATTGATTCAAAATGAATGCTAAGTCCCCTTATTAGGGATTCAACTCCACCAATTATGCAAAACCCTAGATGACTCACAAAAGAACTCCTAATCAAACTCTCCCTCTTTTGTTGAGAGAAAATACTAATTATTAATTAAAAATAAATCTAATTGTGCACAACTCAACTTAGTCTCCTAAAGACAAGTTGTCACCTTTTTCAAACAAATCACTTTCAAACTCAATAAAGCACATGTTAATAATAAAATCTATTATTAAATAAATTAAATTCTTAATGCATCATGAATTCATGCAATTAATTATTTAATCATTTAATAATACTCACAAACATAATAAAATCTAATTCTCAATAAAATACTCAATTAAATCCAAATAATCAATTATTTGATTTTAATTAAATTTCATCATAATAAACTTAGGACATAATCAATATTAATTTCCAATACTAAAATAATTAACTTTAATTTAATTCCCTCAATTAAATCCTAGGAGCATAATTAATCATTAAATTCAACTATGCACCTAACATTGATATTCACATAAAATAATCTAAATTAACATAATTCAACTATAATCAATAAATTAATAATCACCCACATAATCATAAATCAACTAAATCATGCACAGTAAAAATCAAACACAATAAATCAAGCAAACACAGGAGAAGGGATCCACAAATTCATGCCAACCAGGTGAATTCGGGTAGGGTAGTAAGACTGACACTTGTCCAATCCTAGGATAATAAGGCTTAGGTTTAGGGTTTTGGATCTGTGTATTATCTCCCCTCTTTACCATTGAGATGAATATTTGTGGGCACGCTCACTCCTACCAATTCAGGGAAGACGATGCCCTGTACCTACAAACCTGTCATCATAAGATGAAGCATGTACATACAATAATATATAACAAATAATGATAGGGTATGGTCGGTCGTGTGGATCTCGACTATGTGAGTAACTACGCCTCCATCCTCTACCAAACAAACACATCAAACAGATGCAAATACATGATAACCATACACATGCTAGTATGGGATTAGTACCATAATCAACATAAAACATAAAACATAAAATCAAATGATATCAACATCTAATCTATGCAATAACCTGATACACATTCAATGAACAGAAATCCATAATCATCATTTATTAACATAATAACCAATCACATCAAAAGTGACCTAAAAGAATTCAATCAAACCACTAAAATAGAAAGAAACCTAAAAGCAAACTATGGGCGGGTACTACAGTTAGTGTTTTTCTTATAATATTTTGTATACATGTTTCTATTAGTTATCGTATCACAAGTTGTTAAACTCTATTCTAGTAATGAAGAAAATTTGTATATAAAAAAGTTCGCGTGTCTTTATTTTACTTTAATTTGGTTTATGCAAAATCTTGTCACAATTTTTTTAGGCTTATTCATTAGATAGATAAGGAATTGACTATCCAATCCATTATAATCTTGTAGGGGTCACCCTCGTTGCAAACTTGAAAACTCAAATTACTACCTATAAGGAATTTCATGTTCCTTGACCTTATATGATACATTAACCCTTGAGATAGACCCTTAGATTGAGCTCAACAATTGTATCTTTTAATAAATATAAAATAGTGTCATTAGCTCACAACTTGCTTGCCTTGATTATAAATTTATAGAAAAAAGTAGAGAAGATACTGAAATTGCAATTTCTATTACAAATGATATATTCCCACTGTTGGAAAGAGACGCTACTCTTGATAGATTTTATGTTTTCATTGATGGAAACCATACATTACTCAAATGGTCACTTATCATAATTTTGAATTACTGAAGGTTGGATTGAAAATTTGGCTAAGGATGGAAGAACATGCACAGTGTACAGGTCATAGTGTATGGATCGATACAGATAGGAACCTTTGATTTTTGGTCAACAAACCTAGGGGGAGCTTCATAGATGTATACTACACCTAATTCCTTATTTTTAATTGTTAGTGATCTTAGTTAATTGAGTTATAGTATTATGTGTATCGGTTTCCTGATTAATAGTGAAGAGAAGCGATATAGTTCGGTGGATCATTAAGCGATCCTATTGGATCGATTAATTGATTGATTTATGAGTTTTACATGGTGGATCCAACATAGTAAATTAGATCTATGGTGTTAATCGAGGTTAGCATAATGTCTTGATGTAAGATATGGCCAACACTTCACACAGTACACTTTATGTTCTTGAGGTCGACCAGTGGAGAGATTACTTTTGTAAATGGGTATATGAGATTGATTTTTTGTGATGATTTGTGATAGTGATGGTTATATATGATATGGGTATATGTTGTATGTGCAAAAGTTTGGTAATCAATTATTCAATTGATAGTTGAGTAGAGATTTTTGTTGTGTACTTGCATGGAACTACATTGGCAATGTGATGTGTATTTAGTGCACCTACAAATCATGCACTACAACATCTCAATAAACCTTTAATTCCATGGTTAGTTCATCAAACCATCATTAAATGTATACAAATCAATGAAGAATGGTCTATTGCCTCCTAATTAAGGTGAGTCTGATCTAAATTTACATAAAGCTCTCATAATTTAGCTCATATTAGTGACTAAGCTACCTTAAAAGGGAGGATTTAACATGAATAATGCATCTACAATGCAAATTTAATATGAATTCCATGATAACAATGCAAATTAAGCTATCACTTGAGAAAATTATGCTAAATGTATGATCTGCATGCTACGAATAGTGATTCAAAAGTATGAATTGATATCAAAATGATGTTAAAATGCACTCAAAATGCTCATAAGAAGCCTAGAATGATTTTGGCATTATCTCCTTTCATGAATTCTACATGATAAATGACTTGAATTGCCTCCCTTTTATAGAAATTTAGGATAAATCAATGGCTAGGATTCAAACTTGATGTGTGGTTGAGATTTGAATTTAATTGATCCATGTGATGTCATGTCATTGGTCATTTGAGCTCTTTTGTCCTCTTATGAAAAGTTGGATTTTAAAATGACTTAATTATTTCATTTAATTCATTTCTTTTAGCAAGTGGGATTTTAGGATTTTATTTAATTAAATGTGCTAGGACATTTTAATTAAATGATTTGATGTTTGATTATTGACCTTTAATTTCTAATTAAGGATGAATTATGTAATGAATAAGACTAAAATTTTGTACAATCCCCTTATTCATTACAAATTTTATAAAATTATGTAATGAATAAGCCTAATGAATTATGTGACAAGTTTTTGCAAAATTGTGAATGAGCCTAAAATTTTGTTCGATTCTTCCTTACAAATTTTGAACCATTCTTCTTAAGTGGAAAATTAGATCAAAATAGGTCATAAGACTACATATAGGCTCATTTTTACCATTTTACCATTTCATTTTTACCCTTTGACTTTGGAGACCTTTGAGCCCTCTCTAAGTCAAAATGTTGATTTGGACAGATAAACATTGATTTGACCACTCCAAACTCTACCAGACGGCCCCAACAGTATGATCCACTAGTATGTGAACACATTTTTCTTCCAAATTCATCCGCTTTTGTGAATTTTTTCATTCTTTTTAGTTGTACTTTGCAATTTTTTCACACGAATTCTTCTTTTTTCGCATGTGGTAGCTTTTGTTTTTGTAAGAAAATGTGTTGTTACTTTGGTTTTCACATCACACCAATTCTATTTTTGTATCCCTTTGGCTTTTTTTTTGTATAAAATGTTAATCAGAAACCCACTTTATCCTACAAAATTAGCTTTTGTTTCATATCCCTTTATATTTTCATTTCTCAGCACTTCTTATTTCATACGAAACACTATTTTTTCATATGGGACTATGATTTTTCGTGTGGGAAATGTGTGAACATTTTTTGTGTTTGTGGTTGGTTCATTTGATAATTTCTCTTGTCAATTTGATCCCATTGACTGATTTCTAATGTTGGAGTGCCTTCTAAAGTGTTGACTTATGCCTTGATTTGATACTAATGTCATTTTTGTTTGTTTTGTGATACATATTCGGTTTGATCTTGTACTATTCCAGAGTCAACGTCCCTATACATTTGTCTTGATCCCATTATTTTCCAATTAGGACAAGGGTATTATAGCTCAACTAGGGTTGAAGTAATTGTTGGATATACTTGAGATTTGGGTTACTCACAACATCCTTACTACATTAGTCAATAGATTCCACATTGAGCATAACACATTCCACCTACCCACTGGTGAGATTACAGTTACCCATGAGGATGTGTATCGCATTCTGATGATTCTAGTGACTGGAGTGCAGGTATACTATTATTTGAAACTTTCCCTAGGCATTGTTGTAGTTAAACAAGTATTTGGGGATGATAAGATCAATGAGAGATTCATTACATAAGATCACATGGAGAGTTCCTATGGTTCCAATTAGTGGCTTCCCTGTGTTATTTCTAGGTTCATAGGTCATATTTTGGTTTTGGACCACAGTGCATAGGGTTTCTTGTGTCATTTAGGTCATCTATTAGAGGATATGTTGAGGAAGCCTCCAATATTTGCTTGGGGATCATGTTTGCTTGCTTATATATATAGAGAGATGCACAAGATAGTCTAAACTAATAGTAAGACTATGTTAGTATGTTTATTGGTATTATAGGTCTGGGCTTTGGAAAACATCCCAATTACTCATCCAGTCACAAAGAGATCTCGTCAAGATTGATATCCATATATAGATCATTATAGAGGATATCTTCATACACCCCATCTAGGGAAGACATATTACTAACATTGTGTCCTTGATGAAACCCCTGATATAGTTTAGATACCTTATCTAGATGTTGAGTTCAATTTTTCAGATGCTCATCATGAGTTATCATTCATGTTCTACAATAAGTATTTGATAGGGCAGTCTACAGGCATAGTAGAGCATTTTGTACTTTCTAGAGTTTGGTGATAGTATGGTTGTCAATAGTGCATTTTAGATGAGATGACTATTGTGTGCTAGAAATTAGTCACACTTCTATGAATCATTACATCTAAGAACACTCAATAGTGAGGTCTTGAATAGCGATTCACAACTCTCTATTCGTGGAGTGCAGGGGTTTGTATATGAGGCCCTTAGATTGACCTAGTTACGCCCATGCAAGTACACCAAGAAATGAGAGATTCAAAGATGAATAGCAAGCATGCTAATCTCCATGATCATCAAGTTATTGCATGCAAATGAAACTAGTCTAGATGATAACAATGCAAGAAATAAACTATTCTATCGAAATGAATGCTTACACAATGTTAATCTATGAAAGGAAACATGAATTTAAACTATTATGTGAATGCAATATTAATCTAAACTATGGATTGCCATAAGGCATGAGAGAAGAAGACAAGAAGAAAGAAGTCTCAAATATCCAAGCTCCAAATGTGCTCAAAAGCTTCTTCCAAGATTACTCTTCAAACCTGCAGTATAACAATAACATGAAAATTATGGGATCTGAAATGAGAAGGAGAGGGCTCCTTATATAGGAAAATGTGGAAGAGAATGCATCCTCAAGAGCAATGTGGGATAAATCCAAAAAGAGGAAATAAAACTCCTTTTTTAGAAAGTGTGGAGAGAAAAGGGATTTTATTTATTTTTAATTATTTGTTTCCCTTTTTTCATCACAAAGAGCTTTAAGAAGATTTTTTATTTATTTAAAAGAATGATTCTCTATTAATTAAATAAGATAACATTATTTAATTAAAAGAGAGATATCATTCTAAATAAGATAAAATTATTTAATTAAAAAAGATTTTAATTAAATAAATTTATTTCATTTTAAAAGATATTTCTTTCAATTAAATAAAGTTATTGAAAGAATCAGGAAAAGGATTTTTGTTTTTGTTTTTTTTTTGTTTGATTTATTTCTTTTTCCATCACAGATTTTGCTTTAAGTGGGGATTTTATTTATTTAAAAGAGGAATTATCTTTTAAATAAATAAGATAAGTTTATTTAATAAAAAGAGGAATATTTAATTAAATAAGATAAAATCATTCAATTAAAAGGGGTTTTAATTAAATAAGATTATTTTATTTAAGATATTTCTTTTAATTAAATAAGCCTATTTTATTTATTTAAAAGAGAATATTTCTTTTAATTAAATAAAATTATTGATGAAATTATCAAACCTTAGAAATATTTGAATTATTGATTTAATTACGATTTGATCAAGGAATTGATTTGAAAATTGCAAAGCATTGATTCAGGAAATTGATAAATTAATAAATGGGGCCCAAAGTCTAGGCGACCATTTTAAGGTGCATACATTTGCCCCTCTTTGACTAATGTGAGATCGATTAGGGATCACATGTGGTCAAAGAATGGAATTGAAATGTGAGATCGATTTGGGATCACAAAACAACCTAGATGTGTGTTCGACAGATGGGAACACATCAAGACAAAGATAAGCTGATTGAAAAAGACAAGGCCAACACCCCTGTAAATAGGTAATTGTCAAGTCTCAAGCAAGGTTTGATTGATAGGTTTGATAAAGCTGAATCAAGGATTGAAGTTTGATAGGTACTACCCCCTCGTGATCAAAATCAAAATGAGATAGAGGAGAAATAGTACATTGATAAATTTGATCAAATTGAACTAAAGATAAGGTTCTTGATGTAAGATAAAAAGATATAAAGATCACAAAACCAAGGTGGATCATCATGAAAGGTTATGCCCCAAGGTTGCATTAGAGAAAAAGAAGTGGGGTGAAAGCGAATGGGAGATAGAAGTTTGGAAGAGATGGAAAGAAATGGAGAGAAGAAAGAGAATTTGCCTTAAGAAAGAGGATGCCTCAAAATCAATCAATTGTTTAAGATAGAGAATTTCGATTGAGATCACGAAAGAAGATAAGAAAATGAAGATCAAAAGGTGATCACAGTTGATTAAAATTCCAAAAGAAAGATGAAGGAAACCCTCTCAAACTCATAATGCAGCCTATAAATGTAAATTAACATGAGGTCTAACAATGCAAGCTACATGAAAATGCAAAGGTGTACTTGCAATAGAGCAACTATAACATAGGATTTTGTGTTCTTCATTCATTATAGAATGTAAGGAACTTATTTTCATCATTGGGCCATTATTAACGAACATCGAAAAATCACACAATCATCACTAGTCACAAGCGCAACTATGAAGATATGAGTATGATTTATATCAGATTGAAATGTGGAAAGATTCTAACATGAGCATCAAAGACATAAAGGTCAAGATGACTGCAATGTTAGCTTACCCAATTTAATGTAGCAAAACCACACTCGCATCAAGGCATAAACGCCAGGATGACCATAAGAACGATTGTGCAAAAACTGTCAAGGATGATGCCTTAAATCTCCTAAGTGTGTCAAGGAGACAACAAGAGACACTGAAGAGGTTCAAGATGACACCCACAAGCAGAAAGAAAATAAAAACATGCCCCATGCCCCAAGTCTTCTAGCTATGCATCATGGAGAGACTTATTAGACAGGGACACTCAACGAAAATCAATAATAGTCAGCACATAAAGAAAAAAATCATGACATATCTCAAGCATTAAATGTTGCATTTAAAAATTTAAGTGTGTAAACTGATACTGAGTTTCGAGGATAAGGTCAAATGCTTGCAAGCAGGTAAGATCACATGACCAAATTGGATAAGACCAAATTGATAAGTGTTGAAAAACATTCGATGCCAAGAGTTGTGTTGAAAAACACAGTTGGGTTGGTGTTGAAAAACGTCATTTGAGAGGTGTCCTAAAGACAAGCATATCCAAGAGACCAAAGCTAACACAGTGATGCCCCCTAGACAAAGACAAAGACCAATTCCAAACCAAGGCAACAAGGACAAGGCATGATGGAGAAAGGCTAAGTGTCGAGGATACATGCTAAGAAATAGGGGTGTGAAGGCCTCAAGTAGCGCCCGTTTCCAGGTTTTCACCACTTGGAAAAAAAATTTCAGGACTTTTTATAATTTTTTTGTATTTTTTGCTACCAAGGCACCTGTTTCTAGGTTTTCACCAAGGCACTTTTTCTATTTTTTTTTTAATTTTTTTATTTTTTTTATTTTTTTTATTTTTTTGTATTTTTTTCAGCATCATATATGAATTTTTTTGGAATTTTTTCAGGATCAATAAGGTATATACAAAGGATGCCCCCAAATAGAATGGGCATCAAGGATAGAACTTCTTCATGTGCAAAACATTGATAGGCTTAGGGAGCTGCTCCCCCTCTTCAGTAGATAGTAAATAAGCACCTGTACCAAAAGTTGTGATAATGTAGGGTCCAAGCCAATTAGGTTTGAATTTGCCCTTCTGTTCTCTATTTTGTTGGTTCTTAGGATTCTCTCATAGGACAAGATCTCCTACTTGGAATTCTCTAGGGTGAACCTTTTTGTTGAATGCTTTGGACATCCGCTTTTGGTAGACCCTCATATGGTCAAATGATGCTTTACGCTTTTCATCTAGAAGTTCCAATTCTTGTAATCTCATGGCACGATAATCTTCATCTGTAACTAGACCTTTGAGAGAGACTCTAAGTGATGGAATCTCAACCTCTAAAGGTAACACTGCTTCAGCGTCGTATGTGAGGGCAAAAGGAGTAGCCCTAGTTGGAGTATGAATACTCATTCTATAGGCCCATAAGGCCGAATTTATCTATAGGTGCCAGTCTCTACCATTCTTATGAACTGTTCTATGTAAAATCTTGAGAATGGTTTTATTTGAAGCCTCTGCCTGACCATTTCCTTGTGGGAAGTAAATGGAGGACCAATGTTGCTTTATCTTAAATCTTTGGCAGAGTTGTGTAAGGTCCTTGTTTTTGAACTGACCTCCATTGTTAGTGATGATCTCAGATGGCACTCCATATCGACAGATGATATGGTTTAAAATGAATAAAGACACGGTCTTGCCTGAGGCAACAAAAAGTGGAACAGCCTCTACCCATTTTGTGAAGTAGTCAGTAGCAGTGATAATGAACTTATGTCCACCTGATGAGTTGGGATGAATCTGCCCAACAAGGTCAAAAGACCATCACTGAAATGGCCAGTGAGATATAGAAGGAATTAGCTCCCTACCTGGAGCATGTATCAGGTGTCCATGTTTCTGACATTTTTCACAAGACCTAGCAAAAGCTATCACATTTATCTGCATCGTAGGCCAATAGTACCCCACCCTAAGCAACCTTCGAGCCATGGAAAGACCATTAGAATGTCCCCCACATATGCCCTCGTGGATGTCAACTAGCGCTTGATCAGATTCCTCCTTTTCTAAGCTCCTAAGAAGTGTCCCATTTAGACCCCTCCTATACAAATCACCAGAGATAAGGGAATGACAAGAGGTGTTACGGACAAGGTTTCTTCTTTCAGATCAGTTAAATGTGTCGGGGATGATGCCATCACAGAGATATGATTAAATAGCACCATAGTGGGAGGATTCATGATTGACAAGGGTACAAATGATGTGGCTTTCTTGAGATTCATAAATGGGATAACGTAGCTCTTCCACCAGGAATTCATATCTGGACTCATGTTCCTCTAACTGAAGAAGTGAAGCAAGGGTGGCCATAGCATCAGCTACTTTATTCTCAACCCTAGGGATTTTCTGAAAGGTGACAAAAGTAAAGTACCATCTTAATGAATCAACCATTTTTTTGTAAGGTATCAACTTGTCATATTTTGTTTGGTATTGCTCATTGACTTGATTGATGACCAGCTGAGAATCCCCATAGATATGTAGTTTTGTGATATTCCACTCTATAGCCATTTTTAGTCCATTTGTTAAAGCCTCATATTTAGCTATGTTGTTTGTGCATGGGAAGAGTAACTTGTAAGATTTGGGAATAGTGTACCCATGTGGAGAGATAAACAACACACCAGCTCCATAACCGTTTTGCATGTAGGAACCATCAAAGAATAGTTTCCAGGATCTCTCAGTCATGTACATAAGATGTTCATCTAGGAAATTGACTTGAATGGGCATATTATCTTGAATTGGGAAGTTAGCCAGTTGATCTGCAATAGCTTGGCCTTTGATTGCCTTGTGCTCAATATAGTCTATTTCAAATTCAGAAAGAATCATCATCCATTTAGTGAGTCTACCTGTGAGAGCAGCTTTACCGAGCAAGTATTTGAAAGGATCAATTTTTTCTATGAGGTGTATGGTGTGTGCAAGCATATAGTGTCACAACTTTTGAGAGGCAAACACTACTGCAAGGCAAGCTTTTTCAATACTAGTATAATTGACCTCATAAGAAACAAGAGTGCGGCTAATATAATATATGGCCCTTTCTTTCCCTTGTTCATCTAATTGAGCCAACAATGCCCCTAGTGAAGATTCAGTAGCTGAGACATACAAAATGAGGGGTTTTCCTAGAATGGGAGGCATTAAAATGGGACTTGCCAAGTATTCCTTAATTTGATCCATGCTCTTCTGGCAATCCTCATTCCAGACACATTGAACACCTTTATGCAAGTTTTTGTTAAAGGGTTGTGCTCTATCTGCTAATTATGAAATAAACCTCCTTATGGATTGAAGGCGTCCTTGAAGACTCCTCATTTGACTGATATTTTTGGGAGGTGGCATGTCTATAATGGCTTGGACCTTTTCAGGGTCCACTTTGATCCCTTTGGCTGAAATGATGAATCCCAATAATTTGCCAGAAGTAACACCAAATCCACACTTTTTGGGGTTTAATCTTAGTTGAAATTGTTCCATGAGATCTAGAATTACTTCTAAATCAGCCAGATGTGTTCCTCTTTTCTTAGACTTAGCGAGGGTGTCATCCACATAATCTTCCATATTCTTATGCATCATGTCATGGAAGATGGTTCTCATAGCTCTTTGATAAGTAGCTCCTGCATTTTTCAATCCAAAGGGCATGACATTCCAACAATAAATACCCCATGCACATGTGAATGCATCTTTTCCTGATCCTCAGGAGAAATCTTGATCTGATTATACCCAGAAAAACCATCCATCAAGGAATAGATCTCATAGCCCGCCGTCATGTCCACTATCATGTCTATGTTAGGAAGTGGAAAATCATCCTTTGGGCATGCTCTATTAAGATCTCTAAAATCTATGCAGATTCAGATGGATTTATCATGTTTAGAAACAGGTGTAATACCCCAAAAATGGGCTATAGGTTCATTAATCTTCTATATCAACATATTGAATGAAATCGACATCAAAGTCCTAACCAAAGGCACATCTGCATATCATCGAATCCTAATTGATTATCTTAAATTTTGCATTGAGGAATATTCCTAGTAATATTCCTAATCATCATAATTATCTTTAATTTAATTATTATTTGGCGATAAATCTTATTTATTCTAAAGTTTGATTAATTAAATATTCTAAATATTTAATAAATTAGATTTAATTCTGCCACTTAATTATTTAATTGAAGTTAATTCTATTTATTCCTAAATCGTATTATTTAATTTTGACAATTAATCCAAAATCCTATGAATAATTGATTAAATTCTTATTTAATTAATTAAAGCAAGTTGTCAATTTTTAATAATATTGTTTTTGAATAAAAGTTTGATTAAATGATTGATTAACCCATAAATCAATTGTTTTATTTCAAAAATCAGTTAAGTTGAGAATAAATCACTTTATTTATTTATTAATTCATAATTATCCATGTGCACAATCAAAGAGCAGTTAAACTCCAAATCAGAAAATCAATGCAAGTTATTAACTTTTTGGAACTCAACATCATTTTTGAGTTTTAAAGTTGATCTAAACTTCTAAATTGAGTTAAAAAGCTGTTTTTGCATGATTTGCATGTTTTTGTGAATTAAATTATCTTTATTTAAAAATAACTCAAAAATCAAGCTGAGTTATTTGAGTGATTTATGGCTTTTATCCATACACCTCTAAAGCCCTGGATTTCTATAAAGTAAGGCTTCAGCTCATCCCAAATCATCTCATAATTTGTGAACTTATGCTAGTGAATTGTTATCTAGAGAATCAAAGCTTCTTTGCGAATCAACCACGTTTTGTGAGATCACTTTTATTTTCATATTATTGTTAGATCATTTTAGCATATCAAATTCCATATTAGCATAGATTCATATCAATTTTCATCATATCATTGCATAGAAAATCAAAAAAATAGATTACTTTGCATTCATTCCATATCCATCTTTTGCATTCAAATCCTTCGTTTAGGTGTCGTCAAGGTCACTGATCTCGATAACAATCTGAGAACATCATACTCGCACCTATTAGAAGGCAGTAAATCATCTGGTTAGTTTAGCTTTCAATTCATTGCACGATTTTGTTTTTGCTAACCTCTAATGTTTTACTAAAGTGTTGTGTCTATAGATCAGGTACAAAATTCACACACACATTTCTGGTGCCCACCGTGGGGCAACCCACCTTTACATGCTAGTTTTGATTTTTTTGGGGAGCTAAAACCCTAAAGTTTTAAAGATTTAATTTTATCTCCCAAATGGCTTGGAGTTTTCATATGAAATTTTTTTTGCAAGTTGGACACATATCAAGGAAGCTACAGTAAAAAATTCATAATTTTTTGAGATGTTTTTAATTTTTAATAATTTTTTCTTGAAATTCCAAAAGAAATCAATATCTGATGCAAATCAACATATTTTACAGGGGGTCCATTCTTTGTATTTTAAATTTGGATGCAATATAATAGCTCAAATAGTCAATTTACAAAAACTGGTCTATTTTGGTAAAACGGGTCTCTAGGGCACAAATGAAGAGATTTTTCTAAAATTTTTACATTTTTGGAAAGCTCTCTATTTTTTAGTAGGGGTCTTTGTTCTGAATTTTTATTTTTGTGGCCAAAATCATATCAAAAAAATCAGATCTTGTTGACTAGGTCAAATGCAGCAAAAAAAATAAAATTTTGTGATGGATATGCACTTTTTTTTTTACATGGTTCAATGAATGATATGAGTTGTCATTTGGGTTAATTGCTGGTTATTATTGCTGATAATAATTGATTTTTAGAGCTAACCCTAGGGTTTTCATAAGTTGAAGATATGTTGCATATCTTGTTTTCTTGTTTGCTTATTTTCTTATCGGAAAGTTTGTTGCTTGCTTGCACGGGATTCCTTAACAAAGATAAAAATCAAGTAAATATGTACTAAGCGCATCACGAGGATCTTAGGTATTCTACTTGTTCTGATAATATTTTGATTTGGACTTAAAATAAATCTCTCGTGTGTCTAGCTTGAGTGCTTCTTTTCATGCTTTTGTTTTACACACTTGCATAATTGATACTACGTTGTGACACCTTAAGTATTTATTTAAGCAGTCTTAGATACTTGTGATTGATCTAGATTACTATCTTGGGTTATTGGACTCACTAATCCATCGGCCCCTCATTCCACCCCGTGGTTGCAATCTCAATGCCATAAAGGGGACGGGTCTAGAGGATAGAAGTGTTAATTGTTCCACCAGGCAACCCTTTTGTGCTTTTTAGAACTCACTTTTTTTCTAAGTTGTGGACTCATTTTTAGCTTGTGTGAGGGGTTAATTGTTCCACCTTGTGGACTCACCTCATATTCACTTTAAGCGTTAAGTGTTCCTCTTTCTGCTTTTGGGTACTTTTGGTAGATTTACTTTCAGAAATATATCTGTGCTCACGTAGTAATTAGGCCCTATGAACACTATTTGTGATTCTTGAGAGATTAGATTCCTAGTTAAATCCTTCTTGATGATGGAATCCTTGTAGGTAGGGAGGATACTTAGTGTGTTTCACATTCTATTCGGTTAGTGTGTCTTCTCTTATTGATCGATACATTCTCTCTCTGGAGAGGTTGATAGATCATGTGGGGTTGACATCACAGACCTTGGTGAAACAAACTTTCTCTTAGCATGTCAGATTAATCTGCTTGCTTTGTTTGGTTTAAAAGTGAAGAGGCGTCAAAACCTTGGATCTGGAGCCAAGTCCCCTTATGGTATCATACTGTGAGTCATCTTTAGAGAGGGTTAACCGTAGTGGACAATCCCTTCACAGGGAAAATTGCGTTGACGGAACCTCAAGCGGTAATAGCTATTTTAGACATGGTAATAACAACTGCTATATAAATGTCCTTGTGGAAGAAATCTTCACAGGTGTGGTTCATTGTTGGGTTGTCAGATCTCCCTAGCAGCTCCTGATTGATTAAATTCTCAAACTGTGTCAAAACCTTGGTGCGCCAGGATTGGAGTTCACCCTTTTGGATCATAAAAGTTGCAGAGTCAAACCATTACTAAAAACCCTAGTGAGGCCAAATTTTTATTTTCTAGGGTATATGTGCATCATTGTAAAACATTTTGGAACATACACAATTAGCGCTTCTAAGGATTAGAATGAATAAGTCACTTGATTGTTCATGCGCAAGGTTTCTTTTGCCCTTGTTCATTGTTTTCAGACATGCTTGAAATCACTCGCTTGTTGCTTTGCATGCTTGCTTATCTATCTAGTTACTGAAAATGAACAAATCTGTTACAATCCTCAAATTTGAACATTGAGATTTGTGAACAATTTGAAACTGAAAACCCTAAATTTGAAATTTTTGAATTGAAATTCCTTTCTGGAGTCAAAAGTCATCTCAGGAGGTCAGAAAGTCATACGATTTTCTATCAAGTGTCATTTCATTATTGCCCATCTTTCGTATGATAGAGAACCTAGTGTCGTATGAGTCTTTCTACCAGTCAAATTCAAAAAGTCAAATCCTGCTAGCAACTGTCGTATGATCCTTTCAACTGTCGTTTCATAGCATACCCACTGTCGTGCAAGTTTTTCAACTATCGTATGAGTTTTTCAATTGTCGTTTCATAGTATATCCACTGTTGTATGAGTCTGCAGAGTGTCGTTTGGGAAATTTTTGAAAGTTGTCAGAAAATATTCAGAATTGTCAGATACTTAGCTTTTTCAGCCTATTTCCAGAACCTGTCGAATAAATTACTATGTCAGGAACAGAGTAGCAACTACTGAGAATCCAATCATTATCCCAAAGTGGTCTTTTGAATCCAATCCAGTCTTCTGTTTAATCGATTTGAGTCTTTATCATCTTGTGTCAAAACCTTGTCATAACTATCAATCTTCAATCAATCATCAAAATGACTAAGTATTGTGATATCTTGTCCGCTATCTTTTGGGAACCTACCCATACATCTAGGGCATAGTATCCTTCACCCACGTCTAATCGAATCTTCAATCAATCAAACCTTGACAAGGTTGCATCATCTAATCATCTTGATTCCATTCATTCTTCAGTTGTCTTCATCTTATTCTTTTGCTTCACCCAAGGTTAATGGTGGAAACTAGAGCTTCCTCTCATAAGAAATCTGGAGAAATATCTCATACTTTACCTTTGATGCACATAGGTCCAACTTTTGAGCAACTCTGCAATTCTGGTCTTTACGAAGACGACGGTGCTGGCAACCTTTGATTGAAATCTAGTTACATTCCCCCTCCATCAATTCAAGGAGTCAATCAACAAACTCTACATCAATCTATTCCAGCGAGTCCTAAAACTCCTAACATGTCTCAAAGAATCAATACACATGAGGAAGAAATTCTAATCACATCTATGATGAAATAGATACACGCTATGCAAGTCAAACTTAACAAACTTGAGAAAGAAAAGGAACCTAAAGAGTTCTCCATGGAAGCTCTATGCCCTTTTCCATTTGATAAAGACTTGTACATATCACCATGCCCTTGGATAGAATGTAAGTAGTGTGACAATCCTTATGATACCTCTTCCATGGAGAGTGACACATCCATCTTTTGAGACTATGATGACTATGATGATGGACAATATAATGATACCTATGACACCTCTGTTCCTAAGAGTCCTCCTTGTTGTGTGTTCCTACTTACTGGAAATGGGATGTCACATTGGATAGATCGTGATGGTGATCCATATGATTCTGATTTTGAAAAAGACTTTGATGATTTTTGTGAACAATACCTTGATTATGATCCATCTACTACTGCTGAGGACTATAAAATGCATCGTGATAGCTTGAAGCATCAATATTATAAGAATCCTTCTCCTAAGGACTCTCCTGCTAAAAATAAAGATTATCTTCTCAAGCAAGATCATGTTAATGTTGGACCTTTGTCTTGTGATGGTTTCCTTCCATCCCCTACTTCCTCCAATACCCATACATTTCTTAAAGTTTTCGAGTCTTTCAAATCTTTCACAGAACCTTCATCTGACACAAGCCCTGATACTTTTCATACAGTTCCCTATAGTTATCCTCTAGGGCTACCTCTTCAAGAAATTCAAGCTAACCTTCACTTGGCTACCAATACTTTCAATAATGCTAAAACTAAAGAGCCTGAGCCTTTATATGCTATAATGCCTACTTTAGCTAGTCCTTCACCATCTCTTCCAAAGTCTTCCATACAATCCCAATATGCTTCCTTGTCCTTAGAAGTGGCTCCATGTCAAGAGGACTCTAAAAATGATAAAGAAAAGAACATAAAGAAAGATCAAGATCAAGAACCCTCCATGTCATCCAATCCTTTTCATGATGTCTCTTATCTACTTCAGGGTTATTTTGATCCTGCACACCCTTTTTCATGCATTCCACCATGTCTTAAGTCTTCTCCTAAGCAAGATCAGGCTACTACTTACACTGTTGAGCTTATTGACAATCAAAATAACCTTACCCCACTTCCAATTTCCAAAGATGATACTTCCATTAAGGTTGGTAAAAATGGTGTTGTTACTTCCAATGTTAAGCCTATTGAAAATCAAGAAAAAAATTGTACGCTTGTGCTATCCAAAGATCCTTGTCAAGATCAAAGTCCTCCATCTTCTTATTCTACCACTCTATGTTCGTTTCCACTTTCTACTCTTCTTGAGTCTTTGCAAGCTTTGAACAATCCTATCAAAGAAGGTGCTCCTATTCAAGATGTCCATGATTCTATTGAAAATTCTAATGCTCACTCTAAAGATGCTGATATCTTTGGTTGTTGTATACACCTAAAAATGGTCACCTAGACTATTAGCCCCTTTTGCTAAATAATAAATTGCCTATTCTTGATCAAATCCTAGTTCTATCATTTATTTGATTATTTTCTATGGGCTAACCATCTTATCCTAAGTCTTTATTTATTTAAAAGGAATATTTCCTCCCCTTTTAATAAATAAAAAGCTCCCACTTTTCCTCTTATCCTAAGTTGCACAAATAAATCATTATTCTTATTTTATAAAAAGGGAAAAAGCACTTTTTGTCTCATATGGACACAAAAGTCAACTCTTATTTTCTCATTGGAGGATATTTGTGCACATGGATTGCTCCTCTTTCAAGCTCCACCGTTGATTAAATCTTTTGCCTCTTAATCTCCATGGTCCATTTCTCCTCATTTCCTATAAAAGAAGAGCTCTCTTCTTCATTTCTAGATCCCCAACTTTTTATGCTAACTTTATGCTGCAGGTTTTCTAGGTCACTTTGGAGCTTTTGGAGATTTGGAGCATTCTTAGCATCTACATCTCATTCTTGCATTCTACATCTCATTCTTGCATTCTTAGCTTAGCTTCATATTTATGCTTTCTTAGATTAGCTTTATTTTTATGCTCTAGATTAGCTCACATAGATTAATTAGCTTGGGTTGTAACACTTGCATATTTCCTTTCATAGCTTAGCTTGCATTTCCATTTCTAGCATAGCATTGCATTGCATTTTCATTCTTGATTCTTGAGGATATTGGCATTCTTGCCCTTGTCTTCATTGAATCTCCCATTGCATGGTTTACTAGCAAGTTTATTGGCTTAATAGCTCTAGCTGAGAGCATTCTTAAAAACCCTTGCACTCCATGCCTAGGGAGCTATGGATCGATTTGTGAGGGCTCATTCTTGAGTTTCCTTGCATGTAATGATCCATAGAAGTGTGACACATTTATAGCACATAGTTGTCATATAGATGTTGATGAACTTGTTGATTATCCTTTTGCATTTTCCACGTCCATCCTTGGACCTCCTCCACCAAAACTAAGGGCTTCACACCTTCCTTCCATCTTGGGTCCTTATGTCCCTTCACTTTCCCCTCCTAACTCTCCTAATTCATCATCCATCTTGGGTCCTTACATACCTACATCTCCTATCTTTCCTCAAGATCAACATAGATGCATACCCTTGAATCCTTTTCATCCACCCACCCATCTAAACCAGCCATATCCTCCTTCTTCCACAAGTCCCAAGTCTTTTGGAAGTAACTTGAATGTTCAATACAAGAAAAAGAAGCAATACAAGAATCTATCAAAAAAATAATATCACCATGTCTCCTCTAATCGACATGGAGGTATAAAGTTAAAAGAGATATCTAAGAAGAAAACTACAAGACAAGTATGGGTTCCAAAATCCATCATTGAAGATATTCTCTCCAAATAATCAAAAGGAAATAAAAATCCTATGGCTATATGGATTCCAAAGTCTCTCTTGAAAGAGTCTGGTGTTGAGAAAAAAGTGAAATTGACATTCAAGCTTCCAAAGACTTCCACTTCATCTTCTTCCATAAATATTCTTCCATTCCATGTGCCTAAACCACAACCTCTGCTATCCATTCACCATATTCCTTCACGTATTCCTTCATTCATGTTTCCTCCATCCTCTCGCCACCCTCCAAGGTGTGTGTTGATGTTGATCTTGCTTTCCTTTCCATCTACCCTTTTATGATCCTTCCATTCATTATCCTTCTACCTTGTATCTTTTTTTCTCATTTGGCTATTCCTCTTATCTTCCAACCTCACTCGCTTTACATAAAACCTTATCCTCCATTTTATCTTCCATCTTCCTTTCCCTATCAGCATCTTTGAGCATATCATTTTGAATCCTTGGCATATCATGGTTTATCCTTTCAAGGAGCGTTATCTAAAAAGCTTGTCTTCTTCCAAAATAAAAATATATAAAAAAATAATAATTTGAAAATGTGCCTTGGTGAAAACTTGGAAACAGGCACCTTGGTAGCAAAAGTAAAGAGAAATAAATTCATCCTATGGTGAAAACCACTCCCTTGTGGCACCTTGGATAAGTACCATGATGAAAACCTGGTAATCGGGCATCATGCATAGTTCTTCTACATATTTCATCCATTCCATCTTCTCTCTTTGATCTTGACAATGTTGACCTATACACGAACATTTGGCTATTTTGTGAGCTATCTTATGATGATCTTTCTTTCATTCTCTTCTTGTTTAGCCTTCATGTCTATTTTACTCCATTCATTTTCGTCTATCGCTATCCTTTTCCCCTTTGGTCTTGATCTAATAAAAGAAAAGAGAAAGAGTAAAACACGATGCTTTGAAACCTTTTGACATGTCTACTCCTTTGGACTGCATCCTTTCCTACTCTGGCATTACACTTTTGTGACTTATCCTATGCTAGCCTTTCATTGCTTGTCCCAATGCACTTTACATGACCATTTTTCCCTAGCTTGGGTATTCTTGAGGAGTTTTCCCTTGAGGATTTCTTCCCTTCATTCTCCTTCATTCTCTTCTCTTCCATCTCTTCCACCAGCTTGCCAATCCCTCTTGTTCTCCACCTTGCTAGACATTGGGACTATACGATATGATCTTGCTTGGGAGTTTGCAATGGAAAAAGATGCTATCAAGTATACCAAGTATCAAAACTAGTATCAGAACTAGTATTAGAACAAGTATCAGAACCAGTACTAGAACTAGTATCAGAACAAGTATCAAAACTAGTACCAGAACCAGTATCAGAACAAGTATCAGAACTAGTACCAGAACTAGTATTAGAACAAGTATCAGAACCAGTACTAGAACTAGTCTCAGAACAAGTATCAAAACCAGTACCAAAACCAGTATTAGAATAAGTATCAGAACCAGTGTCAGAACAAGTATCAGAACACCTACTGGGGTTACACCTTTTGCTTTAGTTTATGGGTCTGAAGCGGTACTGCCTATTGAGGTTGAAATCCCATCACTAAGAATCAGAATGCATGGTCTACTAACTGATGATGACTACAGAGTGTCTAGGTTGCAAGAACTTGAACTACTAGATGAGTGTAGACAAGCAGCATATGATCATCTCAGAGTATATCAGAAGAGAATGTCTAGAGGCTACAACAAGAAAGTCAGACACAGAGAATTTCAGGTTGGTGATCTAGTCTTGAGAGAAAATCCTAAAAATCAATCACATCGAGAATGCAAGGGGAAGTTTGAACCCAACTAGCTGGGTCCCTTTTTTATCACTGCTACTTTTGGCTCTGGTGCCTATCAACTCTCAATGACTAAAGGAGAATAGCTCTGAGAACCAATCAACGTTCTCCATCTAAAGAAATTGTATGCCTAGGGCATTCAGTCTATGGTAAAATGTCCTGAAAAAATCTTTAAAATTTGAAAATGTCTTAAAAAAATGAACATCTTGGTGAAAATCTAGCAATAGGCACCTTGATGATTCACAAAAAAAGTAAAAAATATCAAAAAATATCAAAAAAAATTGAAAAAATGAAAAATACAAAAAAATGAGACAAAGAAAAAAGTGCCTCGGTGAAAACCTGGAAATGGGCGACTTGGTAGCAAAAATAGAATCTCTACCAAGATGGTGAAAACCCGGCAAACAGGTGCCAATTGTTTCAAAATGATCCATCTATCAGCACAATCTTGGTCTTTCCTAGCTTTCAGTCTTGCTTTAGTTTGTACATATCTCCCAATTTGTTTTCAATAAGTCAGTCTGTACAGCAATCAGCTCAAGCGTCTGTATCCTATCAATGTCTAAACTTAGGGGCAATCAAAGTCATATCCTATGGCCTCCAATGTATCTTAGACATATCATATCCAATCAGAGTCCTTTGAAGCTTCATCCGAGTCAGTCAATCTATCTTGTCTCCAGAAAGGATTTTGCATCTACAACAACGCAATCAAACACAAACTAAAAACAATCTATGCTTTTATCTCCTTGTATGCTTACTGATTCGCATTAAGATTTTTTCATATTATGTCCTTTCAAGCTCTTCGATGATGTCCTTTATAGGATTTAGAGAGTGATAACTGGGGGCATAATCTTTTATTTGTTTTTTGCTTGTATATGAAAATCTAACAACTTTGGAAATTCTGGATTGAAATGGTGTCCGACTGTAAGAGCCTCTATCTCAAATTGGATGGCCATGCGTACCTCGACCATTGATACCTGGAAAATTCAAGGAAGTTTGATCTAACTATTGTCTTTTTAAGTGAGTTCTTTCTCCTACTGTGAAATGTGATCTTACCTAAGGATGTGAATGATAAAGGGTCACTACGGGTAATTCACATTGGATTTAGAATGATCTCTTGACTGTTTGATGTGTTTGCAATGCAAGGCGTATTCAGGTCATCACAACATTTATGTTTTAATGCTTATACAAATTGCAATATCAAAATGGACATGATATTCAGGTCATCCTCGGGTTTGTGCCTTGGTGCTTATATCTATTCCGACATTCCAAAAAACAAAATCAATATTCATATATCCATGGTTTCCTAATCAGTGGGTGTTGTATTGATTCCTGCGCATACAAATCGATATTCATATGTCTATGGTTTCATAACTACTGGGCATTGTGTTGATTTATCTGGTTACCTAAAAGTTTAATGATGATAACAAATCGACATATCATCAATGACTAGGTCCTAGGTCCTAGGTTGCATTTCATTCTGCATGTCTCTTTGCATTTTTGCATGTTTTCATGATCCCACAGTGGTTGGCTAAACTTCAACGCTTAAATGATTCTTCAAATCGCATCTTCAAATCTAACAAGAGCCGAATCTCACACGAAGGTTCCTCCAACGAAACAACAAGTAGAATCCTATTTCAGGATCAAAATCAAAATCTAAGATCATTTATATTATCAACTACTTGCATAATCAACCTTCATTCATCACAAAAATCCAGTATTCAACTTAATTGATTATCTTACATCAAACTATCAAAATTTCAACTTGGTCAACTATGGTTAACCCATGGTTTAACCTAGTCAAACTTGGTCTTTTGGACCCTCCAACGATGTAGAATGCATTCTTGGACGTGTTTAACCACTTCTCAAATCAATTTACATGCTTCTGAACTATCAACGCTGACTTTTCTTGTCAGATTTCAATTTTAATCCTGAAGGGGGCATGGTATTGCATATCATTCAAAGTCTGTAATCAAATTTTAAATCACATCTTTCCTCAGTAGTCAAGACAACAACCATGTCTAGTTGCTAATTCATCAAAAGTCCTCATCGCTCAGGAAAAATCTATCATTGCTCAGGGCATATCAGATTCATCGAGATCCATATCAATCTGGTACTCTCCTAATCTTGTAAATTGTATCAGTTTTTGTAACTATCGGTTCAATTGTGTTATTTCCTTTATTTTTCGGTAACTGAAGGGTTCAGATGTGATACCTACGTGATTCTTCTAAGGACAATCAAGTCTGGAATTGGTCACTCACTTCTTCGCAATCATAAGGTTCAGAATCAGGTATTTTGACACTTATTTGCAATCATCGGTTCATTACTTTTATAGTTTCCATTATCTTTGGTCATTCAGGACCTATTATCTTCAAATCTTTCAATCAGTTTCTATCTCATATCAAATATCAATTTCAAACATCAGTTTCATATCTCTATCAAACACAAACTGTCTTTGAACCACTATGCTTCTCACAGCAATTCAAAGAGGGGCAAAATGTAATACCCCAAAAATGGGCTATAAGTTCATTAACCTCCTACATCTTCAAATCAAACGAAATCAACATCAAAGTCCTAACCAAAGGCACATCTGCACATCATCGAATCCTAATTGATTATCTTAAATTCTACATCGGGGAATATTCCTAGTAATATTCCTAATCATCATAATTATCTTTGATTTAATGATTATTTGGCAATAAATCTAATTTATCCTAAAGTTTGATTAATTGAATATTCTAAATATTTAATTAATTAGATTTAATTTGGCCACTTAATTATTTAATTGAATTTAATTCCATTATTCCTAATTATGATATTTAATTTTGACAATAAATCCACAATCTTACAAATAATTGATTAAATATTTTATTTAATTAATTAAATCATTTTTGTCAATTTTTAATATTGTAATTTTAAATAAAAGTTTGATTAAATGATTGATTAACCCATAAATCAATTGTTTTATTTTTCAAAAATCAGTTAAGTTGAGAATAAATCACTTTATTTATTTATTAATTCATAATTATCCATGTGCACAATCAAAGAGCAGTTAAACTCCAAATCAGAAAATCAATGCAAGTCATTGACTTTTTGGAACTCAACATCATTTTTGAGTTTTAAAGTTGATCTAAACTTCTAATTTGAGTTAAAAAGCTATTTTTGTATGATTTGCATGTTTTTTGTGAATTAAATTATCTTTATTTAAAAATAACTCAAAAATCAACCTAAGTTATTTGAGTGATTTATGGCTTTCTTTCATGCATCCTCAAAGCCCTGGATTTCTATAAAAACAAGGCTCAGCTCTTCATAATTCATCTCTCAAATCCACAGGATCTCATAATTTGCAAACTTATGTTGTGAATTGCTATCTGGAGAATCGGAGCTTCTTTGCGAATCAACCACGTTTTGTGAGATTACTTTTATTTTCATATTATTGTTAGATCATTTTAGCATATCAATTTCTATATTAGCATAGATTCATATCAGTTTTTCATTATTATTGCATCTAAAATCCAAAAAAAATAGATTAATTGCATTCATATTTTATATCAGTTTTGCATTCAAATCCTTCATTTAGGTGTTGTCAAGGTCACTGATCTCGATAACAATTTGAGAACAGTAAATCACCTAGTTAGTTTAGCTTTCAATTCATTGCACGATTTCATTTTTGCTAACCTCTAATGTTTTACTGAAGTGTTGTGTCTATAGATCAGGTACAAAATTCACACACACAACAGGTACAATGTTGGAAATCCAGTCATCATAGTCTATGGCTCTAATGAATCCTGCACCAAGGAGCTTTTCTAATTCAGCTTTCACTAAAAGAGCTATATGAGGGTGCATTTTTCTCAACTTTTGTTTGACTGGTTTCACACCTGGAGCTATGGACAAATGATGCATAATGAGATTAGTGTCCAACCCTGGCATGTCTAAATATGTCCATGAAAAATTAATTTTCTTCTTTTGGAGGAACTCAGTGTAGGCTTTCTTTTCTTGAGGTGATAAAGATTTAGCCATGTGTACAATTTTTGGAGCCTCTTTTGTGCCCAAATTAACAGCTTCTATAGGTTCAACCAATATTGATGATCTGTCTTGAAAATAGCTTGGGAGACTATCAAGTACCTCATCCGTAGGTGCCTCAAAGAAGTTTTCACCCTTGGATACATCTTTTATTTTTACTTTTTTTGGTTCTGACACCGCCACACAATGGTTTTCACCATCAAAACTCTTATTCTTTTTTTCTTTTCTTTTTATCTTGTGACTAAGGTACTTGATGTCAGGTTCTATCATACTGGTAGCTAGTTCACTGGTGGAAGAGACTACAGGTTCAATGGCATTTAGATAGCAGGTGATCTCATAGTCATTGTGAAATGTCAAGAGTTGAGGCTCTTGATAACGTTGAGACCAATCAATAAGGTTGGGGTCAATAAGGGGTAGGTTAATGACTGGTTCAATATTAAGGATATAGGTGATGTCATCTTTGGTGATCACAAAATTGGAGTCTGTCAAGTATCCCTCTAAGGTGCCTAAATCAAGATTTATCCTATCAAGCGAAGAATCATCTACTAATGCAACACGTGGGTTCCAATCTTCTAATCTAACACACGACTCATCAACTACGTTAGGTTGAGAACTATAAGCTTGGACAACATCCATATCCAAGTCAACTATTGCGTCTGAGAGTGAATCCCATTCAAACTCCTGAGAGTTTGTTTCTGAATTATTGTTGGGGCCTCGTGATGTAGAAGCCTCAAGGTTTGGAAGAGTTTCCCCTCCTCTAACATTTTTCTCAATCACAAAATTATTTGAATTATCACCATCTATCGTAGCTGGGATGGAGACACTATCCATATTCAATCTAGCATTCATATAGTCACTATATGTCGCAGCTGGGATAGGAGGACTATCAATTGTTAAATCTCTTGAATCTCCCCAGAGGAGATTTGTTGAAGGTACCCAATCATCTATCATGTCTTGTTGATTTGTCAAATCTGGTACATATTATGTGTCATCTTTACTATCCTGCCTATCATGAATGGGGACAGTGCACTTGTTATTGTTCATAAAGCCTAGGCCAACCGGTTTCTTAGACTTACGTCCAAAAAGATCATGATTGAGTGGTTTGGCTCTAGCATCTAACCTGTGACTAAGAGGGCCATATCCTGGATAACCCATCTTCTTGATAAAAGTATATCCTCTCCCATAAGACTTAGGAGAGGGGAAGAAATTTTCATTGTGCTGGTACTTCTCTTTGTATATCCAATCTTGAATAGCTACTTCCTATTTTTCATCTTGTATTGGTATTGAGGATTCAACAAACATGTCAAATAGTGTCATTGCCGAAGAAGACAGTTTCATCTCCTATGAAGGCTTTCCATAGGTCCTAGGGGAAACAGGCATCTTTGCAAAAGAGTCAAGTTGATACCCCCCCATGCCAAGGTCTAATGACTTAAACTTGTCTTGACAGTCTACTAAAGTTGCTTGATAATCCTTTGCTTCTCGATTAAGAGGGACATGAACATTAGCTGAGATTGAATTGACTGATAAGGTGTTATCCCCTAGTATGCAAATTTCTACTCCATTGTAGGGGAACTTAACACACTAGTGGTAGGTAGATGACACTGCCTGCATGTCATGAATCCATGGTCTACCCAATAAAATGTTGTATGGAAGGGGTCCAGCATCAACAATTTGGAACAAGATATCTTTTTCAACTGGGCCAATCCTGACAGGAAGGAAAGCCAACCCCTTAGAACTTCATTCTGCTTCATCATAGGCCTTTATAGTGATCTTCTTTCTAGTGTCGATCACTTGCTCTGAATATCCCAAAGTTTTTAACAAACTTAAAGTACAAATATTTATCCCAGCACCCCCATCTATCAACACGTGCCTGACATAGGTTTTATGAATCATTACTTCAATGTGAAGGGAAAGATTGTGTGGATGGCTTAGGGATTTGTCATCATCTTCTGAGAAAGAGAGGTAATGTGGGCTAGTAATGTGATTCACCATGCCTTGAAATTGGTCTATATCTATGTTTTTGGGAACATTTTTTATGCTCAAAGCATCCTCAAGGACCTTTTTGTGTCTTGGGGACAACTCTAAAAGCTCCAAGATTCAAATCTGAGCTGGTGTTCTTTGTAACTGATCAAAAAGGTTATAATTCGGCTTGGGGTTGACAGCTAGTTTTATGGTGGCATTCTTGGATACCACTGGCTTTGGTTTATTAGGCTAACCTGAACTAGGCCCTCTAATGACGATAGGGCCTTGACTTCTTGTGACAACATTAAGAGCTTGGGATGACATCCTAGAGTGAGGACCCCTCAGCACCACAATAGGTTCTTCATCAAAGATAGGGGGAGAGTTTGCATAGGAGTCATAACCATAGGGATCCTTGTTCCTCATCATGTTGACACTTTCCTCCATAACTTCAAGCATGTTGACAACATTTTCTATAGCTGTGTAGGTGTAGTTGATCGTAGCCTTGCCATCCTTTGGTTTAGAGGTTTCCCCCTTCTCATACTTAGGCAATGGCTCTTTAAATGCTTTGTGATCAGCATTGGTGTTCAAATCATCCACCTTAAGCTTTCCATTTTCAATGCGATGTTGGATAATGTGCTTGAGTTTCCAACAATTATCAATGGTATGCCCAATGCCATTATGAAACTTGTAGAAATCCTTTTCATCCCACCAATGTGGCTTAATGTCAGGTATGTAATGCTTTATGGGATCTTGTGGATGCACAAGATTATTGGCAATGAGCATTTTGAAAACATCCTCATATGAGTAACCAAGTTTGGCAAATTGACATTTTTCTTTCTTGGGTTTCTCCTGATATCTTGGTTTACTTTCTTGCTTTGGAGGTGCATTAAGCTTCATGGCTTGCACAAAACTAGTCAAATTAAGAACACCTTGATCTCTTGATTGGGAAGAGCCCACAACTCCGTCATTGACAACTTGTTTGTTCTTGTTCCAACTATTGTTCTTCCCTTTATCCTTGTTGTTGTGTTGACCATTGTTGCCATTGTTTCTATGTCTGGTCAAAATGCCTTGTTCTTTTAGGACATCTTCAATTTGACATGCAGTTTCAACTATGGTATCAAAGGAATTGAAGACTATCTTTTTAATCTCATATCTCATTTTAGGCACCAAGTTACTGACAAGTATGTCAATCTTTTCATCCTCATGGATCATCCTAGGATACCGAGAGCACTGTCTCCTCCACCTCTGTAAGAAGGTAACAAAGGGTTCCCCTTGATTTTGTTTCAAGTTGCATAGGTCCAACATAGTAACAGATCTTGATAGATTATATGCAAAGTGTTGAATGAATCTATGAACAAGTTCTCTAAAAGTCTTGATGGGGGGAGTGATATTGGTAAACCATTCCATTGCTTGTCCTTTAAGACTTCTAGGGAATAACCTCATCAAATAGGAGTCATCCTAATGAAATTAAAAACTCATAGTATAGAACTGGCGCACATGGTCATGTGGATCACCACTGCCATCATATTTATCATATTGAGGGAATTCCACCCTCCTTGGAAAATCCTTCATACTCACACTCTTGTCGAATGGATTAGGACAAATTGATTCTAGTGAGAATGAGCTCTTAGGTTGCATCATTTTCTCCATCATTTGCTTCATTTGGTAGATTTCTTACTCTTGAGAGGGATTTTTCTTTTGTATTTTTTTGTCCACATCAAAATTATAAGGGACTCTGGCACCCTTGTTGATTAGACTTTCCAAGAATTTATCTTTGTTTTGTTCCAAATACCTATCCACATACTATTGGAAGATAGGCTCTTGTTGCATTCACATAAAGTCTTGAGTATCAAGGTCATAATGTGAGCTACCACCTCCATGTTGGGAACCATGATGTACATGTTGGGAGTGTGGTCTTGAGTTTCTAGGAGGGGTTTGCCTCCTATAGTGAGCATACTGAGAGGCCCTTCTTCCTCTAGGACTAGGAGATCTGGAAGGGGTTCTTGATCGCCTTCTACTTCTTGGTGTTCTGGAAGGGGTGGAGGGAGGAGAATTATTTCCACTGTTAGCACCCCTATTGTTGAATTGAGTGTTTAGTTGTTGGGCTAACAGCCTATCTTTCTCGTCTTGGAATGCTTTTCTCTCTATGTCCAACAAGGCTCATTGTTCCTCTTCTAGAAGCCTAAGTTTTTCTTCTTTTGTAGATCATTGATTTTTTGCAGCCTATTTTTCTCACTCAATTCTTTTTAGCCTCTCACTTGTATACCTTGAGGTATTTTGAAGTGGCGAACTTGGTCTAGACTGCTTGAACAAGTCATTGGTATACATTGCATTGACATGAGCACCACTCGGTTCATTGTCTTGGTCTTCATGTTGTGACCATTATTCTTGGTGAGCTCGTCTATTATGCCTTTCATCCCTTTGATGAGCATCCAAATATCTAGCATTAATGAGGGGTGAACCAGGTTGATCATCATGAGAAGAATTCCCAAATATAATGTTGTTTCTGTGTCATTCATAGATGTCATCAAGAGTTTGATCCATGGTTTCCCTCTCCCGCCGAGTCACGGTGTAACTCATATCCATACCTAAGTGGGAAGGTGTTGAGGGGGTACTCAACTCACTAAAATGGCTCTTCGGGTCAAACTAGGTTTCAGACTTACTCCTAGGTGACTGGTCAAATATTGGTTCCTTTTCCTTTCTCTTTTGATGACTCTGAACTAGGGGTAGTTGGTTGAAGACTATCTGAGGTCGCTTTCCTTGGCTCACTTGATATCTTGTTGTTACTGACATGAAAGGGAGAGTTCAGGGAAAAAAGACAATTCTAAGAAACGTCAATACCAGACTACGATAGTAAAAGTTTTCTCTTGTCCGAGAGAGATGGTGAAATAGAACTGTTGCAAATAGGTGCAAACCAACACTACCATAGAGGTGCTCAATTTTTGGGTGAATACCCTAGCACATATGGATCAGGAGGATGACTTACACAAATTATATTGAATTTGAATTTTATGAAAATGGGTGGACAAAGAGATTACTAGCACTCTCCAAGTGTGTTATCAAAGAGTCAAAAAATTTATCTATTTGACAGGACCAATTCCTAATTTGTCACTCTCAAGCAAAATCTCTTATGGGATCAAGGATCACTAACTCAAAAGGTTAAAAATAGAAGAATCCTAAATACATAATAGGTCTCTAAAACTGGGACAAGTCACCTAATCGAAAAACTCAGGATTTCAGTTTCTTGTTCATTTTCAAAGATTAAGTAAATACATCAACAGATTTTTAATATTGATCAAGCACATAAGACAGTAATCAAGGAGTTCAAGTAAGCAATTGTCTTCAAACAATGAGCAAGGGGCAAAGCAACCTTGCACATGAACAAGAATAGTGACTTAGTATGCTACTCCTTAAAGATTCTACTTGTGTATGTTCTTGAAAATGTTTAAGCGGGCACTTAGAATACAACAACATCCTGTCAAGCTGTCTACAGGGATATACATGGCTTTTCTAAAAGGAGTCCTTGATATATGCAAGGTATGCGAGGCACAAATCCATAGATGAGAAGAATCTAAAATCACATAGCCGGGGGGAGACGGTAACCCAAATCTCCTCCTTCACTTCTTAAAGGTATAAATTTCTTTGAGGCTTAACCAAGAGTGAAATCTAACTCATTCCCAAGAGAGGTGTCTTTGGATTCACCTCCTGATATTTATACTCCACCGGAACATGGGAGTTAAGGTCATCCGTTGAGGTGATGAAATCCCTAAGCAGGCCTTCTAAAAATAAAAAAAAGTAAGTAATTCACTATCAAAAGTATTGGAAAGCACTAAAGGTGGAACACTTAACTCTTCAAGTAAATGTGAAGTGAGTCCAAAAAGTGGAACATTTAACTCTTCAAGTGAGTGTGAAGTGAGTCCACAAGGTGGAACATTTAAGTCCTCACACAAACTCAAAGCGAGTCCAAAAGTGGAATATTTAACTCCTCACACAAACTCAAAGCGAGTCCACACCTTAGATACTAATGAGATCAAGAAAGCATAGAAAGGGAGAAACTTTGTGGAACACTTAACGCTCTTTTCAAGTAGACCCCTCCCCTATGTATGAATGTTGACCTTGCATCCAAAGGGAGGTAATGAGGGGTGATTAGAAATAAGTGAGTCCAACACCCAATTTAGCTAACAAGCTCAATCAAAAGTACTCTAAAGTTGCTTATCAATACTACTCACAAATGAAAAAGAGTTGAATCAATGGAATATTTAACTTTCCAAGAAAACATAGAGTGAGTCCACAAAGTGGTGCATTTAACTCCCTATGCAAACAAGGAATGAATCTATGCCCTCAATCACTCAATGGGATATTTGATATTGGAAACCAAGAATTACTTATGGTTTAAACACAAGCATTCACTTACACAAACTTGTAAAAATAAATCTATGTTCTTTCATTTCCCATTAAGAGCATCAATTGAAATGTGTTCTATGAAAGCATGTAAACACTCAAGCCAAACACATGAGAGGTTCATTCTTATTTCCAAAATCCAAATGTTGTAGAGATGTAACAAAATACCTCAAGTCCAAAGCAAGACGCTTAGTAGATTTTATCTCTTTTTTTTTTTTTTTGTTAAGCATCTCCATGAAAGCAAGTCGCGAACCTTCCAATGAACAAGACAAGCAAACAAGCAAACAAGATATGCAATGTATACTCAACTTATGCAAACTCTAAGGTGGTTAGATCTGAAAATCAATTGTTAGGAGCAATAATAACCAAAAAATAATCCAAATGACAACTCACATCATGCATTGAACCATGTGAAAAATAAGTGCATGCTAATCATCAAATACCCTTTTTTTTAATTTTGATTTTTGACCTTGTCAACAAGATTGGACTTATACCACATGAATTTGGACCCTAAACCCAAAATGTAGAAAAGAGACCTCTATCAAAAAATAGAGAGCTTTCTAAAAATGTCAAAATTTCAACAAGATCTTTTCATTTGTGCCCTAGAGAGCCATTTTCTCAAAATAGATGAGTTTTTATAAATTGACCAAATGAACTATGATATGACCTCTAAATTAAAAATATAATAAATAGAACCCCTATATAATTTCAAGACCTTTTCAGAAATGTAAAAATTTCAAAAAAATATGTTGATTTGTGTCAAAAATCAATTTTTTATAAAAAAATAAAGAAAAAATCATAAAAAATACAAATTACCTCTAAAAAATTTGAATTTTTTACTGAAGCTTCTCTGATATGTCACCAACTTGAAAAAAAAAATTTAGACCAAAAAACCAAGCGGTTTGAGAGATATGATCAAGTCTTTTAAATCTAAAGTTTTCCACCTCCAAACAAATCTGCACAAGGGTTAGCTCCAAAAATAATCAAAATCAGCATGCAAGAGGTGGGTTACCCCATAGTGGGTGCCAAAAATGTGTGCTAGAAAGTAGTCACACTTCTATAAATCATTACACCCAAGAACACTCAACAGTGAGGTCTCGAATAGTGATTCACAGCTCTCTATTCGTGGAGTGCAGGGGTTTGTATATGAGGCCCTTAGATTGACCTAGTTATGCCCATGCAAGTACACCAAGAAATGAGAGATTCAAAGATGAATAGCAAGCATGCTAATCTCCATGATCATCAAGTTATTGCATGCAAATGAAACTAGTCTAGATAATAACAATGCAAGAAATAAACTATTCTATTGAAATGAATGCTTATACAATGTTAATCTATGAAAGGAAACATGAATTTAAACTATTATGTGAATGCAATATTAATCTAAACTATGGATTGCCATAAGGCATGAGAGAAGAAGACAAGAAGAAAGAAGTCTCAAATATCCAAGCTCCAAATGTGCTCAAAAGCTTCTTCCAAGATTGCTCTCCAAACCTGCAGTATAACAATAACATGAAAATTCTAGGATCTGAAATGAGAAGGAGACGGCTCCTTATATAGGAAAATGTGGAAGAGAATGCATCCTCAAGAGCAATGTGGGATAAATCCAAAAAGAGGAAATAAAACTCCTTTTTTAGAAAGTGTGGAGAGAAAAGGGATTTTATTTATTTTTAATTATTTGTTTCCCTTTTTTCATCACAAAGAGCTTTAAGAAGATTTTTTATTTATTTAAAAGAATGATTCTCTATTAATTAAATAAGATAACATTATTTAATTAAAAGAGAGATATCATTCTAAATAAGATAAAATCATTTAATTAAAAAATATTTTAATTAAATAAATTTATTTCATTTTAAAAGATATTTCTTTCAATTAAATAAAGTTATTTTATTTATTTGAGAGGGAATATTTCTTTCAATTAAATAAAGTTATTGAAAGAATAGGAAAAGGATTTTTGTTTTGTTTTTTGTTTGATTTATTTCTTTTTCCATCACAGATTTTGCTTTAAGTGGGGATTTTATTTATTTAAAAGAGGAATTATCTTTTAAATAAATAAGATAAGTTTATTTAATAAAAAGAGAAATATTTAATTAAATAAGATAAAATCATTCAATTAAAAGGGGTTTTAATCAAATAAGATTATTTTATTTAAGATATTTTTTTTTAATTAAATAAACCTATTTTATTTATTTAAAAGAGAATATTTCTTTTAATTAAATAAAACTATTGATGAAATGATCAAACCTTAGAAATATTTGAATTGTTGATTTAATTGTGATTTGATCAAGGAATTGATTTGAAAATTGCAAAGCATTGATTCAAGAAATTGATAAATTAATAAATGGGGCCCAAAGTCTAGGCAACCATTTTAAGGTGCATACAACTATATATTCACATTTTGTAGAGGAGGAGAGAGAGGGTTGGGGACCATTCCTTGTATAAGCCTCTATTGTACATGAGGTTACCGGATTACAATATCTCTTATGGGATCTTTTTCTTAATTTCCTCGATGTTGGGGTCACAGATGAGTATAGGTAGTATCTTAGTGATCACCCATTACCATGTTTTACTGATCCTACTAAGATTTCTCCTCATATAGAGAATCCTCCCATTGTCGATGATCGAGCTGGAGGTCAAGGTGGAGGCTAAGGAGAACATTAGAGAGCTAAGGGAGGTCAGTTAGGACCTGTAGGAGGGGATGTCGACAAAGGTGGAGATGGAGATGAAGATGGTGGAGATGGATGTGGAAATGATTGTAATACCCCAAAAATGGGCTTTAGTATCATTAACCTCCTACATCAACAAATCGATCGAAATCGACCATAAAGTCCTAACCCAAGGCACATCTGCACATCAAGTTATCAAAAACTCTAATCTATCCTAACACAAATCTGCATTGGGGAATATTCCTAAATATTCCTAATCTAACCTAATTATCCCTAATTAAATATTATTCGGCGATAAATGATATTATTTTATTTATCCTAAGTACAATTGATTGAATATGTTGAATATTTAATTAATTAAACTTTATTTAGCCACTTAATTAATTTAATTAGATTTAATTAAATTATTCTTAATTAATATTGTTTATTTGACAATTAATCAAAAATTCTAAAATAATTGATTAATTTGAATTGTCAAATTTAATAATATAATTTTGGATAAAGTTTGATTTAATAATTGATTAACCCATAAATCATTTATTTTTAAAATTAAATCAAGTGAGTTGAGAATAAAACACAGAAATTAAATAAACTCATAATTATCTATGCAAAAATAAGAAGATCAATTAAGCTCAAAATCAACTCTTGAACTCTTTTTGTTAAGTTTATAAACTCAACTTCTAATTGTGAGTTAAAAAGCAAATTGGAGTGATCTCAACTTCCAATTGTGAGTTAAAAAGATGATTTGCATGATTTTCACAAGTTGACTGTTTCTAATTCCATGATAACTTTCTAATCAATTCGAGTTAATTAGGGAGTGATTTTTGGCTTTTCCATGAGTTCCCAAACCTAGATTTTCTATATAAACAACACTCGGTTCTTCACAAATCATGTGCAATTTTAAGAACAACAACATTATACTATCGAGTTCTTGAGAGATTGTGCATCCATTGAGTTCAATTTCTATCATTCAATTCTAGTTTTTGCATTCATAGCTTAGTTTCATTTTCATTGATATCAAGTTTTAGATCAATTTCATCTAGATTAATTGTTCTTATTGCACTGAAAATCACAAAAACATAGCTTAATCTTGCACTTATTTCAATCGTTTTTGCATTTTAAATCCTTCATTTAGATGTTGCATTGTCACTGATCTCAGTCAAATCTAAGAATACCATACTCACATCTTCTAGAAGGCAGTAAATCTTCTGATTGATAATATATTCATTGATTGTTTATTTGTTTATCATTATTTTGTAATGTTTTATTGAAGTGTTGTGGCTTCTTAATAGGTACAATTTTCACACTACCATTTCTAGAGCCCACAGTGGGGCCCAATATCAGGTTTCCATTCCATTTTTTATCATTTTTCTAATCATTTTTGTCAAGTTTTCAAATTTTTGGAATTTTCCGTACAATTTCCAAGAAATGTCGTACGATAGTTTACAGATTGTCATTTCAAAAGCTATTGTATGTCGTAGAATAGATGATATTCTTGAAGTTTCGTATCAGTTCATACACATTATCGTATCAGAGAAAATTTGTCGTGTGGGTAGAGGTATATTGTCATACAACATTTTGTACCAATATTTCAATTGTCGTATGGGTTTTATGGTCAGTTTTTAAGGTTTTTTACCCTAAGATTTGATTGGTACTGATCCTAACCCCTATTATTTGTTGGTGTGTGACTGTTTTTAGGTAGCCTAATGCTTTTTGTAAGATGTGAGATGAAGACTTGAGTATTGAAACTTACCCTTTTGGCCTATTATTGTCTTGTCTTCTAAGCCCTTATTTGCAGGAAACCCTTTTAGAAATCATTTGTCAAAGAAAGCTCAATCTACAAAAAATTTTGACTTATGGTTTTGTAGGTTGCCAAAATATTTATCGAGAAAATATTATATTTGGTTAATCTCTTTTTCATAGGCACATAGTTAATTAATTACGTGCATCATATTGACATTGTGGTGGATATTGAGGGGATTATACTCTTCTCTTTTCAAAGAATCAAAAACCTAGAAAGTATCTCTCCCTTAGCAATGTGTGTATTGTCTCTGGATTAACTCTGTTTGGCATGTCTTGGATAGGGAAAAGGACAAGGTTAGGGGATTATGCTCTTCTTTTTTCAGAGAATTAGAAACCTAGAACATGTGGTCCCCAACTTCACATTTTAATTAAAATTTTAGAGGGCCTGTCGGTTGAGGTAAAAATATCCCAGGAATGACCCAAGTGGGGACAAGTCTTAAGCTGACTCTTCCACCCCACTATAAAATTTGACGCTTCCTTGAGATTAAAGTCTCGAAAGACATAATTGCACTTGTTCCTTGGATATTTTCCATGAACATGCTTGGTCTTGTGTAGAATGGAGCCGCTTGAATCTTTCTTGCAAGACTACATAGGTTTGAGTACTCATAGGGTTAATAGCCTCAATCCTTCTTGCAGGACTATGGGAGACAGTTGTGAATGGATGCCTTGATTAAAAGCCTAAGCTAGTTTTCCATTGATCTACCTCTAAAGGATTTGTAGTGCTTGTGCGAGGTGAATAATAATCACCCCAAGAAATTCATCATATCGAGCCTTGTTTGACATTACTACTTGGCTAATATGGCCTCCAACATCCATTTCATGTTGTTGGACTGTCATATTCTAAGGAGTCATTGAGTGTGTTCCTAAGTCAACGAGCAAGTAATGCACCTCTTCTCCCAGTTAGGTCAAGCTAGGTATGATTGATTATGAGTCAATTCCCATGTATTTTCTATGATTGTGAGCCTATTGCTATTCTAAACATCCTCAAACAATCCAAAACACACAGATCCTGAAAAGTGGAAAGAAAACTTGAAAGTAGATTGAAGAGAAAAAACATCAAAATCCTAAAATTTGAAGCAAAATCCTTTTTTGGTGTCAGTTGTCATTTTTCCCTAGCAATTGTTGTACGACAATTATTCAACATTTTCAAGTGTTGTATTAGAACCCCCTGATTTTTGTATGAGAAGCCAGTCATTTTTGTACAAGTGTTGTCAAAATTTGAAAGCAAAAATCAATTTCTGGTATCAATTGGCGTACAAGATTTTAAATTGTCCTACCAGGGCCTATTATGTGTCGTACAAGCTTGCATATGATCATATGATACTTTTTCAAAACTGTCAGAAAAGTCATCTTGTCAATAGAAAAACCATTCAATCCTCTATTTTGGTCAGCAGTCCATCATAAAAATTCACTATGTCAGGTACAAAGCAGAGAAACAACAATCCAATCTCATTTTCCCAAAGTGGTCTATTTTGCTCGATTTTTCATCATGTTGATTAATCTGAAACATGTTTCATCTTGTGTCAAAAACCTTTTCAAACAACATCGATTTGTCATCATATCTCAGAGACTAAGAGTCATGAGTTAGTGTTCACCATCCTTTGGGAATCTACCCATACATCTCAGACACTATATCTGTCACTTACGTCAGATTCATCTTTTCACCAAGAATCCAACCCTACCTTGACAAGGTTTTACGTCACTTGGTCCTTCTAAATCAGATTGTCATTCAGTTATCTTATCTTTCTCCAAGATTCACCTAAAGCTTAATGGTGGAAACAAGAGCTTCCTCACACTGAAAACCAAGAGAAGATCCAAAGACATCACCTTCATCTTCTCTCATTGCTCAGCCTTTTCATCAACCATACAATCATAATATTTACAAAAAAGATGAGCTAGGAAATCTATGCCCAAAGAGAGGTCACACACCTCCTTCAACTCAAGAAAACACCTCAAAAGACAATCAACATGTTGATGTGTGTGTGTGTGTGTGTGTGAAAATGTACCTATCTATGGACACAACACTTCAGTAAAACATTATTGGTTAATATGTCAGAAATCTACAATATGAATAAACAGAATTAACCAAGTGGTTTACTGCCTTCTAGTAGGTGTGAGTATGGTATTCTCAGATTTTGACTGAGATCAATGACAATGCAACACCTAAACAAAGGATTTAAAATGATGAAAGCAATGAAATATGAATGCAAAATAATCTTCTTTTTTTTGGTTTTCTATGCAATATGATGAAAAACTAATATGAAATTGATCTAAAATGGATTGAAATGGATTGCAATTCTAATCTAACAATGCTATGAATACTATGAATGGATTGAAAGCAATGAATTGAAAAGTTGCAAAAATATCACAATCACTTGTTCGCGAGAGCTTGATTCTCCAAGTATGTAAAATTTGTGATCTGAAAGCATGGTTTTTTTGTGAATGGCTGAACCTTGTTTATATAGAAATCCAAGGTTTTTGAGAGCACATGGAAAGCCATAAATCACTCTTGATAAACTCAGGTTGATTTTTGAGTTAACAAGAAATTAGAAATATTTTAACTCATAAAATCATGCAAAAGCACTTTTTAACTCAAAATAGAGTTTAGTTCACTTTTTCAACTCACAATCACATGTTGAGTTTAGAAAGTTAACAAATTGAAATTGATAATTGATTTAAAGTTGACTGCTTTTATGATTGTGCATGATTTAATATGAATTAATTTAAAAATAAAGTGATTTATTCTCAACTTAACTAATTTTGAATTAAAACAATTGATTTATGGGTTAATCAATTATTAAATCAAACTTTTATTCCAAACTATATCATTAAATATTGACAACTGGATTTAATTAATTAAATAAGAATTTAATCAATTATTTGTAGGATTTTTTATTTATTGTCAAACTTAAATATGAATTAGGAATAAATATAATTTAATTTAATTAAATGATTAAGTGGAAAAATTAAAATTAATTAATTAAATATTCAACATATCCAATTAATCAAATTTTAGGATAAATATGATTTATCACCAAATAATATTCAATTAAAGATAATTATGATAAATTAGGAATATTCAAGGAATATTCCTCGATGCAAAATTAGGATAAAATCAATTGGGGTTTTCATAAACTGATGTGCAGATGTGCCTTAGGTTAGGACTTTGATATCGATTTTGATTGATTTGTTGATGTAGGAGGTTAATGAACCTATAGCCCATTTTTGGGGTATTACATTTTGCCCATCTTTGAATTACTGTGTGAAGTGTAGTGGTTCAAAGAATAATCTTTTTTTGATGATGATGTGGACTCACTTATGTGGTGGAAAAACTAATCCTAAAAGATTAACCGATTCCAAGATAGAAACTGATTGAAGGATTGGAAAAAGTTGATTTAAGTCCTGATTAACCAAGAATCGAGATGATGTTAACTATAGCAACAATGAACTGATGATTATGAAGAAGTGATAAAATGCCTGATTCTAAACCTATGATTAAAAGGAAGTGATTGTCCTGACTCCAGACCTGATTGTCCAAAGGAATCGAATGGATGCCAAATCTGAACCCTTCAGTTATGAAGAATCAAGGAAATAACACTAATAAACCGTGGTTATGAAGAGCTGATACAATTTACAAGATTAAGAGAATACCAGATTGATATGGATCTTGATGAATTTGATATGCCCCAAGCGATGTGCCCCTAGCGATGAGGTCTTTTGATGAATCAACAACTAGACGTGGTTGTTGTCTTGATTACTGAGGAAAGATTTGATTGACAACATTAGTTAATGATGTGTAATAACATGCCCCTTCGGGATGAAAATCAAAATCTAGCAAGAAAGTCAACGTTGAGAGATTGTGGAAGCATGTTAATCAATTGTAGAACTGGTTGTACACGTCCGGGAACACGTTCTGCATCATTTAGAGGTCCTAGAGACCAAGTTTGACTAGTTTTGACCATGAGTTGACCATGGTTGACCAAGTTGAAATTTGAATAGTTTGATGTTAGATAATTAGTTAAGTTGAATCCTGGATTCATTTGATGTTTAGAAGGTCGATTATGCAAGCAGTCGTCCATCCTGGGTTTGAAAATTTTAAATCACAATTTTGACAATATAAATGATCTTAGATTTCAATTTTGATCTTGAAAATGGATTCAGAACATCGAAATTAGCCAAGGGTGCCTACTTAGTGATATGTTAAGAAGACCTTCGTGCAATACTTAGTCCTTATGATATGTTGAGCATAGATTTTAGAGAATCATTAAGCGTCAAGATGAATTGAAATCATGAGATAAATGCGATCATGCAAAGTGCTAAATGAGATGAAAAATGAAATGCAGACGTAGGACCTAGGACTTAGTCACTAATCATGTGTCAGTCTTTTTCATCACTGAATATTTTTAGTTCTTTTCTCTTTAGGTAACACCGGATAAATCGATACAATGTCCATTAGCTAGACAACCATAGACATATGAATATTGATTTTTATTTTGATATGTCGGATTAGATATAAGCATCAAGGCACAAAAGCTAGGATGACCTAAATATCATGTCCATTTTGATATAGCAATTTGTATGAGCATCAGAACATAAATGTTGTGATGACCAAAATACGCCTTGTGGAACAAACATGCCAAACAAAGGAGAGATCATTCTGTTTTCTATGTGAATTTACCTGCAGTGACCCTTTATCCTTCACATCCTTGGATAATTTTACATTTCACAATAGAGAAGAAGAAATCACTCAAAAAGATAAAGTTAGATCAAACTTCCTTGAATTTTCTGGGTATCAATGGTCAAGGTACACATGGCCATCCAATACATGATGGAGGAACTTATAGTGGACACCAATTCAATCCATAATTTCCAAAGTTGTTAGATTTTTACTCAAAGCAGAAAACAAAGAAAAGATTATGCCCCCAGTCATCACTCTCTAAATCCTATAAAAGGACATCATTGAGGAGCTCGAGAGGACATAATATGCAAAAATATCAATGTGAATCAGTAAGCATACAAAGAGGATAAAAGCATGTGGAGAAAAGATTGTTTTTAGTTTGTTTGTTGGTGTTTGTTGTTTGCAAAATCCTTTCCTGGTGAGGAGACTAACTGACTAACTCAGACATAGCTTTGGAAAGACCTTGACTGGATATGATTCATCCGAAGATACTGAGGACTTTAGGATATGGCACTAATTTCCCCCAAGTTTAGGCTTTGATAGGATACAGACACTTTTGTTGGATTGTGCTCAAATTGACTTTATTGAAAATGGGAGATATGTACAAACTAAAGTAGACTGAAAGCTAGGAAAGACCAAGATTGTGCTGATAGATGGAGCATTTTTATACAAGTGGTGCCCATTTGCCAGGTTTTCACCATCTTGGCAAAGATTCTATTTTTGCTACCAAGGCGCTGTTTCCAAGTTTTCACCAAGGCACTTTTTCTTTTTCTCATTTTTTTGTATTTTTTATTTTTTCAATTTTTTTGTATTTTTAATTTTTTTAATTTTTTTGTGATTCATCAAGGTACCTATTTGCTAGGTTTTCACCAAGGTGATCATTTTTTAGGACTTTTTCTAATTTTTATGATTTTTTCAAGACATTTTGCAAAGACTGAATGCCTTAGGTGTAAAATTTCTTCAGATGGAGAATGTTGATTGGTTCTTGGAGTTGTTCTTCATCAGTCATTGAGAGTTGATAGGCTCCAGAGATAAAAGTAATAGTGATAACAAAGGGACCCAGCCAGTTGGGTTCAAACTTCCCCTTGCATTCTCGATGTGATTGATTTTTAGGATTTTCTCTCAAGACTAGATCGCCAACCTGAAATTCTCTATGTCTGACTTTCTTTTTGTAGCCTCTAGACATTCTCTTCTGATATACTCTAAGATGATCATACACAACTTGTTTGCACTCATCTAGTAGTTCAAGTTCTTGCAACCTAGACACTTTGCAGCCATTATCAGTTACTAGACCCTACATTCTGATTCTTAGTGATGGGATTTCAACCTCAATAGGTAGTACCTCTTTAGACCCATAAACTAAAGCAAATGGTGTAGCCCCAGTCGGCATTTTGATACTTGTTCTCTAGGCCCAGAGAGCTAGATTGATCATGAGATGCTAGTCTCTTCCTATTTTATTAACTATGCGATGTAAGATCTTCAACCGATTATTATTTGATGCTTCTTCTTGTCCATTACCTTGAGGATAGTATATGGACGACCAATGTTGGGTAATCTTGAATTTAGCACACAAGGAATATAAGTCCTTATTCTTGAATTGACCACTATTATCTGTGACTATTGAATGTGGGATTCCATACTGGCAAATGATGTAGTTCAGAATGAACATTGACATTTGTTTGCCGGTTGCTTGAGTTAAAGGAACTACTTCTACCCATTTTGTAAAATAGTCTGTAGTTGTAATGATATGGGTATGTCCATTGGAGGAATGTGGGTATATAGCTCATATGAGATCAAATGCCCATTGTTGAAAAGGCCATTGTGTAGTGAAGGGAATAAGATCTCTCCCTGGTGCATGAATCAAGTTTCCATGTACTTGGCACTTTTGACAGTTCTTAGCATATTTGATAGCCTCCTTTTCCATTTCAGGCCAATAGTACCCAGCCCTAATAATTTTTTGAGCTAGTGTTAAATCATTGGAATGTGATCCACATATACCGTCATGGACTTCCTCTAATGCACGTTGAGACTCTTCACATTCTAAACACCTAATAAGTGTACCATCTAGCATCCATTGAGTTCAATTTCTATCATTCAATTCTAGTTTTTACATTAATAGCTTAGTTTCATTTTCATTGATATCAAGTTTTAGATCAATTTCATCTAGATTAATTGTTCTTATTGCATTGAAAATCACAAAAACATAGCTTAATCTTGCACTTATTTCAATCATTTTTGCATTTTAAATCCTTCATTTAGATGTCGCATTGTCACTAATCTCGATCAAATCTGAGAATACCATACTCACATCTTCTAGAAGCTAGTAAATCACCTGATTGATGATATATTCGTTGATTGTTTATTTGTTTATCATTAATTTGTAATGTTTTACTAAAGTGTTGTGGCTTCTTAATAGGTACAATTTTCACACCACCATTTTTGGCACCCACCGTGGGGCCCAATACCAGGTTTCCATTCCATTTTTTTATCATTTTTCTATTATTTTTTTGTCAAGTTTTTGGATTTTTGGATTTTTATGTATAATTTCTAGAAAATATCGTACGATAGTTTGCAGATTGTCATTTTAGAAGCTACTGTCTGTCGTACGACATACGATATTCTTGAAGTATCATATCAATTCATACACATTGTCATATTAGAGAAACTTTTTCATGTGGGTAGAGGTATATTGTCATACGATATTCTGCACCAATATTTCAATTGTCGTATGGGTTTTATGGTCATTTTTAAGGTTTTTTACCCTAAGATTTGATTGGTACTGATCTTGACCCCTGTTATTTGCTAGTGTGTGATTTTTTTTAGGCATCCTAACACTTTTTGCCAGATGTGAGATGAAGACTTGAGCATTGAAACTTACCCTTTTGGCCTATTATTGTCTTGTCTTCTAAGCCCTTATTTGCAGGAAACCCTTTTAGAAATTGCTTATCAAAGAAATCTCAATCTACAAAAATTTCTAACTTATGGTTTTGTAGGTTGCCAAAATATTTATCGAGCAAATATTATGTTTGGTTAATCTCTTTTTCATAGGTACATAGTTAATTAATTACGTGCATCATATTGACATTGTGGTGGATATTAAGGGGATTATACTCTTCTCTTTTTAGAGAATTAGAAACCCAAAAGGTATCTCTACCTTAGCAATGTGTGTACTATCTCTAGATTAACTTTATTTGGTGTGTCTTGGATAGGGAAAAGGACAAGGTTAGGGGATTATACTCTTCTCTTTTCAAAGAATCACAAACCTAGATCTTGTGGTCCCCAACCTCACATTTCAATTAAACCTTTAGAGGGTCTGCCGACTAAGGTAAAAATCTCCCAAGAACAACCCAAGTGGGGACAAGTCTTAAGCTAACTCTACCACCCCACTATAAAATTTGACCCTTCCTTGAGATTAAAGTCTCAGAAGACATAATTGCACTTGTTCCTTGGATCTTTTCCATGAACATGCTTGGTCTTGTGTAGAGCGGAGCTGCTTAAATCTTTCTTGCAATACTACACAGGTTTGAGTACTCATAGGGTTAACAGCCTCAATCCTATTTGCAGTACTATGGGAGACAGTTGTGAATGGATGCCTTGATTAAAAGCCTAAGCTAGTTTTCCACCAATCTACCTCTGAATGATTTGTAGTGCGTGTATGAGGTGAATAGTAATCACCCCAAGAAACTCATCATATTGAGCCCTCTTTGATGTTACTGCTTGACTTATATGGCCTCCAACATCCATTGCATGTTGTTGGACTATTATATTCTAAGGAGTCATTGAGTGTGCTCCTAAGTCAACAAGAAAGTAATGCATCTCTTCTCCTAGTTAGGTCAAGCTAGGTGTGATTGATTCTTTGAGTCATTTCCCACATGTTTTCTATGATTGTGAGCCTATTTGTATTCTAAACATCCTCATACCACCCAAAACACATAGATCCTAAAAACTGGAAAGAAAACATGAAAGCAGACTGAAGACCAAAAACATCAAAATCTCAAAATTTGAAGCAAAATCCTTTTTTGGTGTCAGTTGTCATTTTTCCCTAGAAATTGTTGTACGAAAATTATTTAGCATTTTCAAGTGTCATATTAGAACCCTCTAATTTTCATATGAGAAGCCAGTGATTTTCATACAAGTGTTGTCAAAATTTGCAAGAAAAAATCAATTTATGGTGTCAATTGTCGTACGAGATTATAAATTGTCATGCCAGGGCCTATTATGTGTCGTACAAACTTGCATACAGTCGTATGATACTTTTTCAAAACTGTCAGAAAAGTCATCATGTTAATAGAAAAACCATTCAATTGTCTATTTTGGTTAGTAGTCTGTCAGAAAAATTCACTATGTCAGGTACAGAGAAGAGAAAAAATAATCCAATCTTGTTTTCCCAAAGTGGTCTATTTTGCTTGATTTTTCATCCTGTTGATTAATCTGAAACATGTTTCATCGTGTATCAAAAACCTTGTCAAACAACTTTGATTTGTCATCATATCTCAGAGACTAAGAGTCATGAGTTAGTGTTCACCATCCTTTTGGCGTCTACCCATACATCTCAGACACTATATCCATGGCTTACGTCAAATTCATCTTTTCACCAATAATCCAACCCTACCTTGACAAGGTTTTACATCACTTGGTCCTTCTAAATCAGATTTTCATTCAGTTATCTTATCTTTCTCCAAGATTCACCTAAACGTTAATGGTGGAAACAAGAGCTTCCTCACACAGAATACCAAGAGAAGATCCAAAGACATCACCTTCATCTTCTCTCATTGCTCAGTATTTTCATCAACCATACACTCACAATCTTTACAAAGAAGACGAGCTAGGCAATCTATGCCTGAAGAGAGGTCACACACCTTCAACTCAAGAAAATACCCCAGAAGACGATCAACACGTTGCTATGTCTCAAAAGGCAGTTGGTCGTGGTTCACAAGGCCACGAGTATGATGAAGGAATGAATCAAGAGCCCGCACTTTCAAAAATCGTATAGTATAGGGATGATGACCTTTTTAAGAAGCTCATGAAACATTTCCTTCAAGAAGATAAAGAGTCATACTTCCTACAATTATCCCAACAAGGGGCTAAACTTCCTCAAAATTTTAATGTGGAAGACATCGTAACTCAAGAGGAAGAAACCCCTATCATAGCCATGATGAAACAAATGCATGTTATGCAAGTAAAACTTAACAAACTGTAAAAAGAGAAAGAACCCAAAGAATTCTCGATGGATGTGTTGTGTCCATTTCCATTTGATCAAAGCTTGTATATGCCACCATTCCCTAAATGGGTGGAACTACCAAAATATGACAAATATGATGGAAATTCAAATCCCCAAGATCATGTCAGAGATTTTTGCACCTTGTCAATGGAGTTCATGCATGAACCAACCTATCTAATGTGACTCTTTTCACGATCTTTGGGAGGGGCAGCCATAAATTAGTTCTCCAAAATACCTCCAACAATCAATACTTTTGAGGAATTAATCAAATTGTTCTATCAACAATACTCCTACAACATCCTACATCTAATTACAATGATAGATATCTGCAACTTGAAATAGAAAATAGGAGAACCATTCTTGACTTTCCTCAAATGTTGGAGGAAGAAGTTCTTTCTTTATCCTTGACAAATTTTGGAAAATGGGAAACTAGAAATTTGTATCAATAATCTGATTCTGGAAATCAACTATCATCTTCAGATGAAAAATCATACTTCATTTGAAAAAATGGAGGATAGTGCCATGAAAATAGAGGATGTACTTGTTCACAAGGGAGATATCACACTTTACAAATAAAACAAGTATGATTCAAGTTCCAATTCACACAACAAAGATAAAGTCAAATTCTGGAACAAGAACAAAAACATTATCATAGATGGTGTTGTTGATCACATCAGTGCTCCACCCAAAGCACCAGCAGTTAACCTCATGATTGGCACTCAAGCCATAAAGGCCTCCAAGAAATAGGTAATTGAGCCTCCTAAAAAGTCAAATGAATACAAACCATGGGTTACAAAACCAAAACGTGAGTTCACTCCTTTGGGTGAGTCCTTGGAATCTTCCATGAGAACTTTGTTGGAAAATAATATCATCACATTACCTAAGATAAAACTATATGACCCAGAAGCCAAACCTTAGTGGTGGAAGGAGACCAATTTCTATGATTTCCACCAAAACAAGGGTCATAAAACCAATGATTCCATGCGCCTAAAACATCTTATTCAAGAAAAAATTGCGCTAGAGAAATTGTGATTGACAACCATAAATCTAATAATGATCATACGACATTCACATAACCTTTTCCAAAACACACTCAAGGAGAGTCCTCCTCTAAACCAAATGTGGGTGCTAAGTTCAATTACACATACTTTGATAATAATGATGTAATAAACATGGTAGAGCCATGTACATCTCATCATTGTAATGCCATCACCATTGTCAAGAAGGACAAAGACAACAAATTGGCCAATGTGGTCACTTGATCTCAAGCTCAGGTAACTCTTCCAGCACTAAACTCAGGTTCGTCAAATGTCCCAAAGGTACCATTCAATCTTGCATCAGTGACCAAACAAAGGATTGCATCTAAATCTTCTAATTCTAAAGAGTCCAAATCAACATCTCTAGAGTACAACATTATCCAATAACTTCAACATACTAATGCAAAGATCTCCATATTCAAATTACTTCAAATCTCTCCTACTCACCGAGAAGTTCAAGACAAAGCTCTCATCAATTTTAATGTTCTAGAATATCTTGATCTTAATCGGTTTTAGACTATGGTGGGTCATTTAACATCTCCTCAATACATATTCTTTTCAGAGGAAGATGACAATTCACTAAGTCATCCACATAACCAACTATTGCATATTGATGTCATGATTGAAAACCATCGTTTCAAATGTGTTTTGATAGATGGAGGTGTTGGTCTAAACATTTGTTCATATAAACTGGTGACTCAACTGGGGTTATCATAAAATGCTATTGATATGAAAAATAAAATAACAATAAAAGCATATGATGAGAAAGAAATATCTTCAAAGGGAGTCATCGTGTTACCTATCAGAACAGGACTTGTATTTAGAGACATCACTTGTCAAGTACTAGACCTCCCGCTAGCCTATAACATCCTTTTGGGAAGACCCTAGATTCATGAAATGCAAGCTATTCTATCAACATACCATCGATGTGTCAAGTTCCCATATGATGGAGTAGAGGTTACAATACCCTCAGACACGTCAATATCTTGCATTGCTTTGAAAGAAAGTGTTGATAAGCTTGTTCCACACAATAGTCTCCTACAAAATAGAGTGATATAGCCTACACATCCAAAATGGTAGACATAGCTAAGGAGATCAAAATTTGAGATACAGGCATAGGAGAATACACAATAGAACCAGTTATATCTCTTACATCTCTCCCACTCTCACCTAAATCTTACAGGCTATCTTCAAAGAAAATGAAACCTACAACTAAAGAAACCCAGATCATCTATGATGGGAGTTTCATCACAGAACAGGTATCCAAGAAAGAATCAGATGAAGAAGAGGCTATACTAGCTTGGCTATACAAAGATGAATCTCAATCACAAATGGTTCAAAAGTGTGAATCCAAATCACTCAAAGTTCCTTCAAAATCATATGGACCGGGACACGAGCTAATTTCCAAAATGGGATACACTGGAAAAGGACCTCTAGGGACAAGAGGAAAGGGTATCATAAAACCCATTGAACAATGTGGGAGAACAAACAAAGATACAATAGGCATAGGTTATCAGAAGAAACCTTTCCATCTCAGTGGGAACTCTACTCATGTCATAAAACAAATAGAACCAGGAATAGATATTCAAAAAAGGAAGAAACATGTCCTTCAGACAATGATGATTCAGACAAGATAGATGTTTTTCCTTATGAGATTATACCTCAGCACATCTTAGACCTTATTAATGATGAAAAGAAACCTAAGGAATAAGTCAATGTGGTAGACACACAAGAACCTACCACTACACTAGAATTTATTGATCCTAAAAATAAGAAAGAACAAGTATATCAATCACCATAGCTAAACATTTGGGACACTCTAGTGATTCTGGGATAGATTCTCATGAATATGAATTCCGTTCAGACTCTTAAGACAACCTTGCTTGGGTGATTCATCCTGATTTCACACATGTTCTTAATTTTCCCAGAGATCCCGACGAGGAATATAATGACTATGAATAGGGATTCATTCAAGAACCATAAGAAGAGGATCTCATAACAGACAAACATATTGATGTTATTCACCAATACGCACCTACAACCAATGTGAGTCTAGAACTACATGACAGACCTTGTGAAACTAATTTACTTATTACCAACGTAGGATCCAACGATGACTTTGAGACGCTTAACAAACTAAATATCTTGAGTAGTAATATCACCTTTGAATTTGAGAGTTGGATTAGAATCAATGATGACAACACTATGTGTGTGAACACTATCAAATAGTCCTTCCCTCCCCTTACTATCAAACATCTTGAACTTATTGACCAAATGTCCAGCAACCCAAGCCAAGATATCCATACTTTCTGAAAAGACTATGCTTTAGCATGTTACTTGAATGTGGTTGAACCTATGAAAACTTCCATCAGTGAACCTAGCATCAACATGATAGAATCGGATATCAAATATCTCAGTCAAAAAAATAAAAATAAGAAGAAAAAGTGCTCAAAGGTTAAAAACCACTATGTGGCAGTCTTAGAGCCAAAAATAGTTTAAAAAAAAAGATGTATGCGAGGGTGAAAACTTGTCTGAGACACCCCAAGATGAGATATTTGATGTCCTTCCAAGTCATTTATAGGAAAGATCACTATTTTTTATCAAACCAACTCAAACTATCAATTTGTGCATAGTGGAAGAACCTCAGTTGATTCATGTTGCACAATCCCTATCAAAAGAGGAGAAACATGCATTTACCAAATTCTTAATGGAGAAAAAGATAAAATTTGCCTGGAAATATTCAGACATGCCAAGATTAGATCCTAATCTGATTATGCATCATATTTCTATAGCTCCAGGAGTTAAACCAATCAAATAGAAGTTGTGAAAAATGCATCCTCATGTTGCACTTCTTGTCAAAGATGAATTAGAAAAATTACTCAAGGTCAGATTCATCTGAGTAATAGACTATGTTGAATGGATATCAAACATCATTCCAGTTTCAAAACAAGATAAGTCTATATGAGTATACACAGATTTTAGAGATGTAAACAAAGCATGCCCAAAGGATGACTTTCCACTACCAAACATCGATATGATAGTGGATATGACTGCGGGATTTGAAATGTACTCTTTAATGGATGGTTTTTCTGGATATAACCAAATCAAGATTGCTCCAGAAGATCAAGAGAAGACAACTTTCACCTATGTGTGGAGTACTTTCTATTGGAATGTCATGCCATTTGGTCTTAAGAAGGTTGGTGCTACTTATCAAAGAGCTATGACATCTATCTTTCATGATATGATGCATAAGAATATGGAGGATTATGTAGATGACACATTGGCTAAATCAATGAAGTGGTATGAACACCTATCTGAATTGGGTACAATACTGGACATAATGGAAAAATTTAGTCTCGGGCTAAATCCCAAGAAATGTGCCTTTGGTGTCACCTTAGGAAAGCTTCTAGGATACATCATTCTAAAAAGGGTATCAAAGTGGATTTTAAAATGGTCAAACAAATCATGGAGATGCAACCTCCTACAAATATTAGTCAAATGTGTACTATACAAGGAAGGGTACAATCCATCAGATGCTTCATCTCTCCGTTAGCTGATATATCACAACCTTTCACTAAAACATTGCATAAAGGTGTGACCTACAAATGGAGTGAGGAATGTAAAAATTATTTCAACCACATTAAACAATACTTGGCAAATCCACCAATTCTCATGCCTCATATTCAGGGAAAGCCATTAGTATTATATGTTTCCACAATAGATACATCACTGGGGGCATTATTGGCACAACATGATGAGAATAAATGAGAATGATCTATCTATTACATCAGTTGAACCTTGGTGCCTTATGAAAATAATTACTCTATGATAGAGAAGGAATGTCTAGCTGTCATCTTTGCATCAAAAAAATTGAGACACTACATGTTGGCTCACACCATACACCTAGTAGAAAAGATAGATCTACTAAAGTACTTATTAAGCAAAGCTGCTCTCATGGATAGGTTAGCAAAACTCCTGACAAAATTTGACATTGAGTATGTTGAAAGGAAATCCATCAAAGGATAAGTCATTGTAGATCAACTGGTTGAGGCTCTGATGTTTGATGACCAACCAATGCAAGTGGAGTTTTCACATGCTTCTATCATTCACCTATCTTCAAGAACATGGTAGTTATTCTTTGACGGGTCTTACACACAAAATGGATCTAGAGCTGGTATTTTGTTCATCACACCCCAAGGATATTCCATTCCAAAGGCATTCAGGATCAAATTTCCTTGCACCAATAATATAGCAGACTATGAAGTGTTAGGAATAAGGTGTCTCAACCTTGGATAATTCCTATTCTCATTATTTGTTTTGTAAAATGTATTTCTTGCAAATAACGTAATTAAGTGTGAGTGTACATGTCTAGTTGGCATGTTGATGTGTCACTCCACTTGATGTGTCGGCATCTTGAATTGTGTGTAAGGAGATCATGGCTAAAATGGTTATGATGGATTCCTATGACACATAAGAGCTATGTTTGGAAGTTTCAATGATGGGTGAAGACATGTGGCAACTGATAAAGTTCAGTACTATAAACTCTTCCCCAATCATGGAATGGTAAAACCTATTTTCTCAGAGAATGGTAAAACCCTAATACTGCTATCTTTGGAGGTTGCCCTAAAAAGGGAAGTGCATGATATAAGCATTTTTTAGGGTTGCGAAGAGAGGTGAAGTTAGTGTATTATTGGAACATTTTTTATGATGTCGCGATTTGTCTTCAAGAGTTGTAAATCTTCTGAAAGAACTTGCATTGCAAGTGTATTGTAAACTGTAATAGTTTTGATTAATACATTGTGTAGGTTTTGGAGTGTTGGGGTTTTTACCAAAAGGTTTTCCACAGGGTAAATCATTGTGTCATTCTCTATTTTCTATATGCATGGTATATGGCTGCAATATCATTGTTAAAGTAGTTAACGAATCTGAAATTGTAAGGATTTAAAATAATTTGCACAATACTTTCCTTTAGAGATTAGTGTAGGAAGCTATTTCCGCACCTGAGTTTCCTTACATGAAGCTCTGTTAAATGGAATGAAATTGGCAATCGAATGGAAAGTAACAAAATTACACATTCATGGGGACTCTCAATTGGTCATTCACCAAGTCAATGATGTGTACCAATCAAAGGATGAAAAGATGGTTCCATACAAATGGGTGGTAGATGATCTCAAGAAATACTTCATTTATATCATGTTCAAATAGATACCAAGAATGGAAAATGAAGCAGCTGACACTATGCCTACACTATCATCTTTACTGCAGCAACCAGAATAGGAGCTGCACTATGAGTTCTTGGTGGAAGCAATGTCATTCCCTACCTATGATTTTCCAGAAACCCGTATGATCTGCATTATTGTTGGCCATGATTCCTCGTGTTACAAGACTATATATTCCTACCTTCTTGACCAATTCATTCCCGATACCCTTAACCATCATGAAAAATGATACCTTATCTGAAATGCATCATGGTATGTCATCATTGGTAATGATCTATACAAATGAAGTTTGGATGGTACACTCCTTAGGTGTTTAGAATGAGAAGAGTCAAAATGCACATTAGAGGAAGTCCATGAAGGTATTTGTGGGTCACATTCCAAAAATTTCACATTAGCTTGAAAACTCATTAGGGAAGGGTACTATTGGCCAGATATGGAGAAAGAGGCCGTGAAATATGCTAAGAACTGTAAGAAATGCCAAGTCCATGGTAACTTAATTCATGCGCTCGATAGAGATCTGATCCCATTCATGACACAATGGCCTTTTCAACAATGGTCATTTGATCTCATAGGAGCCATATATCCACATTCGTCAAATGGTCACACCCATATCATCACAACAATTTATTATTTCACAAAATGGGTTGAAGCAGTTCATTTGACACAAGCAACCGGCAAATAGATTTCTATGTTTATCCTGAATTACATTATTTTTCAATATGGTATCCCACACTCCATCATCACTGATAACAAAGGCCAATTCAAAAACAAGGACCTAGATTTCTTATGTTCTAAATTCAAGATTACTCAACATTGGTCATCTGTCTACTATCCACAAGGAAATGGACAAGCTAAAGTGTCCAATAAGAACTTATTTAAAATCATGCATCGCACAGTCAAAAAAATAGGGAGAGATTGACATCTGATGATAAATACAACTCTTTGGGCTTATAGAATAAGTATAAGAATGCCCATTGGGGATACTTCTTTTGCTTTAGTATATGGAACTGAAGCGGTATGACCTATAGAGGTTGAAATCCCATCTCTGAGAATCAAAATGCACAGTCTAGTAATCGATGATGATTATAGAGTGTTTAGGTTGCAAGAAATTGAATTACTAGATGAGTGTAGGCAAGTTGTGTATGATCATCTCAGAGTATATCTGAAATGGATGTCTAGAGGCTACAATAAGAAAGTCAGACACAAAGAATTTTAGGTTGGTGATCTAGTCTTAAGAGAGAACACTAAAAATCAATCCCATCAAGAATGCAAGGGGAAGTTTGAACCCAACTGGTTGGGTCCCTTCATTATCACTACTTCTTTTGGCTTAGGATCCTATCAACTCTCAATGACTAAAGGGGAACAACTCTGAGAACTGATCAATGTTCTTCATCTGAAGAAATTCTATGCCTAGACATTCAGTATGTGGAAAATGTCCCGAAAAAGAAACTAAAAATTAGAAAAAGTCTAGAAAAAATGATCAACTTGGTGAAAACCTAGCAATAGGCATCTTGATGGTACACAAAAAAATCAAAAATATGGAAAATTCAAAAAAAAATTGAAAAATACAAAAGAAGAAAAAGAAAAGTGCCTTGGTGAAAACTTGGTAAATAGACACCTTGGTAGAAAAAATAGAATCTCTGTCAAGATGGTGAAAACTTGGCAAACGGGGCCACTTATATGAAATGCTCCATCTATCAAAGCAATCTTGGTAATTTCCCATTTTTCTGTCCTATTTTAGTTTGTATATATCTTGCAATCCAATAAAGTCGGTCTGTGCACCCAACAACAAGGGTCTAAACCTAATCATTGTTTGCAACTTGGGGGTAATCCTAGTCATATCCTATGGTCCTCAGTACCTCAAACAAGTCATATCCAAGTCAGTGTCCTTTAGTACTTTATCTGAGTCATTTCTTCTATCTCCCTACCAGAAAAATATTTTTGCAACTGATAATAATACAACCAAACACACAGCTACAACAAACCAATCTTTGACATATACTAAAATCTTTTTATATGCTGACTGCTTCACATGAGATTTTCATATATTATGTCCCTTGAGATAATTAATGATGTCCTTCATGGATCTAAAATGGCAAGGATAGGAACATAATATTTTATTTGTTTTCTTCTTTTGAGTGATTTCTTACCCCTACTATGAAATGAGACATTGCCCAAGGATGTGAATGATAAAGGGTCACTACAGGTCATTCACATTAGAGAGAGGATGAACTCCCCACTACTTGGTGTGTTTGTATATAAGGCATATTTAGGTCATCACAATGTTTATGCTTTGATGCTTATACAAATTGCTAAATCAAAATGGATATGATATCTAGGTCATCCTAGCTCTTGTGCCTTGGTGCTTATATCTAATCCGAAACATCTGACTAAATGTCAATATTCATATGTTCATGGTTACCTAGCCAGTGAGCATTGTATCGACATCTGGTGTTAACTAAAATATTCAGTTATGAAAAAGATTGATAAAGGATCAATGACTAGTTCCTAGCATTGCATTTCATTTGTGTCTTGCTTGGTGTCTGGTAGCACATCTTTCATGATTTGAATTTAGCGTAGCATTTACTATTCTCAAGTTTGCACTTCACACATTAAAAGACTGAGGGTAATGTGAGGGTCTCTTCAACTGACAAGCAAGCAATATGTGTCTTGAGTTAAACATCCTTTTTGACAATGATTGAGCACTTTAATTCTTCATGTACCTAAAAAACATCATGTGAATCATTGCATTTACATTTACATTTATCATTACATCCATATTACATAACCATACATACATTAAAAGAGAAAATTAAATATTGCATACATTCGCATTACATGATGAACAAAATCATAATCAAAACAACAAGCTCCATGAAATCAAACCAAAAGATCTCATATATATATATATATATATATATCTTGAAATACATGGGGTACGTCTCAAAAATCTATAGTACAATCAGAGCACAATGTGTGTATAATACATCAAGAATGAGCTACAATGATCTATAAATACAAAAAAAAGGTTAAAAATTGGAGGCAACGGTCATATCAATTGTCAGCCTGATCCTCTACGTCAGGTACCACTCCTCCTCTAGCTGGGACATCGGGTGGTGGATCTTCCTGTGGTGCCCTAGCTCCCTCTGACCCTAGCATGTACTAGGAGTAGGAAGTAACCCTCTGGTCAGGTGGTACAACTGAAAAGTATGACGACACATAATATGACACCCTTTTAGTCTGGTGCACTACCTCATCTCTTAGGGTATGGGTCTCTATCTAGGACTCCCATAGCTACTTGTCCCACTCTGCCAATTTGATCTCCAGAGAGAGTCTCTAAGCTCTAAGATCCCTGATCTGGTGGCGGAGGTGATGTATCACATCTTGCGGAGTATGTATCAACCCCAAGTCAACCTCCTTTTATATGTCCTCCTCTCCTCCCATCACCTAATCACCTCCTACCACCTCTCCCCTCACCTTGCGACATCTCACCTCGGCCCCTAGATCAAAATCAGGTGCATCCTCCGCCTTGCCCATGGGAACATCTTGCTCTACTTCCAACACCTCATCTGGACATATTGTGCTACCAATGACACCTAATGACCCACCCTCACCCCTAGTATACCTCCACTACAAAACTAAGGGCCTAATAAATGGAACTGCTCATGGCCTAGGGGTAGGTCTGACATTAGGTACCTGTTGTGCTGGGGCACCCATTTCTCTCTACACTAGAGGAATCTTTTTTGCCACTGGAATTAGTACATCTCTCCTCCTCTAACCCCTACCATGAGGTGCACCTATGACATCCTTTACCTCCTCCATAGTCAGGATCAGCTCTGTAGGGTCAGAGAATCACTAGAATAGGTGCTCTGCTAGATGAGCCTTGTAAGCATCTGTAACCCCAGCATCAACCACCTATACCCTATAATCCCAATCACGACTTTGAAGGCCGCTATACTCCTACATACATATGGCATAGGATAGCCTTGGATCCCACCCTAGCCCCATCTCATGAACCTATCAGGAATACAAGGAAAACTCCTTAGGGACATCTTGCATGAGGCCATATTGCCTCCATACCCTAGTAATCAAAAACCTCTCCAAAATGTTGGTCAATTGACCAATCAGTGTGTGGCTCTAGCAAAAATACCTGAATTGTGCCCTAGTAGTGGGCCATGCCTCAACCTATAAATATGGTTACCATACCAAGACCATCATATCATCGAGAATTTGTCTCTAGTACTTGGTCTGCCCCATCCTAGCCTAGGTGACGTAGCTAACGTACCTGTAAATCAGAGCTTGTTGTGGTTGCCTCTCATCCCCTCATATGGGCCTACAAATGGGGATATGCTCCCACACCTAGACCTATAAAACTATGACCCCGATAGCGAAGCTCTTACCCTCATGGTAAACAACCTCATGTATCTTAGAGAATATATGGGCCAATAGGTACTATCCCCATCTGAACTACGCACGATGTGCCATAAGATGTTGCACCATCGGTGCCCAACCCATGACGAAACCATTTTGCTAATGGTCAAACATAATAACTCCTCCTATCATGCCAGCTATGATGCACTCTAATTGATGTGTTTGTCCATATCTCTACACCAGTGTCTCCCAGGAGATCTACTATGCAATCTGATCATCTGGCCCTAATATGGTGCGAAACACCTATAGGCCTGTGTTCCTTGAGCTAATGTAGTCAAGGCGTAGACCATGGAAAGGAATCCTAAGGATACAATATACATCCTCAGGTGTGATCATGATCTCTCCTATGGTTAGATGGAAGGTTTGTGTCTTTGAATTAAATCACTCTATCAGCGCTGTGATCAAACTATGATTTACCCTGATCTCAAGCAAAATAATCAAATGCTCAAACCTATAGGTGGCCAGATGTACTGTGACAGGATCCGAAAGTGAAATGCATAGCCTCTGGGTGGCTGGATGTGAGACTCTGACAGGGATACCTAATCTGCAAACATGACAAAAATGAAAACAACATCAATACCGTGATCCAAATCAATGCCAAATACACACAAATCAATAAACTAAATATTATGAAAGGTGCATTAAATGCCATTAAATCTAGCTGAGCAATCAAAAATATTTTTAAAATGCGTTAAGTACCCTAAAAATTCTCATTGTTTTTCATATGACATTTTAGAAAATTAAGAACTAGTGTCAAGTTTCGTATGACACTATACATGAACCCATATGACAATTTCTCTAAAATGACACTGTAGAGGTTTTCGTACAACAACTGTGGGATGCGAAGAAATGTCGTACAAGAGATGGGTGTCTCCCATATGACACCCTACACAAATGCATATGACATTCTGCATGGACGTGGATTGTCATACGACAATGCACCAAGTGTCATACGACAACCCGTGAGTGAAAATTTAAAAATGACAAAATGTGGCTAAAATCCTAAAATTCAATTAAACATGTGCTAAATTAAATGCTAAGAGGTGTTCAAAGGTCCACTTACCGAGTTCCCATACTATCGGGGTTGCTAAAATTGATGAGATTGCTCAAATCAATGAGATGACATGAGAACCACCATTTTTGCACTCAGAGGGCTCCACAAGTTTCAAAAGTCAAACGGCACAAATGATTTGAAAATGACCCCTTTTGGCTTTATATAGCTTTTGACCTAATTTTCAAAAGTGCTCTGATTTACATGAAAACAACACCCCTAGCTAATTTCGACGTCCTGAATCCATTTTTGGGATCAAAATCAAAATCTAAGATTGTTTCACTTGTCAAAAATGTGATTTAAAACTTTGGACTATAGACAGTCGGCTTCTTGCATAATCAACCTTCATAACATCGAAAAAATCCAATTCTCAACCTATTTGATCATCTAACATCAAATTTTCAAATTTCCAACTTGGTCAACCATGGTCAAATCATGGTCAAACCTAGTCAAACTTGCTCAATAGAACCTCTAAAATGATGCAAAATGCATCCTTGGACGTATACAACCAATTCTAACATCGATCATAATGATTCACATTAATTCAAATTGTTTTTCTTGCCAGATTTTGATTTTCATCCCGAAGGGGGCATGGCATTACACATCATTACTCAAATCTATCAATAAAATCTTCTTCAGCAATCAAGATAACAACCAAGTCTAATTTTTGACTTCATCAAAGTCCTCGTCGCTTGGGGCATATCAGATTCATCGAAATCCAAAAATACAATCCAATATTCTCTTAATCTTGTAAACTGTATCAACTCTTCGTAACCATCAGTTCAGATGTGTTATTTCCTTGATTCTTCATAACTGAAGGGTTCAGAGTTGGTATCCTTTTGATTCCTTTGGACAAATAGGTCTGGATTCAAGATATTTAATTCCTCATAATCGTAGGTTTGGAATCAGGTGTTTTATCACTTCTTCATAATCACTGGTTCATAGTTGCTATTTTTGACATCATCTTTGATTCATAATCAACACCTTCAATCTTTCAATTGATTTATGTCTCGGAATTGGTTAATCAAATCAGGATCAATTTATCCATCACATAACTGAGTCCGGATCTCATCGAATAGATTTATCTTTGAACTACTGCGCTTCGTACAATAATTCAAAGAGGGGCAAAATGTAATACCCCAAAAATGGGTTTTAGTACCATTAACCTCCTACATCAACAAAATGATCAAAATCGTCCCTATAGTCCTAACCCAAGGCACATCTGCACATTAAGTTATCAAAAACCCTAATCTATCCTATCATAAATATGCATCAAGGAATATTCCTAAATATTCCTAATCTATCCTAGTTATCCCTAATTAAATATTACTTAGCAATAAATGATATTATTTTATTTATCCTAAGTATAATTGATTGAATATGTTGAATATTTAATTAACTAAACTTTATTTAGCCACTTAATTAATTTAATTAGATTTAATTCATTTATTCTAAATTAATATTGTTTATTTGACAATTAATAAAAAATTCTAAAATAATTGATTGAATATTTATTTAATTGATTAATTTGAATTGTCAAATTTAATAATATAATTTTGGATAAAGTTTGATTTAATAATTGATTAACCCATAAATTAGTTATTTTTAAAATTAAATCAAGTGATTTGAGAATAAAACACATAGAAATTAAATAAACTCATAATTATCTATGCAAAAATCAGAAGATCAGTTAAACTCAAAATCAATTCTTGAACTTTTTTTGTTAAGTTTCTAAACTCAACTTCCAATTGTGAGTTAAAAAGTAGATTGGAGTGATCTCAACTTCCAATTGTGAGTTAAAAAGTTGATTTGCATGATTTTCACAAGTTAACTGTTTCTAATTCCATGATAGCTTGCTAATCATTTTGATTTGATCAAAAAGTGATTTTCAGCTTTTCTATGAGTTCCCAAACCTAGATTTTCTATATAAACAACCCTCAGTTCTTCACCTGGGTTTTCATTGATATCAAGTTTTGGATCAATTTCATCTAGATTAATTGTTCTTATTGCATTGAAAATCACAAAAACATAGCTTAATCTTGCACTTATTTCAATCAATTTTGCATTTTAAATCCTTTATTTAGATGTCGCATTGTCACTAATCTCGGTCAAATCTGAGAATACCATACTCACGTCTTCTAGAAGGCAATAAATCACCTAATTGATGATATATTCGTTGATTGTTTATTTGTTTATCATTAATCTATAATGTTTTACTGAAGTGTTGTGGCTTCTTAATAGGTACAATTTTCACACACACAAAGGTGATGGAGGAGATAGAGATGAACGTTAAGGTGGTGGAGATAGGAGAGCGTGCTTCAAGGTTTCTCCTCTTAGGGTTGACCTAGGACCTTTATTGATCCAGCAGTAGGTACAGGGACAGAGATAGCAGCAAGATCCTATTGGAGAGAAGAGGTGGCAGTAGGATACCCCACAAAGACATCAACGGGATCTTGTGTAGCTGAGACAACAAACACAGGGAAGTGATTCATTGGCACATTCTCAGAAGGAGCACTGATAGTTTAGGACACACGTATCCACCCTTGAGGCATACTTAGCTAAGAGAGATCACCAAATTATAGAACTGATCACAAAGTGAGATCGTAAAGTTGTTGAGGTTAATGCAAATAGAGATCAACACATAGCTAAGGTCATGACTGAGAGAGACTGTCAAATTGTTGAGATTACTACATATTGAGATCGATCACATCATACTACTACCTACCAAGGTGTGAGAGTCTCATATTATTATGCCTTATATATTGGAGTTGTACTAGCCAGTGCTAGATCTCCTTCATATTTTGTTTTTGCTACTCAATCTAAGGGTATCATTGCTCCACCTCCTCTTATGAGATTTGATGTACCACCTCCTTCCCCTCATCCTGATGTTGAGGGTAGGAGATAGTCTTGAGTTTGTTTCCCATTTATCTCCATTTTTTTATGTACAATTGACCACTAGTGATGTATTGTTATTTCTTTGATGTACATGATACTTGATGGCATTCAATGATATTGATTTTCATTTGACATATATTTTGATCTCATTGTATTCATAGACTAACATATTTTATGACCTATATATGAGATACACCCATTTGATGCTTATGCGCTCTTGGTTAATGCTTTATGAGATGTTACTTTATGAATGCATCTTTCTTTTCACTTGTCATGTTATGGATATATGTGTGCTTTATTTATGAGACGTTGATGTATATGCAAATGAAATCTATGTTTCTCTCATATGCAAATTAATGGTGATTATGATTATTTAATGTAATAAATGCCTATAATGGATGCAATATGTGAAATTTATATGATATGAATGCAAATGAGCTTAAGATGATATGTGTAATACCCCAAAAATGGGCTATAGGTTCATTAATCTCCTATATTGACACATCAAATGAAATCGACATCGAAGTCCTAACCTAAGGCACATCTGAACATTATCGAATCCTAATTGAGTATCATAAATTTTGCATCAGGGAATATTCCTAGTAATATTCTTGATTATCCTAATTATCTTTGATTTAATGATTATTTGGCGATAAATCCTATTTATCCTAAAGTTTGATTAATTGAATATTCTCAATATTTAATTAATTAGATTTAATTCTGCCACTTAATTGTTTAATTGAAGTTAATTCTATTTATTCCTAAATTGTATTATTTAATTTTGACAGTAAATCCAAAATCCTATGAATAATTGATTAAATTCTTATTTAATTAATTAAAGCAAGTTGTCAATTTTTAATAATATTGTTTTTGAATAAAAGTTTGAAAAATAATTGATTAACCCATAAATCAATTATTTTATTTTTCAAAATCAGTTAAGTTGGAAATAAATCACTTTATTATTAAATTAATTCATAAATAAAACATGCACAATTAGAAAAGCTGAAAACTATCAATTATCAAAACTCTATTTTGAGTTAAACTCTGCTTTTGCATGTTTTTGTGAGTTAATTATCCTTTATTTAAAAATAACTCAAAAATCAACTTGAGTTATTTGAGTGATTTATGGCTTTCTTCCATGCATCCTCAAAGCCCTAGATTTCTATAAATTAATTAGGCTTCAGCTCATCTCAAATCATCTCATAATTTTGCGAACTTATGCTGGTGAATTGGTGTCTGAAGAATTGGAGCTTCTTTTGCAAATCAAACAACTTTGTGAGATCATTCATATTTTAGCATATCATATTAGAATTTCATTTCTAGATTAGCATATCATATCAAGTTTTCATATTAGATTAGATTCATATCAAGTTTTCATCATATCATTGCACAGAAAATCCAAAAAAATAGATTAATTTGTATTCATTTCATATCTATATTTTGCATTTAAATCCTTTGTTTAGGTGTCATCAAGGTCACTGATCTTGGTCCAATCTAAGAATGCATACTTGCATCTACTAGAAGGCAGTAAATCACCTAGTTAGTTTAGTTTTTCATTTATTGCACGATTTTGATTTCAACTAACCTCTAATATTTTACTGAAGTGTTGTGTCTACAGAATAGGTAGAAAATGCACACACACATTTTTGGCACCCACCATGGGGCAACCCGCCTTTACATGTTGGTTTTGGTTATTTTTTTGGAGCTAACTCCCTTGTGCAGATTTACTTGAAGACTAAAACCCTAAATTTTCAAAGATTTAATTTTATCTCCCAAACGGCTTGGAGTTTTGGTCTGAAATTTATTTTGCAAGTTAGAGACATATCAGGGAAGCTTCGATAAAAAATTTAGAATTTTTTGAGATATTTTGAATTTTTAATAATTTTTTTCAATTTTTCATAAATAATTCATTTTCAACGCAAATCATCATATTTTTTGGAAATTTTTACATTTTCGGAGAGCTCTTTAAATTATACAAGAGGTCCATTCTTTGTGTTTTAAATTTGGATGTAATATAATAGCTCAAATAGTCAATTTACAAAAACTGGTTTGTTTTGGTAAAATGGGTCTCTAGGGCACAAATGAAGAGATTTTTCTAAAAATTTTACATTTTTGGAAAGCTCTCTATGTTTTAGTAGGGGTCTCTATTTGGAATTTCTATTTTTGTGGCCGAAATCATATCAAAAAAATCAGATCTTGTTGACTAGGTCAAATGCAACAAGGGGTCCATTCTTTGTGTTTTAAAAATCATATACAAGGGGTCCATTCTTTGTGTTTTAAATTTGGATGTAATATAATAGCTCAAATAGTCAATTTACAAAAACTAGTCTATTTTGGTAAAATGGGTCTCTAGGGCACAAATGAAGAGATTTTTCTAAAATTTTTACATTTTTGGAAAGCTCTCTATGTTTTAGTAGGGGTCTTTGTTTTGAATTTCTATTTTTGTGGCCGAAATCATATCAAAAAAATTAGATCTTGTTGACTAGGTCAAATGCAACAAAAATAAAAATAAAAATTTGTGATGGGTATGCACTTGTTTTTTATATGATTCAATGCATGATATGAGTTGTCATTTGGATTATTTGTTGGTTATTATTGCTCCTAACAATTGGTTTTCAGATCTAACCCTAGGCTTTTCATAAGTTGAATATATCTTGCATATCTTGTTTTCTTGTTTGCTTGTTGGCTTGTTGGAGAGTTCGTGGCTTGCTTGCATGGAAAAGCTCAACAAAAATTGCTAAAATAGGTAAAATCTACTAAGCGCATTGTGAGGAACTAAGGTATTCTATTACATCTGATAACACTTCATTTTGGGACATAAAACAAACTCTCTTGTGTCAAGCTTGAGTGCCTTTATAGCTTTCATAATTCACACTTCAGTTTTGGGCTCTAAAACGAACATAGATTTGCTTTTTGCATATCTGTTACACATATTAATTAGGCCCTATGAACACTATTTGTGGTTTTTGAGAGAGTGGGTTTCCAGCAAAGCTCTTCTCAATGAGGGAACCCTTGTAGGTAGGGAGGATACTGAGAGTGTCTCACGTTCTACTAGATTTGTGTGTCTTCAACTTTTGATTGATACATTCTCTCTCCGGAGGGGTTGATAGATCATAAGTGGTGGACATCATAGATCTTTGTGAGATAATCTTGGTCTTAGCATGTCGGATTAATCTATCTACTTTGTTTAGGTTAAAAGTGAAAAGGCTAGAGGATTATGCTCTACTCCCTTTTTGGGTAGTACCAGAAACTCAGATCCTTGAATCTGGAACTAGTCTCCATGTGGTATCTTTTGTGAGTCACCTTTAGAGAGGGTTAACTGTAGTGGACATTCCCTTAATTGGGTCAACCACATTGATGGAACCTCAAGCGGTAATAGCCATTTTCACCGTGGTAGTGACAACCACTATATAAATGTCATGTTGGAAGAAATCTCCACAGGTGTGGTCTCTTGTTGGGCTGTCAGATCTCCCTAGAAAATCTTGAAGATTAAGTTCTCGAACTATGTCAAAACCCCGGTATGCCTAGATTGGATTTCGCCCTCTTGGATCATAAAAGTTGCAAAGTTAGACCATTACTAAAAACCCTAGTGAGGCCAAATTTTCATTTTTCTAGGAATATGTGCATTATTGCAAAAAAATTTGGAACATACACTGTTAGCACTCCTAGGGATTAGCACAATTTAGTCACTTGATTGTTCATGTGTAGGGTTGCTTTGTCCCCTATTCATTATTTTTAGACGTGCTTGAAATCACTTGCTTGTTGTTTTTCATGCTTATTTATCTATCTGGTTACTAAGAACGAATCAATCCGCACAGATCTTCAAAAATTGGACAGAAAAATTTGCAAACAAACTGATACTGAAAAACTAAAAAATTGCAAATCTGAAGCAAAAATCCTTTCTGGTGTTAAAAGTAATCCTAAAATTTCAAAACTCATATCAAAGCCAAAGTCAAAGTTGTTAGAGATTGATCAAATTTATCAAAAATCCAATTTTACAGCCTATTTCCAGAATCTGTCAAACAAATCATTGTGTCAGGAACAAAGCAGAACCTAGAACAAATCTGATCATTTTCTTAGAGTGGCCTTTTGAGTCTGATCTAGCCTTCTGTTTAATTGATTTGAGTCTTTTTCATCTTGTGTCAAAACCTTGTCATAACTATCAATCTTCAATCAATTTTCAAAACGGCTAAGTGTTGTGAATTTGTGTCCGCTATCTTTTGGGCATCTACCCATACATCCAAGGCATAGTATCCTTCATTTACATCCAATCTAATCTTCAATCAACCAAACCTTGACAAGGTTGCATCATTTGATATTTTTGAATCAGATCTTTCTTCAGTTGTCTTCATCATATTCTTTTGTTTCACCCAAGGTTAATGGTGGAAACTAGAGCTTCCTCTCACAAGAAATCTGGAGAAGTATCCCATACCTTACCTATAACCACTGTCAGGGGTCCAACTCTTGAGCAACTCTACAATTCTGGTCTTTACGAAGATGACGGTCTTGACAACTTTTGATTAAAAATTGGTTACATTCCCCCTCCATCAATTCAAGGAGTCAATCAACAAACTCTACATCAATCTATTCCAGGGAGTCTTGAAACTCCTAACATGTCTCAAAGAATCAGTACATATGAGGAAGAAACTCTAATCACCGCTATGATGAAACAGATGCATGCTATGCAAGTCAAACTTAACAAACTTGAGAAAGAAAAGGAACCTAAAGAGTTCTCCATGGAAGCTCTATGACCTTTTCCATTTGATAAAGACTTGTACATGTCACCATGCCCTCGGACAGAATATGAGCAACGTGATAATCCTTTTGATACTTCTTCCATGGAGAGTGACACACCCATCTCTGAAGACTATGATGACTATGATGATGGACAATATAGTGATACCTATGACACCTTTGTTCCTAAGAGTCCTCCTCGCCACGTGCTCATGCTTACTGGAAATGGGATGTCACATTGGATAGATCATGATGGTGATCCATATGATTCTGATTTTGAAAGAAACTTTGATGATTTCTGTGAACAATACCTAGATGATACATCTACTTCTATTGAGGAAGAGAAAACTTACCAAGCTAATTATAAATGTAAATACTATAAGAATCCCTCCTCTAAGAGCTCTCATGCTGAAAATAAAGATTACACTCTCAAGAAAGATCATGTTAGTGTTGAACCTTTGTCTTGTGATGGTTCCCTTCCATCCCCTACTTCCTCCAATACCCATACATTTCCTAAAGCTTCCAAACCTATCAAATCTTTCACAAGTCCTTCATCCACCAAAGGTCCTAATACTTTTCATGCAGTTTCCTATAGTTATCCTCAGGGGCTACCTCTTAAAGAAACTCAAGCTAACCTTCACTTGGCTACAAATACCTTTAATAATACTAAACCTAAAGAGCCTAAGCCTTTATATGCTATAATGCCAACTTTAGCTAGTCCTTCACCATGTCTTCCAAAGTCTTCTATACAATTGCAGCATGAGCCCTTGTCCTTAGAAGTAGCTCCATGTCAAGAGGACTCCAAAAATGATAAAGAAAAGAACATAAAGAAAGATCAAGATCAAGAACTCTCCATGTCATCCAATCCTTTTCATGATGTTTCTTATCCGCTTTAAGGTTCTTTTGATCCTGCACATCCTTTCTCATGCATTCCACCATGTCTTAAGTCTTCTCCTAAGCAAGATCAAGCTACTACTTACACTATTGAGCTTATTGACAATCAAAATAACCTTACCCCACTTTCACTTTCCAAAGATGATACTTCCATTAAAGTTGGTAAAAATGGTGTTGTTACTTCCAATGTTAAGCCTATTGAAAATCAAGAGAAAAATTATGTGCTTATGCTATCCAAAGATCCTTGTCAAGATCAAAGTCTTCCATCTTCTTATTCTACCACTCCATGTTCGTTTCCACTTTCTACTCTTCCTAAGTCTTTGCAAGCTTTGAACAATCCTATCAAAGAAGGTGCTCATATTCAAGATGTCCACAATCCTATTGAAAATCCTAATGCTCACTCTAAAGATGTTGATGTCCTTGGTTGTCATATAAATGTTGATGAACTTGTTGATTATCATTTTGCGTCTTCCACTTCCATCCTTGGACCTCTTCCACCACTACAAAGGGCTTCACATCTACCTTCCATCTTGGGCCATTATGTCCCTTCACTTTCCCCTCCTAACTCTCCTAATTCATCATCCATCTTGGGTCCTTACATCCTTCCATCTCCCATCTTTCCTCAAGATCAACATAGATGCATACCCTTGAATTCTTTTCATCCACCCACCCATCTAAACCAGTCATATCCTCCTTCTTCCACAAGTCTCAAGTCTTTTGGAAGTAACTTGAATGTTCAATACAAGAAAAAGAAGAAATACAAGAATCCATCAAAAAAAGAAGATCACCATGTCTCCTCTAATCGACATGGAGGCATAAAGTTAAAAGAGATATCTAAAAAAAAAATTACAAGACAAGTATAGGTTCCAAAATCCATCATTAAAGATATTCCCTCTAGATCATCAAAAAGAAATGAAAATCCTATGGCTATATAGATTCCAAAATATCTCTTGAAAGATTTTGGTGTTGAGCAACAAGTGAAGTTGACATTCAAGCTTCCAAAGACTTCCACTTCATCTTCTTCCAAAAACATTCTTCCATTCTATGTGCCTAAACCGCAAACTCTGCTATCCATTTGCCATATTCCTTCACATATTCCTTCATTCACATTTCCTCCATCCTCTCACCACCCTTCAAGGTGTGTGTTGATATTGATCTTGCCTTCCTTTCCATCTACCCTTTCACAATCCTTCCATTCATTATCCTTCTACCTTCCATCCTTTTTCCTTATTTGCCTATTCCTCCTATCTTCCAACCTCACTTGCTTTACATAAAACTTTATCCTTCATTTTTCTCTTCCATCTTCCTTTCCCTATCAACATCTTTGAGCATATCATCTTGAATCCTTGGAATATCATGGTTTATCCTTTCAAGGAGCATTATCTAAAGAGCTTGCCTTCTTCCAAGAAAAAAAAATTTTAGAAAAAAATGAAAAATTGAAAATGTGCCTTGGTGAAAACCTGGAAACAAGCACCTTGGTAGAAAAAGTAAAGAGAAATAAATTCTTCCTATGGTGAAAACCACTCCCTTGTGGCACCTTGGATAAGTACCATGATGAAAACTTGGCAATCAGGCATCATGCGTAGTTCTACATATTTCATCCATTCCATCTTCTCTCTTTGATCTTAACAATGTTGATCTATACACGAACCTTTGGCTATCTTGTGAGCTATCTTATGATGATCTTGCTTTCATTCCCTTCCTGTTTAGCCTTCATGTCTATCTTCCTCCATTCATTTTTGCCTATCGCTATCCTTTTCCCCTTTGGTCTTGATCTAATAAAAGAAAAAAAGAAAGAGTAAAACACGGTGCTATTGAAATCTCTTGACATGTCTACTCCTTTGGACTACATCCTGTCCTTCTTTGGCATTACACTTTTGTGACTTATCCTGTGCTGGCCTTTCATTGCTTGTTCAAATGCACTTTACATAAAAAAAATTTCTCTAGCTTGGGTATTCTTGAGGAGTTTTCCCTTGAGGATTTCTTCCCTTCATTCTCCTTCATTCTCTTGTCTTCCATCTCTTCCCCCAACTTGCTAATCCCTCTTGTTCTCCACCTTGCTAGACATTGGGACTGCATGATATGATCTTGCTTGGGTGTTTGCAATGGAAAAAGATGCTATCAAGTATACCAAGTATCAGAACTAGTATCAAAACTAGTATCAGAACAAGTATCAGAACACCCACTAGGGCTACACCTTTCACTTTAGTTTATGGGTCTGAAGAGGTACTACCTATTGAGGTTGAAATCCCATCACTAAGAATCAAAATGCATGGTCTAGTAATTGATGATGACTACAGAGTGTCTAGGTTGCAAGAACTTGAACTACTAGATGAGCGCAGACAAGCAGCATATGATCATCTCAAAGTGTATCAGAAAATATTGTCTAGAGGCTACAACAAGAAAGTCAGACATAGAGAATTTTAGGTTGGCGATCTAGTCTTAAGAGAGAATCCTAAAAATCAATCACATCAAGAATGCAAGGGGAAGTTTGAACCCAACTGGCTGGGTCCCTTTGTAATCACTGCTACTTTTGGCTCTGGTGCTTATCAACTCTCAATGACTGAAGGAGAACAGCTCTGAGAACCAATCAACATTCTCCATTTGAAGAAATTCTATGCCTAAAGCATTCAGTCTATGGTAAAATGTCTTGAAAAAATCTTATAAATTGGAAAAAATCTTGAAAAAAATGAACATCTTGGTGAAAACCTAGCAATAGGCACCTTGATGATTCACAAAAAAAATTAAAAAAATAAAAAGTACAAAAAAAATTGAAAAAATGAAAAATACAAAAAAATGAGAAAAAGAAAAAATGCCTTGGTGAAAACCTGGAAACAGGCGCCTTGGTAGCAAAAATAGAATCTCTGCCAAGATGGTGAAAACCTAGCAAACGGGTGCCACTTGTTTCAAAATGCTCCATCTATCAACGCAATCTTGGTCTTTCCCAGCTTTCAATCTTGCTTTAGTTTGTACATATCTCCTGGTTTGTTTTCGTATTTCCAATTTTCAATAAGTCAGTTTGTACACCAATTGGCTCAAGCGTCTGTATCCTATCAATGTTCAAACCTAGGGGCAATCAATTTCATATCTTATGGTCTCCAGTATCTTAGACCTACCATATCTAGTCAAAGTCCTTTGAAGCTTCATGTGAGTCAGTCGGTCAGTCTTGTCTCTAGAAAGGATTTTGCATCTACAACAACACAATCAAACATCAAACACAAACATCAAACAATCTATGCTTTTTACATGCTTTTATCTCCCTGTATGCTTACTGATTTGCATTGAGATTTTTGCATATTTTGTCCTTTCGAGCTCTTCAATGATGTCCTTTACAGGATTTAGAGAGTGATGACTGGGAGGCATAATCTTTTCTTTGTCTTCTGCTTGTATGTGAAAATCTAACAACTTTGGAAATTCTGGATTGAAATGGTGTCCGACTATAAGAGCCTCTATCTCAAATTGGATGGCCATGTGTACCTCGACCATTGATACCTGGAAAATCCAAGGAAGTTTGATCAAACTATTATCTTTTTGAGTGAGTTATTTCTCCTACTGTGAAACGCGATCTTGCCTAAGGATGTGAATGATAAAGGGTCACTACGGGTAATTCACACTGGATTTAGAATGATCTCTTGATTGTTTGATGTGTTTGAACCGCAAGGCATATTCAGGTCATCATGACATTTATGTTTTGATGCTTATACAAATTGCTATATCAAAATGGACATGATATTCAAGTCATCCTAGCGTTTGTGCCTTGGTGCTTATATCTAATCCGACATTTTGAAAATAAAATCAATATTCATATATCTATGGTTTCCTAATTTGTGGGTGTTGTATTGATTCTTGCACATACAAATCGATATTCATATGTCTATGGTTTCATAACTAGTGGGCATTGTATTGATTTATCCGATTACCTAAAAATTCAATGATGAGAATGCCCGATAGATGATCAGTGACTAGGTCCTAGGTCTTAGGTTGCATTTCATATTGCATGTCTCTTTGCATTTTGCATGTTTTCATGATCTCACAATGGCTCAATGAACTTCAAATGCTTAAATAATTCTTCAATCACATCTTCAAATCTAACAAGAGATGAATCTCACATGAAGGTTCCTCCAATGAAACAGTAAGTAGAATCCTTTTTCAGGATCAAAATCAAAATCTGAGATCATTTATATTATTCACTACTTGCATAATCAACCTTCAATCATCAAAGAAATCTAGAATTCAACTTAACTGATTATCTTACATCAAACTATCAACATTTCAACTTGGTCAACTATGGTCAACTCATGGTTTCATCTTGTCAAACTTGGTCTCCAGGACCTCTAAATGATGCAGAATGCATTCTCAAACATATAACCACTTCTCAAATCAATTAACATGCTTCTGAACTCTATAACGCTGACTTTTCTTGTTAGATTTCAATTTTAATCTTGAAGGGGGCATGGTATTGCATATCATTCAAAGTATTTCACATCAATCAAATCTGTAAATCAATATTCTTCCTCATTAATCAAGACAACAACCATGTCTAATTGATGATTCATCAAAAGACCTCATCGCTTGGGGCAAATCAATCATCACTCAGGGCATATCAGATTCATCGAGATCCATATCAATTTGGTATTCTCTTAATCTTGTAAATTGTATCAGTTTTTGCAACTATCGGTTCAATTGTGTTATTTCCTTGGTTCTTTGAAAACTGAAGGGTTCAAATGTGATACCAATGGGATTCAATATAAGGACAATCAGGTCTAGAATCGATCACTCACTTCTTCGCAATCATAAGGTTCGGAATCAGGCATTTTTGACACTTTTTCACAATCATCGGTTCATTTGCTGTTATAGTTAACATTATCTTTGGTCATTCAGGACCTATTATCTTCATATCAATTTCACTCAGCTTTTGTCTCATATCATAATTTCTGCTTCATTATCAATTTCAAACATCAGTTTCAATATCATACACAGACTGTCTTTGAACCACTACGCTTCGCACAATAATTCAAAGAGGGGCAAAATGTAATACCCCAAAAATGGGCTATAGGTTCATTAATCTCCTATATCGACACATCGAACAAAATTGACATCGAAGTCCTAACCTAAGGCACATCTGAACATTATCGAATCCTAATTGATTATCATAAATTCTGCATCAGGGAATATTCCTAGTAATATTTCTAATTATCCTAATTATATTTGATTTAATTATTATTTGGCGATAAATCCTATTTATCCTAAAGTTTGATTAATTGAATATTCTCAATATTTAATTAATTAGATTTAATTCTGCCACTTAATTGTTTAATTGAAGTTAATTCTATTTATTCCTAAATTGTATTATTTAATTTTGACAATAAATCCAAAATCCTATGAATAATTGATTAAATTCTTATTTAATTAATTAAAGCAAGTTGTCAATTTTTAATAATATTGTTTTTGAATAAAAGTTTGAAAAATAATTGATTAACCCATAAATCAGTTGTTTTATTTTTCAAAATCAGTTAAGTTGGAAATAAATCACTTTATTATTAAATTAATTCATAAATAAAATATGCACAATCAGAAAAGCAGACAACTATCAATTATCAAAACTCTATTTTGAGTTAAACTCTGCTTTTGCATGTTTTTGTGAGTTAATTATCTTTTATTTAAAAATAACTCAAAAATCAACTTGAGTTATTTGAGTGATTTATGGCTTTCTTCCATGCATCCTCAAAGCCCTAGATTTCTATAAATTAAGGCTTCAGCTCATCTCAAATCATCTCATAATTTTGCAAACTTATGCTGGCGAATTGGTGTCTGAAGAATTGGAGCTTCTTTTGCAAATCAAACAACTTTGTGAGATCATTCATATTTTAGCATATCATATTAGAATTTCATTTCTAGATTAGCATATCATATCAAGTTTTCATATTAGATTAGATTCATATCAAGTTTTCATCATATCATTGCATAGAAAATCCAAAAAAATAGATTAATTTGTATTCATTTCATATCTATATTTTGCATTTAAATCCTTCGTTTAGGTGTCATCAAGGTCACTGATCTCAGTCCAATCTGAGAATACATACTCGTAGCTACTAGAAGTCAGTAAATTGCATGGTTAGTTTATTTTTTCATTTATTGCATGATTTTGATTTCAACTAACCTCTAATGTTTTACTGAAGTGTTGTGTCTATAGAACAATTACAAAATTCACACACACAATATGCAAGTTTCTTTTTTTCAACAGTATCTAGAGTACTCGATCATGTTAGATAGATAATGTGAAGATGTCAGAGGTTAATGTAAAAATTATGCCAATGATGAATCTAATTTTTTTGATTTGAACCATTCAAGAGAATCCAATAATGTGCTATGCAAAAATCAATGCAACACTAACATGAATGCAACCTACTTTTCATTGATATTTTTAGATTTTTATCATCATCGAGCAAGGTGAATATTAAAGCAAGTACAAATCTCACTAGTCAATAGTAACTATGATAATATAAATACTACTTCCATCAAATATGACGTCGAAAGTAAATGAAAACATCAAAGCATATGATCTCAAGATGACTAGAGCGTTACTTCCAATTTATATTGCAAGAATATAGAAGTATCAAGTTATGTAGAGCTAAAATGTCCCAAGTGTGTCTTGCATGAACCAAACAAAAAAAAGATCTTTTTGCTCATGTGCAATGAATGATGGTATTCCCACAATGACCCTTTATCGTTCATATCATTGGGCACACGTTACTGGTTGCACCTTAGTAAGAAATCACTTCAAAAAAATGGACAAAGAGATAGCTCCAACCTCACCATGGCATTCACATAAAAAGAGTCAAGGTATGTATGACTAAAATGGAGGCTCTTATCATAGACATATGATTTATTTGATGTTTCAAGATCATCAGAACTACACCCACAAGAATAAATCAAAGAAAATAATTATGCCCATTGTCCTTTCTTCTCTAGTCTTTAGACATCCTTGAGTTACTTGGAAGGCACAAAAATTAAAAATCAATGATAACAGACATCATACAGATAAAATTCATGGTCTTTCTTTGTTTCTCTAGTCCTTAGACATCATAGATTTACCAAGAAATCATGATCATCATAGATCAAACTAGTTTAGGTGATATGTTTGTTTGTTTGTTTGTTTGGGGTGTTGAGAAACACAATTATTTTTCTGGGTGTATGATATTGATAAATAATGTTGTGTTGATAGTTGTTATTTGGTTGATCACTTATTCTCATAAAAATTATCTAATGGTTATTGAGAAACACCATTATGTTCAGTTGTTAGTGTTAAGAAACATTGTTTGTATGATGAATTGGGTGTTGAGAAACACCATTGTATTAGTGGAAAACTGTCCAATAGTTGAGAGACCGGGAGGACTAACTCTGATTAGCAAGACAACTGACTGATAAAATGCTGACCTAGATGACTAAACTACTAAGAAATTCAAATCTATTAGATTTCTACAATCCATACGTATGCTAAAATAGTTTTTGGATTCGATTGTGTAGATTTTTTTACCATCAACGTTTCAAATCATACTACATGATCCATCATCAAGATGCAAGAGAGCAATAGGAACAAAAGATGGTAGATTGTAGATCTAGAAAGAAATTGCTAAGAAATTGCCTCCAATGAGACATTAGTACCCTAGGACTAAGACATTGATTGATTCCACTCTATTATGGTGTTGCGTGAGCCAACTAAGTTGTACAAGGTCATGAAAGCGACTAAAGATATATACCAGTAGGAGAGAAGAGATGAAGCCAATGCAAGTAGGATAGCCAAGATACATGTTGATAGATGGAGTGGTAGTTACAAGTGATGCCTATTTACTAGGTTTTCACCACTTGGCAAAAAATTTTAGTTTTGATATCGAGGTGTCTATTTACCAGGTTTTCACCATAGCACTTTTCTTATTTTTTGTTTTTTTTTGTGCTTTTTCTCTTTTTTATATTTTTGTATTTTTTACATTTTTTGTTTTTAATTCATCAAGGTGCCTTTTTGCCAGGTTTTTACAAGGATAATCATTTTTTCAATACTTTTTTTGATGTTTTTGATAGTATCAAGGTGCCTAATTGCCAAATTTTCACCAGGATACCCATTTTTTCAGGATATTTTACCATCTTCTTGCTTTTTCTTTAGGATCTTTTTCTATTATTTTTTATCTTTTTTTAAGAACACTTTAATGTTGGTTTTGGATTTTTTGAGGAACGTTTTATACTACTTTTTATATTTTTTCAAGAACACTTTTCATTGTACAGGATCTACTGCTCTGAGAATGTTAGGTGTAGAATTTCTCCAAGTGGAGTGTGTTAATTAGATCTAGAAGTAGATATCCTTCTGGTGTAGAGAGTTGATAGGCTCTAGAGCCATATGTTGTTGTGATGATGAAGGGTCCCAACTAGTTAGGTTTAAACTTTCCCTTATATTCTATGTTTTTTAATTTTTAGGATTCTCTCTTAACACAAGATCTCCAACTTGAAATTCTCTGTGGCATACTTTCTTGTTGTTTTCTCTTGACGTTCTCTTCTGATAAAATTTTAGATGATCAAACACATATTTTCTATGTTCATCTAACAATTCTAGCTCTTGGATTCATGTATTTTGTATTCCTCATATGTTACCAGTCCTCTCAATAATACTCTTAGAGATAGTATCTCTACCTCGGTGGGTAATACTTCTTTTGAGCCATACAGAAGAGAAAAATGATTTGCCCCTATTGGTGTTCTAATGCTAGTCCTATAAGTCCACAATGATGGATTCAACTACAGATGCCAGTCTTTGTTTGATTTACTCACTGTTACGTGCAATATCTTTAGTATCATTTTTTTTGAAGCATCATCTTGTCCATTCCCTTGCAGATAGTAGATTGATGAAAATAATTGTGATGTGAAATAGTGAACATGACTCATCTATATCCTTATTTTTTAAAATCCCCCATTGTTTATTACAATTGAAGAGGGGATCCCATACCTAAAGATGATGTAGTTTAGGATGAACATTGACATTTTCTTGCTAGTCGCCTTCATTAAAGGGACTGCTTCAACCCACTTCATGAAATACTCTATGGTTGTGATGATAAATTTGTGTCCATTGGAGGATGAATGATATATCTAACCAATGAGGTCAAATTCCCATTATTGAAATGGCCAGTGCATTATGAGTAGAAAAAACTCTCTTGTTGGAGCGTAAATCAAGATACCACATAGTTGGCATTTCTTGCAAGACTTAGCATATTATACTACATCATTTTCCATGTTAGACCAATAGTATCCAACCCTCATGAGTTTCTTGGATAATGAAAGACCATTTGAATGAGCTCCACAAATACCTTCATGGACTTCTTGTAATGCACACTTAGACTCTTCGTGTTCTAAACATCTAAATAGACTATCATCTAGACCACACCTATATAAGTCATTAGCTATGATTAGATATTGCAATGCATTTCAGATAAAATCTTAATTCTTATTTTTAGATAAGTCATTAGGAATGATTTGGTCTCTTAGGTAGGAATAAATTTGGCTATATATGGAGAAATCATGGCCTACAATTGAGCATATTATTAGGGAATCCAGGGAATCATAAGAAGGAAAGGGTAGTTCTTCCACCAAGAAATCATAGAATAATTTGTGTTCTTCCATTTGTAAAATTGAGGCTAGAGTAGCCATGGCATCGATCGCTTTGTTCTCCTCTATGGGAATCTATTGAAAAGTGACCAACACAAAGTACTGCAAATCATCGACCATTATTTTATATGGCATAAGCTTTTCATCCTTTGTTAATATTGATCATTGATTTGATTGAATATCAACTATGAATCTCCATAGATGTGTATCTCCACAATCTTTCGCTCAATTTCTAATTTTAATCCATTCACTAAAGCTTCATATTCAAAAATATTGTTCGTGCATGGAAAAATCATTTTGTATGCTTTGGGAATTTTATATCCTTGAGGAGTTATGAAAATAACACCATCTCTCGACACCTATTGGGTGAATGATCCATTAAAGAAAATTTTCTAAGGATGTTATGTTAGGTGTAGGATTGCTTCATCAGGAAACTCTATCGTTAGCGGTTTATTATCTTGAAGTGGTGCATTAGCTAGGTGATCTACAATGATTTGACCTTTGATGGATTTTCTTTCCACATAATCGATATGAAACTCACTCAATATTAGTACCCATTTTTCTTTAACCTTCCCGTTAATGTTGCTTTGTTAAAAAAATATTTTAGAGGAATCAAATTTTGCGATTAGCTTCACCATGTGAGAGAGCATATAGTGTCGAAGCTTTTGTGATGAAAATACCACTGTGAGAAAGGCCTTTTCAATAATGTTGTATTTGAGATCATAAGATACCAGTGTTCTACATATGTAGTATATTGCTCTTTCTTTCTTTCTCTCATCCTCTTGTGCCAATAGAGCTCCTAATAATGTTGTTGTAGTTGAGATGTAAAGCAATAATGGTTTGCCCTTAATAGGAGCCATAAATACTAGTGGATTCATCAAGTAATATTTTATCTGATTGAATTTTCTCTCACAATTATCATCCTATTTGAAGGTGACTCCTTTGTGTATTGTTTTAGTAAATGGTTGACCTTTTTCAGCTAATTGAGATATAAACCATCTTATTGATTAGAGCTTTCCTTGAAATGTTCTCATCTGATGGATGTTCCTGGGAGGTTACATTTCTAGGATTTATTTCACTTTTGCTAGATCTACATTCTTTTTTTTGATACAATGTATCCCAAGAGTTTCCCTAAACTTAACTCCAAATGCACACTTTTTTGGATTTAGCCTTAGTTGAAATTGCTCCATTCTATTAAAGAATTTTCTTAGATCTTCTATTAGGTTGTTTTGTTGACTGATTTTGCCAATGTATCGTCCAAATAGTCTTCCATATTTTTGTGCATCATGTCATGGAAGATGGTTGTCAGTGCCCTCTGATATGTTACACCTACATTTTTAAGACCAAATGACATGACGTTCCAACATAGCGTTCCCCAAGCTCAAGTGAAAGTTATCTTCTCATGATCTTTAAGTGATACCTTGATTTTATTATAACCCAAGAAGCCAGCCATTAGTGAATGCATTTCATAGCTTTTTGTGAGATCAACAATCATGTTGATGTTGGGAAGAGGAAAATTTTCTTTAGGACATGACTTGTTTAAATCTCTAAAGTCAGTGCATACCCGGATAGATTTTTTATGTTTAGAAACTAGGACAATATTCAAAATCCATTTGGCATAATCTATTGCTTTGATAAATCTAGATTTTAAAAGTTTTTTTAGTTCTTCTTTGACTAGCAATGCCACATGAGGGTGCATCTTTCTAAGTTTTTGTTTTACTGGTTTGATTCCCAGAGATATATAGAGATGATGCATAATGAGGTTAGGGTACAGGCCTAACATATCTAAATAGGACCTTGAAAATTTGATCTTCTTTTCTTTGAAAAACTCTATGAAGTATTGATTTTTCTCCTCAAATAATGATTGTGCTATATGTACCATCTATGGTTCTTTTTTTTCTCCCAAGTTGATTGGTTGTGTTGGTTCAATCAATACTGAAGATCTCTCCTAAAAGTGATCACGTAGGATATCAAGTCTCCCATCCTCAGGTGCTTCTGAGATTTTTTCACCTTTGGATACATCATTTATTTTTACTATTTTTGGTTTTAATACTACCACAATGTGTTTTTCATAGTCAGACCACTTTTTCTTTTTCTTTATTCTTTTAATACTGATAAACTTGATATACACCTTCTGTCATATTCACACTCATTGCACTAATGAAAGAGGTAAAGGGTTCAACCATGTTTAAATAACATGTCAAAGTATAGTCATTTGCAAAGGAAATTAGGTTCATGGGTTCATTCTGACTCCATTCAATGAGTTTAAGGTGTAATAAGGTCAAGAATTTAGATGGTTCAAGGGACAACACCACATTATCATCAAAGCTCATGAATGGTAAGATGTGTTCCATTAAGTTACTCTCCAAAGAATCTATTAGACCATAAAGATTCATAACGTCATTACTAAAGTCATTGTTAGTATTGTGTGAACCTAATTTGACTAACCTAGTGTTGGATCTTTGTCCCTCCTCTATTTGGTAAGCATATTTATGGATCATGTCACGCCACAATATCCATTGTAGCATCAAAATAAGAATCCCATTCATATTTATGTGATTCTATGTGACTTTCTTTTGACCTACCCAAGAAATGGGCTATAGTCATAGGTGCTTCTTCTTCTTCTTTAGAATTATTCTCTTCATGTTGATTCTCAATTTCTTGTAGAGATACTTGTTGAGATATGGATGAGGCATATCAAGAATATGAGTAATGGTGACCAATTACACCCGGTTAGGGTGTCTTTCTTCTTGTGTACTTTCTAGTTCATGACCTAACTCATCCTCATATGAATCATATTCTTCTTGATGATGTTTATATTCAAGAATGGTTTCTTGTTGGGTTATAGATATTTTTAGAAGAGGAGTGGTACTCAGGTCTGAAAAAGGATCTCCTTGTAAGAGTAGCAACCTTTCATATGATATGGATTCTCCTTCTACTTCTTCTTCATCATCAAAATTATCTACTCTATCGAATATAGGACCATCTCTAGATGTAGGATGATATGTTTCTTCTTTGGATCTCAAACTAGTTTTTCCTTTAGGATTTCACAATTTCATGTGCAGTGGTTTTATGAGTCCCTAATTATTTTTTCCAATAGGTCCTTTATTGTTGTATCCCATTTGTTTCATGATATCATAGCCTTTTCCATACTTTTTCTAGGATATTTACACATATTTGACTTCTCAATCATACTCGTCTCCTTTGTATAGCCATTGTAGGACAACCTTTTCTTCATTTTCCTCAGAAATAGAGACATTGGATTTTACTATTCTTGTTCCTTCATGAATTGTTAATGTAGAATTATAAGGCTTGAATGATAATGGGTTTCCATAAGACCTAGGAGATGTAGGAATATCAACTAGAGATGGAAATAGATCTAATTTTTACTCACTCATCCCTATGTCTTTTATTTTTAATTTCTTCTCAAAATATCTCATGATAACTACTCTATAGCTTTCAACTTCTTGATCCTTTGAGGCCTCTTTGTTGTGTGGGACCATGCTATCATCTTGTTTCAAATTATTGCAAGAGTAGCTAACATTTTCTAGTATAGTGACTTCTACTCCATTGTGTGGAAAGCTCACACACTAATGGTATGTTGATGGGACAACATGCATGTCATGTATCCATGGCCTACCTAGTAAGATGTTGTATGCTAGAGGAAAATTAAGAACTTGGCAAATGACATCTCTCTCAATGAGTCCCACCCTAATAGGTAATACAACCAATCCTTTTTATGATCTTTCTTCTTCATCATATGCCTTAATCATTATTTTTTTCATTGGGTCTATAGCATGTTATGAGAAACCAAATGATTTTACCAAATTAAACATTCAAATATTTGAACTAGCACCTCCATCTATCAAGATACATTTGACTCTATGTTAATGGATTAAAACCTCTATATGCAAGGATTGATTATGCAGATGATTCAATAATTTTTTATCTTCTTTAGAGAAAGATAGATAGTGCAGGGAAGTCAAATGACCAACCATAGATTATAACCGATCTACATCTAATTCTTTTGGAAATTTTTCTACAAGTGGGGCTTGTTCAAGTATCTCTCTATGTGTAGGAGATGTCTTTAGCAATTCAAAGATTGAGATTTGAGTGGAGGTCCACTGTAACTACTCCACCAAGTTGTATTTATATGATGATGATGAAGGTACCAGTTATTTTGGTGTAGAAGGTTTTGATATTGAAATAGACATTTTTTTATGAGGAATTAACTCCCTTGATAATGACTTTGGCTTGACTTATTGTGACCACATTGGAAGATTCAACTTCTTTATTTTTTCCCTTGATGATAATGATATTCACTGATTTTTCACTTGGTTCAATTATGTGGATCACATTGTCATTATCAGTATAAGTGTAGTCGATCTTATCACCCTTGGAATTTGAATTTTCACCTTTCTCATAGTGGGGTAACGGTTCCTTGAATGCCTTGTGATTTTTTTGGATTGGTGACCATCCACTTTGATTTTATCATTGTCAATTAGATCTTGGATCACATGCTTCAACTTCATGCATTCATTCATCTCGTGTCCTTTGTTTCTATAGTAATCATAGTAATGGCCATCATTCAACCACTTTGGTATTATTTGTGGTTCCCACAGTCTTAACTCTGGTAGAGTTATGATATTTTCATCTAATAGAGTCTTTAGTATTGCTTCTAGAGGTTCTCCAAGAGGAGTGAAATTACACCTAGGTTGTGATAACCAAGGCTTGTCTTTGTTTGATTCATTATTTCCTCTGGGAGTTGATGTAGTGTTGGAATTTTTAGCCTCTTGAAAGTTACTCGAGAGATTGAAGACAGTTGATTTTTATTTGATATTGGATTCTACCACAACTCTATCATTCACCATATTCTTATCCTTATTCTAATATTTTAACTTGTCTTTAATGTTGTTGTTGGAATTGTTGAAATATTTGGTTTCTTTGTATAGTGTGATCTCCCCTTTCTCACCAAAAATTATTCAATCTAGTGTTATCTACCAATTTATCAAAAGTAGCATGAGTTTTCATTTGCAATGCACAACTCATTTCTGAGATGAGACTGTTAATGAAGATATCTATTTTTTTAGTTTCAAGAATTTGTCTAGGATATCTTGCAAATATCTCTCTCCATCTTTGAATAAATGTAATGAAAGATTAACCACTTTGTTGTTTAGTGTTACACAAATCCAACATGGTGAGTTTGTGTTAAATATTAGATGAAAATTGTTGGATGAATATTTTCACAAGTTATTCAAATGTATTGATGTCCAATGAGAGTTTGGTGAGCCACTCCATTTCTTGACCTCCAAGACTTCTAGGAAAGAGTCTCATTAGGTATGTTTGTTCATGCATAAACTCCATTGTAAGAGCACAAAACTCTCTTATATGATCTTGAGGGTCACCATTTCCATTGTACTTATCATGTTTTGGAATTTCAACATTGGGAGAAAATGGTGACATGTGTAAATCTCTATTGAAAGGGAAAGGACATATATGATCCAATGAGTACTTCTTTGTTGGTTTATCCTTCTCTTTCTTAAGATCCTTGATCTTAGTTTGCAATGCTAGAAGTTGTTTAGAGACAATAGATATGGGTTTTTCTACTTCTCTTATTTTCAATTGATCAAAGTCAAAGCCTTTAGGGCATTTGACACCCATAGAAGCTAGGTGCATAAAATATCTTTCCTTGCCCACGTCTAGGGTTCTCTCCACCATCCTTTTGAATTGTCTTCTTTGTTGGCATTTCTACAGTCTTCCTCAGTTGGTTCTTCATCACTGATAGGACTATCATGATGACTATAGTTTTTGTAATCACTTTGATAATCGCACTCATGGTCATGGTTCCCTCTACAATCATTTTCTTCACGTGACATGGTTAGAATAGTTTGATCTTCTTCTCTTGTTGAATCAGGGGATTCTTGATTGAATAAGGGATTTATTATTGATGTCTCTCCTTGATCAAAAGTGATCAAAGGTATGCCATTAGGATCTTGATTAAAATGGTATAGATTATATCTTGTGTTAACTGCGAACTCGGGATAACCAAACTATGATCACTAGTTGTAATTGGTGATGTCCAATTTGATAAAATGTGTACTATTTGTCCAAAGGTTGATTGATTGATTGAAAGGAGATTGGATGTGATCTTAGAAAATCTAGGGTTTAATGATCCCCGATGGAGACTTCCACAATCAAATGATGAGATTGACAATGCAATGACACAAAGGCTAACAAATTTTAACAAGGATCATTTAAACCATGTATGATGATAGTAGGTTAATAACATCTAGATTTACAAATCTTGATGATATGATACAAGAGCATACTTAAATGGGCATCTGAATTTAAATTCCAAATTGATGTTCAAGATTGGAAAGTATCCTCTATTTGTGATGTGAAACAATGTGTTTTATACAAAAAATGACAAGGTTTGATACTAAGGAAGGCATCTTTCGTATGAACAAAGATAACAAACAATGTGAAAATATGGTGATTCAAGACCCTATGATATATTGTTCCACAAATCATAAAGATCTAGAAAATGAGAAACAAGGACACCTAGAATAGTTTCATATGAAGAAACATGTCAGACCATGCAAAAATGTTGGGACAAGAACAATTTGCCACTAACTATTTAAAAATTTGACTTCTCTAAACATGTTTAGGGATGAATTTGACAGTGTTTTGGATTGTGTACACGCACATCAGTTATAAGACAACATTGTATTAGTCTCTAGGAACTCTCAACACATAGTGCAAGTTCTTAGTCTTCTCAAGAAAAGACCATGTTTTCACAGGTATAACACATTAAAGACAATTCATACATGCTTTATCCCTAAGTAGAATCTGGATGAGTATTCAAAACCCCTTCTTGTAGATTGGTATTCCTTCATCTCACATAGTCGTGTAAGCCCCTAAAGGGTGCCTGTATTTTTGACTTTTGTGGGGCTATACAAAATATGGTCAAAAGAGGATATGCAATAAGACCTCTAAAGCCATATTATCCAATTTTGGACACCCAAGGGAATATGTATGATGAGTGCCTTGAGGAGATATTCTTCCCTCTCCTTGCATAAGGATTATGTCCACTTTCAATAGTGAACTGAGTAAAAGATTCTACACTATGGTTGGTAGGATGGGCATGTGTTTCAAATATAGCTTGAGAATCATACAAGGCAACGTGGTCATCCTAGCACGATTGAGACCTATAGTCTCATGAATATCAGGCACAAGCGATCTTTGTCTCTTGAGACTTTAATCTCAAAGGGAGGACTTGTTAATAATGGGTTGGAAGAGATTGGATTTGCCTTGTTCCCACTTGAGTCATTCCCATAATATTTTTACACCATGATAGACTCTCTAAGGGTAATGCAAAAAATGAAAATGGATAGCGATTTGAATTCTAGATTTTTTATTTTCCCTCAAGAGGAAAAGAGCATACTCTCCTATTCAAACCATTTCTCCCAAACACGAAAGACACACAATTCATTTCCCATAGATAATTTACAAATGAAAAGTCAAATTTGTCAAGGTTTCTAATTTTCCTAAAAGGAAAAGAGCATACTCCCCTAATATTTAACAAATCAAATAAAAATCACCCCTAATTAAGCCTAAATGCCTAGAAATCAACTAATGAAAGCACATGATTTTGATTGAAAGATAATCAAAGGCAACCTAAAACCAAAAATACATAATTAGTTTACACCCAATAGTCATCAACAATGTTTGGAAACCAAAAATCCTTAGTAGTTTGAATGTTATTTACAACGTGAGTACTCTAAAAAGCATGAAATCTTAGGCAATCAGCCTGCAAAGACATCTTATGTTGCAAAATCAATCAAACAAAGAATCAACAAGACCATATCAGTGTTAGAAATAAAAAAATCCCATTGAAATCAAGCTTAAACTGCATTTTGTCTCCCATGCAAAAAATCAAACTATTCCATACGAAACAAGGAAAACCCTAGCAGTTTATCATGAGAAAATCTTTATGCTATCATGCAAAGAAAGATGTTAGTGTTATACACTGAATTTGCACCCTTAGTTCAAGCTCTCATAGTCTTGATAACTCAGTATAACAAGGGAATCATCTCAAGGTTGTGGGACCTTTTACTAACTGAGATGAGACCTCTAGATTCTAGGCTGGTTCCTCTTGGATAATCACCTTGATTTTCTCTTAACAAGAAAGTAAACTTTGAGGGGAAAGGGATAGAAGGAGTGCATGGGAAGGGAAATAACAAAAAGCAAATCTATCCTACTAGGTGATACATCGAAACTAGGGTTTGGATCTCAGTATAGAGGGATGAAAACAATGAAGGAATCAGGTCCAATAAATTACAACTCACTAGATAGGCTTGCATAAGTATTTCATAGGAGGGTCTGAACAAAGGCTCAACCTATGACCTGCAAACAGACATCCTTTTCTGCAACTAGGTGTAGGAATGAGACAAGACTGCTAGGGGCTGTAGTATACCTGCAAAACACCTAAATCAGATCAGACATAGGAAACACACAAAATTGTAGAAAGCAAGAGGAATCAGGAAACCTGAGATATCAATGAAATCATGCATACACTTTGATCCAATAAGAGATAATCCAGACAAGCAAGCATGAGGACAACAAGAATATCATAGAATACTTGCAGTATTTGAACAATCAATGGGAATTTTATAATTGCAAAAAGTTAAGGGGCAGAAAGAATGCCTTCAATAACCTCTGGGGAAAGAAACTTTCCTTTTTTTTACAATTGGCCAATCCTGAGCACTATAGGCTCCAAAAAAACTATATATACATCCCCTGCACGTAGGTAGGAATCAAAATATCTCCTTAGGGTTACATAAATCTGTAATAGAATAATCCACCCTAAAACAAGTCACTTCTAATCATAATTAAACTCTACAAAAATCATAGCCGATCAGATATCTTCTTCTTGCATGTCTATCCCTAAATTGATCATGCCTGCAGGCACAAAAGACCTTACCTTGACAACCCCTGCAACCCACTCAGCCATGAATGCTCAAAAATCTGATCAGATACTGGAAAGGACCCAAAATAGCAACCTAAAAGATCTCTACAAATATCTATCCAACTGCAACCGCCTTGAAAATATCATCAATTTTTTAGCTGCCGCACTTGCAAACATTTCCCTCAGAAGAAAGCTCATAAAAAAAAACAATAGGTCACACCGCTTTGACAAAGCATGGTCGCATGATCGCATGAGCTGAAAGGCCTTCATGCGATCATGCGACAAGCTTTTAAAAATTTGCCTTGCCGCCACAAGATACTTGGGGCCCACAAAACATGACACCTGTCAAACTTGCCACGTGGCCCAACAGGAGCTGACCACATGGCCTTGAAAAGTCAGTGGTCGCATGATCGCATGAGCCCGAAAGGCTTCATGCAATCATGCGACAACCCTTAGAAAACCCACCTCCGCTTTCCACAAATGCTCGGGCTTACGATCGCACTACAAAAATAACCCCGGCTCCACCTTGGGTTCAAATCTCCTCTTGTCGCCAAGTCACCTGAACTTTTCTTAACCCCAGGTTCCTCTTAGCGACCATGAGCAATCCCTCAACCGCGCATCCGCAGACTGAGATTCCCATCAGACGGCGGGTACAAGATCTCATGGGGTTAGAATATTCTTTGAGATTTTGCGCCAGTCGCTCATCTCTTTCTATCCCTCTGGAAACCGCAAGCTCTATCGGTGCGGCTAACGGTTTGTCACATGTTCGCATAGCCTAAAAAAGGGCTATGCGATCATGCAACAGACTACTAGCGGTGCATTGAAAAACCATCAACTGGGCCCACTGACGCCACTTGGAATTCTGTTATTTGTTTCGACCGCTTTGTCAGCAACACCTCAGCAACCCCTGGCATCGGCCCCACCTAACTCAACAGATCCCATCAGACGGTTGTCACATGATCACATGGGATCAGAAGATCCCATGAGATCATACGACCACCGTAGATCTTCGTCGCACTTGCGCCAATGCAGACTTCAGCCCCACTGACCACTTGTCACATGATCTCATGCGGTTAAGAGACTGCATGCGATCATGCGACCGATCGCGTGATGCTAACTGCTGGAACCGTGAACCACCGCCACCGAAACTGCTGACGGTTTGTCACATGGTCGCATGGGCTCGGAAGAGCCCATGCGATCATGCGACTAACCGTAAAATGTTAGCATTGACCGCTACCGAAATCATGACCGCTGATCGCCGATACCGCATCAATGATTGTCGCATGATCTCATGGGCTCGGAAGAGCCCATGCGATCATGCGACAGCCGTCAGATCTTCCGCACTAGCACGGCCTTAGGCATTGGGACCCGCCTAATCAGAGTTGCACGCTTAGGGTCAAAACATAAAGGATGCTGAAAACACACTGGGTTTTCGACACTTGAGCAGAAAACACACTGGACTCTTGACATTAAAAGGTAGAAAACATAGAGAGTTTCGACACTTTGAGCATTTCACTTGGAAAACAGGGCTGTGGCCGAAAATGAACGAGAGGGAAATTTTTGGGCAATAGTTAGTATGAAACAAGATACGTACATTAACGAAACAAGAAAATTTTCAACCTATCATCATATTTTCATACAAAACAATCTAGTATTTCATGCAAAATAAGAACAACCAATCAAATTCGTATGAAATGATTTACTATACCATGTGAAATTTTATGAATAGAGATCGGTCAAGCACAAAATTTGATCAAGTTTGAGGTTGAATTTGATGTCTGAGCCCATGGTGGGTGCCAAAATGTGATGTGTATTCAATGTACCTACAAATCCTGCACTACAACATCTCAATAAACTTTTAATTCTATGGTTAGTTCATAAAATCATTATAAAATGTATACAAATAAATAAAGAATAGTCTATTGCATCCTAATTAAGGTGAGTCTGATCTAAATTTACATAAAGCTCTCATACTTTAGCTCAAATCAGTGACTAAGATAACTTAAAATGGAGGATTCAACATGAATAATGAATCTACAATGCAAATTTAATATAAATTCTATGATAACATTGCAAATTAAGTTATCACTTGAGCAAATTATGCTAAATGTATGATCTACATATTGTAAATAATGATTCAAAAGTATGGATTGATATCAAAATGATGTTAAAACACACTCAAAATGCTCATAAGAAGCCTAGAATAATTTTGGCATTATCTCCTTTCATGAATTCTAGATGATAAAGGACTTGAGTTGTCTCTCTTTTATATAAATTTAGGAGAAATCGATGGCTAGGATTCAAACTTGATGTGCGATTGAGATTTGAATTCAATTGATCCATGTGATATCATGTGATTGGTCATTTGAGCTCATTTGTCCTCTTATGATGAGTTGGATTTTAAAATGACTTAGTTATTTCTTTTAATTTATTTCTTTTAGCAAGTGATATTTTAAGATTTTATGTAGTTAAATGTGATAGGACATTTTAATTAAATGATTTGATATTTGATTATTGACCTTTAATTTTAATTAGGTGGATCAACCTAATAACACAATTTGGTCTAGTTATTTTATTGATATGAGGATTTTGATTAGGTTAGAACCTTTTGAATAGGATTTATAGTAAAATGAATTGATTTAGGGACACCAAGTTATACTAGACCATTTTAGGGTGATTATAGGTACATGTGATGTTATTCCCAGTTCATCATTTTGTATTGTAGTCTAACACTTTTTCTAAAGAAGTAAGCTTTCCTAAGGGTTATAGTCCTATTTTTTAATTGAGCAATGAGCTCTAGGAAGTGTTCCTGAATACATGTGCATTCCCCTCATGTACTCATTTCGTTAATTGAGCTATTATTTCCACAGAAGTAATTACTTGTGGGTTCCATCCTCACCCTGGTTTTTCCCCTAATAGCGTTTCCATGCAAAAATCATGGTGTTATAATGTTGTGGATGTTTTCTTTAAGTTTATTTTGTTTACTGTCAATTATATTTGGATTATGGTTAAGGAGTCAACTTATTAAGGTTAAAAGTTTTAGAACATTGATTCACCCCCCTCTCAGTTCTCCTCAATGCCAACAATTGGTATCAAATATTTGAGCCTCAAAGGAAGTCTAACAACTTGAGGAAGATCCTGATGGCTGATTCAACATTATCTAGGAGTGTTCAAAGGTATCCCTTGGTTGTGCTTGAAGATCTTGACAAATCTAATGCTCATAAATTGGAATTGGAAAGGAGACGAGCAATAATTTTGTAAACTTCATTGAGAATTTGAAGGAAAAAATGGACAAATCTAGGGACAAAAGGAAAAATCTTGTTGAGAAGATGAATAAAAAAGGGAGCACTGATGGTTCACAAGCCTTGAAAGAAAAATTAGATGAATGTGAGCAGCTTGCAAAAGACTAAGATAATTTGAAGCATGAAATGGAAGCCATGGTAATGAAGACAACAAAAGAGATTAAAGAAAGGAAAAATAATGAAGAACATCTTGAGAAATCCTTGAAGGATAAATATAAGGAGTTTCATAGAGTGAATTGTGAGATTGGACACTTTCAACTTAATCTTGATGAATCTAGACATAATGAGAAAGAACTTGAAATGGTTAATAAGGTTCTTAGAAGTGATCTTGTTGCTGCTAATGAATTTAAAGAAAAATTCAAAGCTATTTCAGTGAAGATTGATGCATAACTTGAGAATCAAAGACTGAAACCTGAGATACACAAGGAATTGGTTTTGAAAAGGGTGAAAGCTCTAGATATGGTCAAAATAACTCTTTATCAAACAATCATAATGAGAGACCTAAGAGGAAACCTATAAGGCAACCTAATGGACAAAACTTCAATATGAGATACTTTCCATGCAACAAATTTGGTCACATGGAAAACCAGTGTTGGTTTTTTTATCTTTGAACTATGGGATTCGAAACCACTCCCAATATATAACAGATTAAATAATAAAGAACACTTCAAACCCACAAATAGGGAGCCCAAAGAAAAAGAGCTACTGAAAGTCCTAAATTCTTAGTATTAGTTTTACAAACTCCCTTTTTAGTACTTTGTGTGCAATTTGTAATTTTTTTCTTTTTTAAATTCATGTGCTAAAATAATTTTATTGTAATGCTCATTAAAAGAAAATAATAATGTGCATGGCCTATTAGTGGTTAGTTTATTTAATAGCAAGGCCCAAGGAATTTTTTTAACTTCAATACAATTTACGATATTTTGACTTCCATTGATTATGTGTTTATGAATAATGTTAATTTTTTTTGTATTTTCATATAAGATGGAAACATAGGAATAATATAACTATGTTTTAACAAATCATTTTAATCAATATAACATAGATTTGTGCTTATCTTTCATTGAATTTGCAAGTTATTACAATACTTTTTGTAAGAGATACATAAAGGACATCAGTAGCTCTCAATGTGCATCACTTGTTGAGGAACCAATACAAGAAATATATGAGAATGAATGTGTTGTAAGAGATATTATTATTTTGATTTGAACTAAGTTCACGACATAATAATGTAACTAATAGTTGTAAATGATTAAAATTCATAATTATTTTGAGAACATGCAATAGTATTTTCTCAATTAAAAGTAAGTTATGTTGAAAAATCAATTCATAATCACTTTTCCTAGCTATTGATCAACATGGTAAGAAAGATAATGGCTCACAGTTAAAGTACATTTAAATTTAACCATAATCATTTTTTTGTATTACAAATTTTGACATCTTAATATGATCAATTTTCTAGTGGGGTTGTTCACATCTAGTGTTGCATCAAACTATTTGTTCAATTTCACTAAAATTATTATAAGTTGTTATAAATTTTAACCTAATTAAACAAGAATACTAAAATTTCTATTGAAATAATTAATTCAAAAAAAATAGTCTTACCTTACCTCACCAAATCATATGTACATATGTAAGAAACCAAGTCAACTTCAATTAGGTTTTATGAAATCTTAGTATGCATGTATGGTAAAAATTTATTAGTTTTGAAATTACCATGTAATATTTTAGAGTCAATTGAATGTCACAATTAAGAAGTTCATGAGAAATCACACAAGAATACAAAAGAGAAAATTATGTAATTAATAAATTCTAAATTACACCTAGTTTACATGGAAAACTTTGAATGTAGTAAGCAATTTTTTATATTGGATTTTGTCTACAAAAATAGGTTACAATATAAGGAGTTGGAGCTCCAAAAGTATCATAGATCCATTACCAAAATTTGGACATAATTGTAAACCACTATACATCAATCTTACAAGTTAATAATATTGGTTATAAAACAACCTAGACACATATTCATAGATTACTATTCATAGAAATATTTCACATTGTTGCTTGACTTGCGGTAGTTACAATCATAGGTTTCCAAAGGAGGAATAATCTCATCTTTTGGGTCAATATCTTTAACAATAGGCTCATCTTGTGTTTCTTAGTAGTAAATACTATCTCCTCTATCAAATTTGGCTTTTTAATGTTATGTTTGTCCATGTATTGTTTGAGGATCTCTATTTCACCTTGATTCAACTTATTTCTTCCCTCGGGAAAGAATGCACATTTTTATCTCATTTTTTTAGATGATCGTTAATCATTATTCAAGAAAAATCATTAAATATTCTCTATGGATATCCATAATAGTTAAGAACTATAAAGTAACATGAAGATAAGTGAGTTCACAGTGAAACTCAATAAGGCTCCTTCTTTTTCCTTGGAAGATCTCTTCCACTTTTTCCAAATGAACCGTAAAACTTCAAGAGTAAAAATAAACCAAAAAGAAGCAAGATCACCCTTAAAACCATTCACATAACTAGCTAAAATTTCAAACCAAGAAAAATCATTCTACTTATCTTTCCCTAGGGAATTATCAAGAAATGAAGGCCACACAACCAAATAAAATTTATATTCAAAAAATAAATGCTTGAAAGTCTCAATTTAATCATAGAGAAAACAATGGTTAGCAAGCATACCCAAAGAGTGTAAACTAGAATACAACAACCTAAAACAATTTTCTTCAACTCACCAGACTTGGCCCAAACAAGTTTATTTTTTTCTTATTATTTAGAGTTGGGCCAATCCACATTCCAATATTTGTTAAGCCACACAAAGATCTCCCTCCAGTTCAACAACATTAGACAAATCTTCTTAACTGTAGTTTGATCAAACTTAGAGACAACTTTTTAAGAAATCATAGAAAGCAATACTAAAATTTCATTAACTTTCAAAGGGAGTCCAAACTTGTTAGGTTTACAAGATAGCATTGTGTGTGTCATTTTATGAGATTCAAGGACCTCATATTCTTTCTTAATATTTTTCCAAGTCTTAATATAACTAGAAGAAAGTACACTTGAGAAGTGAAAAATGTCTTTCTTAGCCCAAATTCTAGTAGAGCACCCTTGAGTAAGAGAAAGAGGCTTATCAACATCATCCAAGCTTTACCAAATTGAATTAGTATCAAAGAAAGCTTTAGCCTTCCATGAAGAAAAAAGGTTATTTACACATTAAGTAATCAACCCTCAAAACCTTCCAAATTCTATTAAAGACAACTGAAATGAACAAGTTAACCTCAAAGTCATAAAAATATAGTCATAATAGTTTAGTGGTTTCTATTTTTTCCCCTTTTTTAGGATTTTATAAGGCTATATTCTCTCTAATTAGAACCTTCCATTTGAGTCATAGCACTCACATGACTTGATACTCCATTCATTTGCTAAATAAATGTCCTAAATTTTGAGGTATGTTAACATTAGATCCCCAATATCCTTGGCTACACAACACTAGGAACAACCAACAACATGATATTTCTTATTACCTTTTCCATTAAACTATAGGAATTCCCTCATGATTTTTTGTAGCTTTTGAAAGTGGCAATTAGCAAATAACCAAAATGAATAAAATAACACATAGTGAGAGGACATGTCACTGTTTAACAACTTAAACTCTACCAACAAGACAAAAGAGACGAGTTTGTCATCTATGGATTTTTCCCTTAATATTTTGGTGAAGCCTCACATATTCTTTAGGGAAAGGGAGATAGCAAATGGAATCCAAAGATACATAACAACATCATCTGAACTAAACCATTGCCATTATTTAACTTTGATCCACTCTAAAAGAGAACAATGCCAACAAAGAATTAGAGATTTACTAGAGGGAATTTTAGCTTTAAAGGCCAAACAAAACATGTCCAATATATTGTGAAATTAATGAAGTTAATTTCATCAATTTCACAAAAAGAGAAGTGTCATCAAAAAATTAGGCATTAATCAAAAAATCATCATTAGAGAGAGATACACTAGATATGAGGAGAAATGACGTTACTCCTTTACACATAATAAAAAGAATCTATAGCGAGAACAAAGAGAGTTGGGGCTAGAGGGAAGCCATATCTAATTGACCTCTAGAGAAGAATACGATCAAATAGAGAGGCATTTATGTCAACATATGTGGAAGAATATTTAAATAAAATATTGACCCTTTTACATAAATTAGGAGGGAATCCAAAGTAGATAAAATATCTAAGACAAAGACCCATTCAATTGGCATAATCCTTTTCAATGTCCAGTATAATCATAAACACATTTTGATTACTAGCCCTTTCCTAATGCATGTTTTTCTAGCTATTAATTAGATTCTATAATGTATGCCACCCCTTGATAAAGCTAGTTTGAGTAATAGAGATAACTTTACCTAGATTTTGGTTATGTTGGATTAAGTATGTAAATGTGAGTACCGAGAGGCGAGGGGTGAATCAATATTGTAAAACACTTTCAAACTATCTAAACTTTCTTCCTTAATCATTTATTGATTCCATAAATTTTGCATGCATCTCATAAAACATATAAAACATTAACATAAAATATAAATTATAACACATTCATTTTGGTATTGCATAAATCCTTGTTAGAGGATAAAAACTATGGTGGGGATGATACCCACAAAACTTACTACTATAGTAAAAAGCTTGCTCAGTTAGAGCTACATTGTTAGCTATTTCTGATAGCTTACCCTATTAAGAGTATTAACCCGGTCAAGAGTCTTAAGACCATTTAAGTGTTAGGAATGGGAACACTAAGAGGGGGGGGTGAATTAGTGTTCACTTAATTCAATCTTTTCATTAACTCTTAAACTTATCTTGAATGCTTAAGTACTGAAATGAATATTAACATAAATAAGAAACATGAACTCAACACATAACGCCAATGTGGTTACAGGGAAACCCAAATAGGTAAAAACCCCGGTGGGAATTGACACCCACTAATAATTGGTACTAGTGTTTTATGATCCTTGTTAGAAGATCCTTAACCCTGTTAGAAGTTTCTTTACAATGTATTTAGTACAATGACTTGGTCAAGGGTCGGACCCTGTTAGGATTCTTTTAGAATAACCCTATTAGGGGTGGGAAAACACTGTCCTAGAGCTCACTACTCAAGTGGTGAAGGCTACAACCTTCTAATCTCAGATACACATTATATCTGCTAGATGAACTGGCACTGTGACACTGCTTGTCTAATCAGTTCCTTTGATGCGCTGATGCTTTGATCTCTTTCAAAGCTCTAATACATCTTATCAACTCTTCACACATTTCTTCTCTACTTATTTCAACTCTATAACCACTTCCATACTTCATTACAATGACACATCTAATATTTATATGCGCATACAAAACAATTAACTAGGTCGGCACTTTAACTGATTACATACAACACTTCCAATTGAATTGGCTCAAGTGTGTTTAAAAACAAAAATAATTATATGTCTACAACCTAATTAAAATAGGCACATAGCCCTTACACAATAATAATATAACCACTAACCAAAATACCAATAGTCGGCTACTTGCTTTGTTCTTCTCTAGCATTCACTATCTGTGCAACTTAAACTCCCTGTATCTTACTCATACTAAATCTTCAGATCATGCACTCTTAAACTTACCATGAATATGGTCCTACCAACTTAACTTCTAGGGCACATACCATAATTCTATCGTATGCATGTGCGTTGATGCTCTGACCTTCAGGTACTCTGTATACTGTCCAATCTTGAACACTTAGCCAATTTATGATCTTCTTATCATGAGCACTGACTCCAAAACATCATATGACTTTGTTTCCATAATGAAAACACTATATTAAGTCATATACACCAGTATAGTCAGTCAACTTGCCAACAATCTCCCTCTTTGTCATTGATGGCAACAAAGGAATATGGAAAAGTTACTAATGTCCCTTAATACAAAAAAAAACACTTAATCATACTCTATCTTATATCTTCCTTATATCTGCTTGCTATAAATTTTCTTTACATAGCTATAGCTCCATATTCTATACATACTCCCCCTTTGACATTAATGACAAAGGTGTTGCAAAACTAAATTTGTACAAGTACTTACACTAAAAGTACATCCAGGTATGCAATCTGTAAATTTTGAATCTCTTGTTTCCAAAATGCAATCAATGCATTGATTGTTTGGAGATGGGCACATAAGACACATTGTAGTTTCTCCATCTTCTCCAAATCTGAAGTAGGACCTTGATCATATGTCACCATGGTGGCATCGATCTCCTTGATATTCTGATTCAACACATCTAGGGAGGGCGCAAGAGCATTTCTAAGCTGAGTCTGCCTAGCCCTTATCTTTGACATCTCCTTTTTTGCCTTCTCAATTTTTTCAATATGTCCCTGATATACATTGTTACACATGTTTACATTAGTAGAGGGATCTTCTACTGACTTCCTCACTTTTTCAATCATGGCCTCTGCTTCTTGAATCTTCTTGTAGTGATCGGCTGTCAACTTATCTTGATTCATACAATCATCAATAATTTTTCTTCCTTTTGCTGCAAACTCTTTCAAAGTTGCTTGTCCAACTTTGAGTGAACTAAGGTCTAGTGAGAAGTTGCTAACCAACTCAATTAGTCTTTTCTTCATATACTTTTCCTTTGCAACTAATGATGCTGATTTTTCCAAGTTAGAGAAATTACTCTTGAACTGTGAAAGAATTGCACTTACATCATCAACAAAGTGTACCTTGGACACTTTCTTATCTGGTGGTAACAAGTTGTTCAAGATATTTATTGATTCTACAAAGAGGGGATTCCTCATTACTTGTTTCTCCTTGGCCTTCTCCATAGCTAAGACATTGATCTTGATCAGGTCTTCTTCTCCCCATGAATCTAAACTAGTTATGTTAGGTGTCAAACTTGACAACAATGCTGCTGAGGGTAGTGGAGTGATAGGTGTATTGTCTAGTGCTTCATTCTTAACATTGATCTTCATCTCAACAGATGGCTCATCTGTTTGCATACTCTCATCTCCTTTCTCTTTTTCTGCTTCATTTTATTCTTCTTTCTTTTCTTCTTCTTTTACTTTTTCTTCTTCTTCCTCTATTATATCCTCAATCAAAACTTCTTGTTGATCGGGAGGGGTGTTACCACATAGATTCTTAGCCTCTTGATTAATCACAAATGCCTCTTCAAACTTATTCAAATCAATGTTGGAGACCGCCATAGCTATCTCTAAATCATCAATAAAAATTGTGTCGTTCTTTTGAACTTCTACTATAGGCGCGGGCTTCTCTACCTCTATGGGTGCATCAACTATATGCACTAAATCCTATGGACCTGTAGATGGTACATTTATGGTCTTTGACTCTTTTGCAACCTTTGTGTGCACTTGTGTTGTAGGTGCAGTAGGAGGGAGCATGTGTATGTTTAGGAACACTGTCTCAAATGCTTTCTCAGTTTCCTTTGCAACAAGATCATAGTTCTTGTCCATAATGTGCAAAGTCCTTGATTTTGTTCTAAGATGTGGCTTTACCGGATCCAACAATAATGTCTTCTCCTCTAGAGAACATACTGGTAGGCTCTCATCTAGGATCTTCTCCCTTATTCTCAAATCCTCTTCTATTGCTTGTCTCTTCAAGAAGTCTAAAATGTTCCAAACACTGTCTGGAATCATAGTCTTCAATTCTAGCACTATCTTCTTAAACTTAAGCATGTGCTTGATAATCATGCCATGAATTTTTTACTTATCTATTTCACTGTACTTATCATAAAATTTTCCTATTTGATCAATCCTTCCTTCATCAACAATCCTTTTTCTAAACACTGGAAGACTAGGTCTGAAACCTACCTCTAGAGGTGCTTGAGTATTCTTCCTACTTTCGGTTGCTCGCGAGGATGGATGGCTTGTGATAATTCCTTTCTTTCTCTTAGGCATTGCCTTATACTCTAGAGGAGCAATAAGGTTAATTGTTACTATGGGCGCAGGAGGGGAAACATCAGATTTACCCTTCTAATCATCTGATTTCTCAAATTTCACCTTCTTCATTTTTGGATCATCAGATTCTATTTTTTTTGTAGCTGCGCTCTCTATTTCCAAAGCAATCTTCTCTTTCCTTGCTTTGTCTAGGTCTTCTTGAGATACTCCATGAATTTTCAAAATCTTTGAAGTAACCTTGGCAAATTTTCTTTTTGTTGCTGTGATGTTCAATACAGCATCTACTTCTCTTGTTTTCTCTTCATAAGTCCCCCATCTAGGTTCATTGAGGTCCTTAGGTGCTGACAATAGAACTTGAGCATAAGCCTCTAGAATAGGCTCTTCAACCTCATATCCCAGTGGATGAATCCACTTTGTTCTTGGTTCAATAGCCTCCATGCATGTTGTATCAGTCTCTACCATGAAACAAATACTATCCTTGTATTTTCAATTATCTTTTCAGGTATCCTATACCTCATCTGCATTCTCACTCCGAATGTTTTCAACTCCAATTCCATGTAATCCTTAAGGGTAATTTCTGTGGATGGCTTAAAGGATATTTGTGGCATGGTGGGAATAGATTTGTCTAGATACAAATCAGACACATTTCCAAGAATATGGAAGTACATATAGATTATTAAAAACCCAAACCTGAATATCTTGGTCTTGTCATGCTTGATGGCTCTTGTGTTGTCTATTAGCTGTGCGTGCAAGATCTCACACATATTAAACTCTCTATTCTCTCTTATTAACCTTATTTCTACTAGAATGGTGGCCCCTGACACACTATTTACTCTGTTGGTATGCTGGAACCTGTATCCCAGTATCATGGACATCAATTTGATATCTTTCTCTTCTATAGGCTCTATTCTCATTTTGTGCCTACCACTTCTTGATTTGCAAGCCTATTCTAAAAGTTTTATGACATCCTTGCCCATTGGAAGAATGATGCCTGACCTTGAGAGTCTTGTCATCTCATGAATTAGATCTCCTATTATCCTAACTGATACGTCACCTATTCAAAATAGGTCATCATGGATCCTGTTGAGTAGGATCTTGATCCATTCCAACTCATAGAACTCATATGTCATAGCATATTCCACTATAGGATGATTTTCCAACTGCGCATACTCATCCATGAAGATTTTATTAGGTTTCATCATTGTTTCCATGTGCACTCTTATTCTATCCAAACCTATTGGTTCCTTCTTGCAATATATGTATGCCTTGATATCTTCCACATGCATAACACCCATGGGAGTGTGGGAGAATGCACCTTCTAGGTCATCTAGTGTGGATTTAAATGGATGCCTCTTAAACACATATCTCTTCTTCTCTACCAGATCAAATACAATGGGAGTAGCCATTACTTACTTGTATATCTCTTTCTAAATGATCTCAAAGACTTCTGAATTGACACGATAGATTAGGGCTTCTGCAACCAATCAAATGCACTGCTAATCACTAGTGACTCAATTTGCAATCCTTCACAATCAAATGCTAGGGCTCCTCTTCTCTCCAATCACTTTGAATTTGAATGCAATGAGAGATCTAAAAGCTTCTGTGTACTTTAAAGTAAAAATTCTGCCATTAATGCTTGTCATGTAAACCAGGTTGTCACTGATAATTTCTAACTTTCATTCTGTAATCAATCAGCTAGTGCACTTTTGCACATAGGTTCTACTAGTCTCCAAAATCTTAAGTCCAAAGGTGCATACTCTGAGGGTGAGTATACCAGCCGCACAGGGGCTTAGAGCTAAATTAGCTCCCCCTATGATCCTAAAGGCCATTCATCTAGATGTAGAGGGTGCATCCAATACATTCTCATCAACCTTATCCTTCTTTTCCTCTAACCAAATCATGCTCGCATCTTCTGAAGCTTTTAAAAACTTGACTTCTCCTTCGGTATCCAATATTGATTCTTCTGGCTTTTTAGGGCTTTCTTGACTTTGTGTCCTTGATCTACAAAACTTTGAGATGTGTCCAGCCTTGTTACATGAGTGAAAAATAAATAGAGGCCTTATATTCCTCGGTGCATTGACATGGGTTACCATTTTACACTGTCTAGCTGAGTGACCATTACAGTTACATATCTGACATGTAACATTCTGAGAACTTCTTACATTTGGCTAATTCTGATTTCTCTGATTATGTTGAGTCTTGTTCTTTTGACTTGTCTTGCAATTCATAGCTCTATGACCAAATTTATTACATGAATAACATTAACCATTGAAAGGTCTTACCTCTTTACAATTCCTTGCTATATGTCCATGCTTGTTACATGCATAACAAGTTCGATCTATTGGCTTGCACTCATCTTTGGATGGTTCAACATTGTCTTTAGTCTGAATTCCAATCTCCTTAGCATCTATGGTGTCTTCTAGTGCTTTCATCCTTGCTCGCATGTCATCAATCTAATTTTGTGCTTCATTGAATCCAATGTCGCTGGTATCTCCTTTAAGCTTCCGAGCATACAACTGAGATTCAATCAGATCCTTGCTTGTGTGTAATTTATCAATGTGATTCTTAGGCTCTTTCAATTCAGATTCCAAGCTTTCTTTATTGTTTCTTAGCTCCAAGATTTCCATGTTTTCTTGCCTCAATTCTTCATTCAATTGAAGGTTCTCTTTGATTTGTTCATCATAGACTTCCTGATTATTAGTTAGCTTGTCATCCAATTCTTCAATGTGTTCTTTCAGGGATGAATTTTCTTCATTCAGGTTCTTGATCATTATCCCTAAATCACTGGTAGAGCATTCTTTCAAATCTTTTCTTAGCCTTTTTATGACTTCCTAAGCATCACTGACTTTTTCTTTTAGTTCTTCAATTACTTTTTCAGATCTATCTAGGTCTTCAAGAGTAGCTTCAAGATTTCTTTTTAGATGTTTCATTTCTGCTTTGTCCATGATCTCCTCGAGTGGTTAAAATTCTTTTCTAAAGACCATAGCTCTGATACCAATTGTTAGGAATGGGAACACTGAGAGGGGGGGGGGGGGGTGAATCAGTGTTCACTTAATTCAATCTTTTCTTTAACTCTTCAACTTATCTTGAATGCTTAATACCAAAATGAATATTAACATAAATAAGAAACACGAACTCAACACATAACACCAATGTGGTTACAGGGAAACCCAAATAGGTAAAAACCTTGGTGGGAATTGACACCCACTAATAATCTGTACTAGTGTTTTATGATCCTTGTTAGAAGATCCTTAACCCTGTTAGGAGTTGATTTACAATGTATTTAGTATAGTGACCTGGTCAAGGGCCAGACCCTTTTAGGATTCTTTTACAATAACCCTATTAGGGGTGGGGACACACTGTCCTAGAGCTCACTGCTCAAGTGGTGAAGGCTACAACCTTTTGATCTTAGATACACACTATATATGTTGGATGAACTGGCATTGTGACACTGCTTGTCTAATCAGTTCCTTTGATGCGCTGATGCTTTGACCTCTTGCAAAGCTCTAATACATATTATCAACTCTTCACAAACTTCTTCTTTTCTTATTTCAACTCTATAATCACTTTCATAGTTCATTACAACGACGCATCTAATATTTATATGCGCATACAAAACAATTAACTAGGTCAGACCTTTAATTGATTACATACAATGCTTCCAATTGAATTGGCTCAAGTGTGTTTACAAAAAAACATAATTATATGTCTACAACCTAATTACAATAGGTTCATAGCCCTTACATAATAATAATATAACCTCTAACCAAAATACCAACAATCAGTTGCTTGCTTTGTTCTTCTCTGGCATTCACTATCTGTGCAACTTAAACTCCTTGTATCTTCCTCATACTGAATCTTCAGATCATGTACTCTTAAACTTAGCATGAATATGGTCCTACCAACTTAACTTCTAGGGTGCATACCATAATTTTGTTGTATGCACGTGCGTTGATGCTCTGACCTTCAGGTACTCTGTCTACTATCCAATCTTCAACACTTAGCCAATTTCTGATCTTCTTATCATGAGCACTGACTCCAAAACATCATATGACTTTGTTTCCATAATGAAAAAACTATATTAAGTCATATACACCAGTATAGTCAACTTTCCAACATTAAGTCTACCTTGCTAAAGGATTTTACAATTCTAATCTAAGAATTGTACCTGGTTAAAGGATTTATAATTTAAGACCTGTTAGGATCTTCTCAGTTAAGAGACTGTATAATTTTGATCACTCTTTAATCAGTAACAAAAACTTGTTTGTTAAAATTGCATCTACTTATTCTTTTTAGACTCTATATGCTCAATAACTAATTACCTCGTACTGTACACCTCACAATAACAATTCATTACTTAGTAGATTCAATTCTGAATCACAATTACTCTCTTCTCTGTACTCGGTAGCTTCTCTACTCATCACCTTCTTTCTAGAATCTCTGCTTTGCACATGCAATATCCTTTTCACATGGGTACTAATCTTCACACTTAGATTCATTTATATATAATTCTAGAAGCGGTGCTAAATGTTCTAGATCATCTCTTCAAGCGGTGCTAACATTGGTTACTCCTCCAATGCATATTTCTTAAGTCTCATTCGTAGATCTCACCTTGTAATCATGTATAATCATCATGTTTAAATAACCAATGCTCTATCATACAATCTCCTCGAGATTTTTAAACCATTTTCTATTCAGTGTCCAGATTCAATGTATCTAGAGATCCTCTTTGTGTCCGTTGGCCATGTTCAGTAACCCATTTTCTTGTTTCTCAGTAACTGTATCATCTCTTGGTTTGGTTGATGTTTTAGCTTGGTACAACTCAGTGCTTGGTGTTGTCTTTCTTAGTGACTAAACCTTTCTTTGCCTTTACCAAAATTACCTTCTCCTTTAGTTCCTTTTACCGAATAGCTTTTGTGATTTACCGACTTGTCTTTCCTTCATTACCAAATGACTTTGACAATTATTATGACTTCCTCATAACTAATGACAACAAAATAACTCTTAGGAGTATTAGGTTAACCTCCTAGTTAGTAGCTCAACCAAAGAAATGTAGGTCACATTTAATAGTGTTATAGGTATTTTTAAATTTATCCTACCCTTCACCCCTGACCCATCCACCTTTTCCTTTATATACCTTTATGGGTTTGCAATCCACTCTTTTTACTCATGTTGCTTACTTCTCATCTTGGTGATGGAACATGAAGTGTGATGCAAAACATTTTTTCTTTTTTGATGCAATTAAAAATATTTCACAATAGAATCCATAAATGGAGAAAATTAGGGTAGTATTAGTTTGGTTAATTTTATTTAGAACAATCGTTTGCTAAAAGTTTCTATCTTCCCTAGCCTTAGAGGAATCTTCAGAAGATAATAAGGTTTGGTAAAAGGAGAAGAAAACCTCCTTCATGAACAATGGGTCATTAGAGGAGGAGCATTTGAATTACAGTAGACTAATCATTTCTTTTCTTTATTTTATATTTTACAAGATTCAAAAAGTATTAAGAACCTTTGTCACCCTCTCTCCCTAGTGCTTGTAGTTTTGTATCTTATTCAAAAGAGATTTAGTTTTGACATGCGAGCACTTTCCTTTTCCTATCAAGGGCTTTATTCTTCCCAATAACATTAAAGAGATTTTTCCATAAGGAGATAAGAATATCCCACTTCTAGATAGCTGAGAGTTTTAGTTCAACCTCTTGGAAATTCTAATAAGAGTTCTACTACCTTCTAATATTTTTTTATCATTAAAAAGATAGATATTTAGTTTGAACTATGATTGAGGTTTGACTTTGGTATCTTGGAACAAAAAATCAAGTATGAGGTTGATAATGATAGGGAATCTTGGTCTAAAAAAGCTACAAGTACAAAAAAAACCACTCTATCCTTCTCACCTTGGACAAGTTCAAATAAAAATTGTCAAGGCTTGAATAACTCCTCCTTCATTGTGCCTAATTAGTACACTAGATGAACCAAATGTGTTTAGAGTGTGATTTGGTCTTCTCTAATGGATTAGAAATAAATTAAGATCTTTTCATTTTAGACTAGTAGAAAAGTTCATTATCTTTCCAATTTAGTTCCTTGCCTCTAGTCTTATCTTCTTTATGTTCAATCATCTAAAAGTCCCCAATAAGTAGCCAAGGAATGCTAGGTAGATTAGAAGACAACCAAATCCATAAATATTTTTTTTCCCTTTTAGTTATTTGAGGCACAAATGGAAGATATACCAAACTATTTATTATTCAACTAAAGCATAATCCATACAAGTCTATTATATGGGGTTATACCCCAATTGACTACAACATCATACCATTTGGGGTTGACCAGGATGAATACTTTATTGTTACCTCTCTCATGTTGACTAGAAAAAAGTTTTTGATTTGTTTCAAACAAAATTAAGAAAACCATCCTTCTAAAAACCAATAACTTTAGTTTCTTCAAGAAATAGAAAGTCCAGATTTGGTTTGTTTCTACATAATGACCTTACCATATATTTCATGTCAGAAGACTTGAGACCCTTAATGTTCCAACTAGAAATATTAAAGACCATTAATCAAGAGGTGTGTGGGGTTTCTAACTCTTGTATATCCCATCAAAACATTTATGAATTTTTTCATCTTTCATTTTATCCTCCTTACCTCTTCTAGAGGATCTTTTTCACTACTATTTTTCAGAGTTTCTAGATATATCCATCATTTTCCTTTTTATTTTATTTTCTTCCTTGGATTGGGAATATTTATTACCAAAGTTATCTACTTGAGACCTATCATAAAAAAACAAAGTATTAATTACATCCAAAATTATCTTTACTTGAATTCTCCAGAGATTAAATATCCTTGAGAGGAACCTCTAGAGAAATAACTGGAAGGACATGGGGGAGAAAACAAATTCATATTTTTTTTATCCCTTTCCTTAATAGTATCCAAGGAAAAATGTTGGTAATTCTTAAGGATAGAAGACACATCTAATCTAACCAAGATCTTATCCTTGTTCAACCTGAGGGGAGTTTACAAAAACCACTTCACCATAAAAAAGAGTGTTTGAGAGAGATAATATTTTATTTTTGGGTTTAATAACTTTTTTTTGGCTCTTGTCATAAAAAATGGTGTTAATTTTATCCATATTAATTTCTTCACTATGAACATTACGATCAATTATATCAACATTGTGTGCTTTAGTCATATTAATAGGCTAAGAGGGAGCCATGCATGTTTGTGTGTCAACTTTATTGAAGGAACCACTGGGATTAGTATTTGAATCAAGGCAATTCTTGTCTAAGATGCTCATTCTTCTTACAGACAAAATAAGAATACAAGTTGCCCAATAGATAGACCTCACACTGAACTAGATTTTTTTCCAACTACATTGAGATAATATATGGTATTTTAATACTAGGATGAATATACATTAACACCCTAACATTTAAATAAGGCAGTATAATTATTGATCCTTCAATTTTCAACACATTACCTAAATGTTTCACAATTTATGGTATAGACTTCTACAGAGAGGAGAGGGGTGGACATTTCTCAAGTCCAACCATTGAGGAGGAGACTTGGCTACATCCTCTTCTAACTTATGTTTAGACAACTAAGAGATGGCTCTAAATAGGGATTGGTCAATATTCCAATATTCCTTTTCCAAAACCCTTTCTTGTGTACCATGGTTATGGAAAAAGACTACAAAGAGACTTTTTTGTAATATACAACAAAGGGAAAGATATATTCCAAGTTTTCTACCCCATACATTAGTTATCCAATCATTGAAGGACTTTCATAAAGGTAGAATACAAGAAAAAAAATTATTACAATATTACACAAATGAGATTCTTTAGATTTTATAGCTTTAATCATGTTAATGTTTGAAGAGATAGAGAGAACCTTGGAAGGAGCAAGAGACTAAGAATTACTATTTTCTCCTACTCGACTACCTCCTCCTTGGAATATGCCTCCATCTCCCATTGCATTAGTTGGGGGCCCTATACCAATCCATATTTGACTTTGAAGTATGTCAAGGACAATAGAAAAGCACCTACCAACTTTGATTTGAGTGTGTCATTATAGGATGACTTGAGTAAGGCAAAAGAGAAGGTTTCATTCTTAGTCACCAACCAATAAATCTCAATAACCAACTTCACTTCCTTCACACAATCCATAACCATTGCATTACTATTCTTTCTAAAATCAATAAATTCTTCACTAATCAAAGCCTCCATAAGGTTGTTTGGCCCGAGGGGTATTAAATGCAAGTAATAAGGACACTAAATGCCTACAAGGAGGAGCTTGCAAGAAGGAAATTTACAACTCAAACTTTTAGTTTTAAATGATTAAGTACATTACGTGATCAAATAACAATAATAAAAATCAAGAATGAATAATTTAGACCATGAAAAACTTCAAAACCTAGAATAAAATAAAAAATTAATTAAATATGTAATAATTAAAATAAAATCTAATATTGTTAGTTTCATATTTTGCCCTCCTAAAATGACTTCTAGAAATGACTCCTTATGCTAGATATTAAGGGAAAACTAGCAACTAATAATTGGAGAGATCTCCACTAAATGGATGATCTTAGTTTGAATTTAAGAGGTACAACTATCTCTTATGATTACATAATTAATTTTTGAGGCATGCTTTTAATCAAAAAGAAGAAAAAGAAATTCCATAAAGAGGTTGTGAAGCTCAACACGTTCTTCTTTCTCCAAATGAAGATTACCCTGTGATAGTTGGCATTATTGGTCTTTTCCTACCATGCGACCAAGTACAATTGAGAGATGATATCAACTTGCTCCACTTCATGCCAATTCAGGTCAAGTTGCACAATAGGCATGAGCTCTTCATTCCAGGTTTTGTTGCTTGCATGGAGCCCCATTTTTTAGAAAAAGAATTTTGGTTAATGAAAAATTGAACTCAGAAATGCCACCACCTTTCCTTATAGCCAAACCTTAAGCTCATTTAATTTTGGCAAAAAATAATAATGGCTTTTTAACCATTAAAAATTGTGTTTCCACCATAGTTAATCCAATTCATTATGTTTTCCATTTAAGATTTGTACTTTCACAAGATTTGAAAAGATTACATCTTGAAAAATGCACCATGTAGTGTACTCACAGAGTTGACAGATGATGGGAATTAATTACCAAGTTGGTAAAATTCACATTTGATCACTTCCCCGACTTACCAACCATCTGAAGGATGGCTAAATTGTTGGTGATTGGAGACCTATTCGATATGTCAAAGTTTTGGATGTTAGGCAGTTTGGGTTTTTGCTTGACCATTCGACAAGTAAGGGATTAACATAGTCAGCGAAGTCGAGGGTTTCATGAACTTGGGTGAATGAAAGTTTGAGTGCAATTTTATAACAAGTTGAGATGAATATGTGCTCTACAGAGGCAACAAGCTTGGAAATAAAGATTTTGAGCGCAAAGGGAAGAATAAACTTGGGAAAGGGGCGAGACCAAAAATTTCAAATTTTGGGGAATCAATAGGCTCTGCTTGGAGATGAGGATTGGAGGGAAAAATAAAATCTAGAGCTTTGAACAAAGATTAGCATCTTGTCCATTGAGCCACAAAGTCAGGGGATAACAAAAAAATAGGAAGCTACTTTCAGAGAGGATGGAGGGGAACTAGACAAAGCCAAAGGCTTGACAAAACAAAAATCAACTAAACCTATTGCGCAAACAAAAATAATTATGTATAGACAACTAGGGTAGAAGCCCTTTATTCTAAAAACACTTCAGACCATTCATGTGAAACCATTGACAGGTTGTGAGAAGTATGAGCCTTTGCAAAAAAGGGGATGATGTCCACATAGCATGGTAAAAGAAAACCACCAGGCAATGAAATTAATTCTGACCAACAAGTTGAAAGAAAGAAAAGAGAATCTATGGACACTTGTCTACCCAAACAACCATTTTTCATCATAAACCTGTTGATCACAATGAGTTAATTTATTAGCCTTGGGAGTGGCTTTCATAAGATTCTGAATCGCAAGATGAATCAACTTCTATGCACCTGATTATCAATTGAGACTATTGAATGTAGCATGCCATCATTATGGGGTCAAACTTTCTTGTGGGAAGTTCTTCTCTCCTAAGATAGATTAAACTACCCAGTGCTTCATCTTTATTCACACAAGTCGAACACCCATTAATAAGCATCTTAAAAAGGGTCCGATGTATATGCATGGGTTCTTTTTTAGGAAAAAGATTCTCAAAGTTATAAAATCTTACCACATCTTTTTTTGCATTTTCTCCTACTCATCTCTTTGGTTAGGAGACCTTAAAGATAAGGGTTTAAGTACTGCTACAGAAGAGTTTGGTTAATTAGCTTCATTTGTACCCATTACACTCCCAACTTCTCTTTCAAACAAATTGAGTATGGGATTGGTGTCATCAAAAACAAAAAATTCCTCTTCTAGATCTTGATCTTCATTTTCTATTTCAAAAGTGAAAAATTCCAACTCATAAGAGGATGAGGGCACAAATACGATATGATTTGTACCTTATTTAATATTTGGGTGATTTGCAACTACCCTAATCTTCATTTTTGTGATGTGACCTTTTATGCTCTTGACTTACATTGCAACTCAACATCTTTCCATTTAAGATGACAACTCAAAAGAAGGATGACTTTATGCTCCTTTGGTAAGACTTCCTCCTTTGGATAAAAAGGTGGTTGATCAACTTGTCCTCTTTGCATGCATGTTGAGAAAGGATTCAACTCTTCATCTTTACTTTGGTACAATTTTTTTTTTCTTATTTCAAATTGATGTTAGGACATAGAAATAACTTATCTTAGGGCAGTACATAATCTTTTTCACCAAGTACAAAGAAATTATAAGATGTCGATCCTTCACTCTTTGGTTCTTCTTTCAACAATTTCAATCTAGCCATCGAAGCCTGAAGATGTTAAATCTTTTATTCCAAATCTTTGAGAAAATAGTACCTATTATGCATACCCCTTAACAACATCGCATATTTATGATCTAAAGATGAATGTAGTTTTTTTTTCTCAACTTCACAAATACTCTCTTTGAAGGCATTCAAGAATGAATCGAGAACTTCATCATCTTTAGTCAATATTTCTTAGAAAGTCGGTATATGTCACCTTTTAGGTTGGGATTGATTTCTTTTCTTGGCCTTGCATTGAACCATTTTTATGGGGCTTTCTAAACAAGTAGAGTCACCAAAATCCTTTTCTGGGAAGGTGCCAAGAAAGAAAACTAGTTTTTAAATTTGATTCCCCAGGGGAGTCACCAAAGATTTGTTAGTTGCAGATTTTTCCCTCCTAAAATAACTTCTAGAAATGACTCCTTATGCCTGATATTAAGGATAAACTAGAAACTAACACTTGGAGAGATCTCCACTAAATGGATGATCTTCCTTTGAATTTTAGAGGTACAACTCCCTCTTATGATGTAATTAATTTTTGGTTCTTTTAACCAAAAAGAAAAAAAGGAAACTAACATCCACACATAGCTATGATACAAGTGCAATTATAATTTCAGATAGAGAAATGGAAAGATAAAATGACACAAAGTTCATTCTATAACATAGCACATGGAAGAGAAAAAGGAGTGAATAATTTTAACCTAAATGAGTAAGCACTCTAGAACACAAAGTTTCTCAAGGAAAACATTTGTAATGAAATTGGATAGGCGAACACCATGAGAGAACTGTCATAACACAAAGTTTAATTCATAGTACATAAAGAATATAGAAAATGCACAATTTTGAATATATTTTTCTTTTCAAAGATGCTCAAAATAGAGCAAACAAAACTTTGATCAATTTTTACTACAAAAAATGGCTACATCCCAAAATTTATTTTTAGAGCTATCTTCCCCCTACTAGATTTCAAAAAGCCTATATACACTAAAATGAAACTATTCATTTCCAAAAATTATGATCTTTAAAAGTGACTAGTATCAAGAAAGGACCTTGGAACAAAAACAATTTCATCATTCAAATTTATTGTTATTGCCATTAATTACAAAAAAATTCCATGCATGCTAAACTAGAAAATTAAACCACCACAAGTGTAGGGGCTCTATCTGCTTCTAGTTGTAATTCCATAATGAGGTTGTGAATCTCAACACATTCTTCTTCTTCCTCCAGAATGAAGATTGCCCTACGATATTCAACATAGCTAGTATTTTCCTTCTATGTGATCAAGCACAACTAAGAGATGAGATCAAATTGCCCCACTTCGGGCCTATTCAAGTCAGGTTGCACAACATGCATGGTCTCTTCATTCCAAATTTTGTCACTTGCAGGGAGTCCCATTTTTGAGAAAAGAGAATTTTGGTTAATGAAAGATTGAACTTAGAAACACCACCACATTTCCTTGTAGCTGGACTTTAATATCATTTAATTTTGACAACATATAATAATAGCTTTTTACCTGTCAAAAATCATGTTGCCACCTCAATAAATCCACTTCATTACGCTTTCCATTTAAGATTTGTACTTTCCTAGGATTTGAAAATATTACATCTTGAAAAATGCACCATCTAGTGTAGTTACACATTCAATCGATGATAGGAATTAATTACCAAGTCAATAAAATTCATGTTTGGTTTCTTCTTTTTCTCAACTTCATAAAAAGATTACTTGTACTTTCCCAAGATTTCAAAAGATTACATCTTAAAAAACACACCATGTAGTGTAGTCACAGAGTTGGTAGATGATGAGAATTAATTAATTACCAAGTCAGTAAGATTCTTGTTTGATCACTTCCCTAACTTATCGATTATCTGAAGGAAGGTTGCATTGTCGATGATCAAAAACTTGTTTGATACCCCAAATTATTGTGGATGTTATGTAGTTTGGGTTTTTGCCCAACCAATATCTGATGGTAAGGGATTAACATAGTTGGTGAAGTCAGGGGTTTCCTAAACTTAGGTGAACAAAAGTTTGAGTGCAGGTTTCTAACAAGTTAGGATGACTGGGTGGTCTGTGGGGGCAACAAGGCTGACAATAAATATTTTGAGCCCAAAGGGAAGAATAAACTTGGGAAAGGGGCGAGACTAAATTTTTAAAATTTTGGGGTATCAAGTCCACAAGAGGAGTCGATGCAATAAGAAAACACCTAAAGGCCTCAATCCAGAGAAAAATTAAACTCTTTTATTTTTCTAAAATAGGAGAGCATGCATATTCCACCAGGAACCCTCTTAATGGCTTCCTTTCCTTCTAAGTGTTTTTTTCAACTTATGATTCCCCCCCCCCCCCTTTTTCTTCTTTGAAGTTCCAAATTTTGGTTCGGATTTGCTACTCATAGTTTAAGAAATATAACACTTCCTTGAAGGAGCTAGCATAATATCACAATCCAAATTATTTAGATTCAAATCATCCAAATCTTTCATGAAAGGAAAGGTGCCTACTCAAAACCATCCTCCTTTGCCTTAAATGGAATTTTTTTTTCTTCGTATTATTGCAAATAGAAAGAACATAAGGAGGTGAAGACATCATAGGTTGCATAGGAACTAAAGAATCTAAAAGGTGCACTAGATCAAACCCTGGATAAAAAATGGGGCTCCATAAACTTTCCACAATTTATTCAAATAAAATCAACATCCAAAGATCCATACTTCTTAACACACTTTTTAAGGTTACCAAGCCTAGAACCAGATGAACACTAGAGAGTGCAAGCCTCAATTTGTGACTGGCCACATTGTTGCACCGAAAGCATCTAAAATAAAGTCCTTCATAATTTGAAATTTTAGTCTAGGAACCAAAAGAAGAGTAAATCTAAAGAGAATGAGAAAGAGGTTTAGAAATGTCTATCATAACACAAGATCCTATGTAATTGCATTGAGAAACTAACTCTTCCATGTTTATCTTAACAAAGGAGCCCGCTTGATTGATCATGTTATTGACGAGATCAACATTCCACATAACCAATGATAGATTGTAGAGCCTGATATAGATAGGAACATTCAAAATATTAGTTGTGGTTGGGTCAATGAAAGGGGTCCAAGGAGTGATAAAAAGAGGCTTGGTTGACCAAAAAACCAAGGACCATTTTGAACCACAAAAATCCAATCAACAACTGAGTTGAATGTTAATAGAAAAAAACCAAAATCTAATGAATCATAAGGGTAGACATATTTCTCTAGGTTAATTTGGTCCATTTGAGGATCAAATCAAAAGATGGGCGCCTTCACACAAATCTCAAAATCAAATATCAGCAACAATCTCATTGATACCATCATTAGAAATGAAATTTTTTTTGTCTTCTTAGAGAAAACCATCTCCAAATCTTTGATAGTAAAAAAGATCCCCAATTTTGATTAGTAGGCTTTGCAATGGGAGAAGAAGGCAGATCTAACAATGGCCTAAGAATAGATCAGGGTTAGCCCGATGAATTTGCTCTTGGCAATAGGCACTGTAGTCATGAAAGGGGTTAGCTCTATTTTTGCATGTTCCTATGTTTTTTAGTTCTAAGCTGGGAGGCTTCTCACTAGTTGCACATGACTTACCCTGAGCTGAGCCTAGTGGATTAAAGATGAGAGGGGGACAAGAAGGGAACGAAAAATCTCGATGCACCAATACTGAGCAAGATCTAAGGGCCCATCTGGTAGCTGGAATTAGGAAATGATGGATTTGATCAAATGCTGGAAATGGTCAAATCATGGATTTGATAATCCATTTTTTCATTTCTGGATTATGTTTGGACCGTTTGGTTCCACTTTTTGAAACTGGAATTGGAATTTAAGTATGATTTTTATTTTTATTTTTTTTAATTGTTTTCATGTTTTTGAATTTAATAATTCATTTTTATTAATGGAATTGAATTTAAAATGGAATTGCAGATAGTTTTAGGCAACCAAAGTTGGTGGCAAGCAACCAAGTTACAATCACTGCAACCAAAATTCAAAAAAAATTCGACAAAAAATTTAGAAAATAAATTCGAGAAAAATTCAAAATTCAAAAAAATTAATTTAAAAAAAAATTGACAAAAAAATTCATCAAAAAATTTCAAAACAAATTTGAAAAAAAATTGAAAAAATATTCGGCAAAAAATTTGATTTTTTTTTCGAAAAAAATCAAATAAATAACGAAGTTACAAACCACCCAGACAAATAAAAATAAAATTAAATCCCTCCCCACACAAATAAAAAATTAAAAAATTAAGTGTAGATATGAAAAATTTAAAAATTTGCTTTCCCCCCATTCAAATTCCAATTCCACCTTTTCAGATGGAAGATGTAAATGCTCATTTTTGGCAAAATGAGCATTTACATATTCCTATTCTATTGTCATATTGCACTCCCAAACTGAGGATTCAATGAAACGGGAAAGAACAAATGCCAATTCCAGGCTAATTCCCGCTACCAAATGGGCCCTAAGTGATTAGCATTTTTGCCCTTCACCATTCATCGCACCGCCCTTCTTTGCACTTTTGTGACTCTTCACATCTACCTTTTGGTTGACCCTTGGACCTTAGCGTCAATATTTTGCTCAAACCCACTTTTGTGATTCTTCACATCATTCTTACAAGAATTATGTTTTTGTTTACACAAATTTCAAGAGTGAATCTAATAACAATTTTTAACCAAATAAAGTTGTTTCAAATATATAGGTTAGTGCAGAGGGGAGACCAAAATTGTTATGCCTCCTTACATTTTTTGGTAGTTTGATTTCATCCAAAGGGTAGGCTTACACCTTGAGTTGGTCTAGTGGTGGAGAACTTGTGTTCTTGAAAGAGAGGTTACAAGTTCAAATCCTTAAGGTATGTACGTCTCATTTGTAGAATAGTTAGGTGCATTCGACAAGAAGTACATGCACCCAAAATAGATGACTAGTATGCTAGACTATAAAAACATCTAATAACTATGGAGGAAGGTCTTGGTCGTAAGAAGAAAGCATGGATGAATCAAAACAAAAAATGGTTGAACAAGTGGAACATCAAGTTGTATGAATGTCCTAATACCAATGAGGAAATTAAAAAAAAGTAAAATTTTTGGATTGCCATACGGACTAATTATATTGGGCAAAAAAAAACATATTATATCAAAGAGTTTAATCCAGCCTTGTAAACATGGAAAAAAAATATATATTTAGGGACATTTACTAAAATAAAGCAAGGTTGTTAGTTGCCTAACTAAGGATGAGATCACATCATCTCAGGTGTGAGACACATAAGTGGAAGAGGGCCAAAGAAGCCCAGGAAGAGATAACTTGCATATTCTGCAATAAGGGTGTAGTGGAGACGAAATAACACTTTATCATGAAATGCATTGCATATGAGGATATCCATGCCCAATGTGAATATGACTTGAAGGTTGACAACATTCATCATTTATTTGATGATGATATGATCAACCTAATTGCTAGCTTTTTAGTTAAGATTCATAGCAAAAGATCTGATATTAAAAGGAGTATGAAGATCATTTAAGAATGCTATCCCCAGATCCTTTAGAGTGTTCAATCTGATAAACATCATAAAAAATCAAGTATCCATTGATTTCCTTTCCACCTTACTAATAGGATGACTTGATTTAAATTTACAAATAATAATCATATGAATGAAGAATGTGTCCTTTCCACCTTACTAGTAGGACGGCTTGATTTAAGTTTACAAATAATAATCACATGAATGAAGAATGTGGACAAATATAAGCTATTTTGAGGACTTTTGAGTCTTGACTGAAGCAAGAATATAATAATTTTGCAAATTGGCTTGGTGAGTGCAAATTGCAAACAATACAGTCAGCGAATTTGAGGTGGTGACGACGATGACGATGACGATGATATCTCTTAATCAGAGCTCCGTTTTTTCTGAAGAAAACTTTCGTAGTTGCGATTTTTCCTCAGGATATTGAGATTGATGTGATGGATTACATCAAAATGATAATGGCAAGGAAAGTGTAATAGTGTAGTCGTTGACATTGCAACATACGTATCTCTTTCGTCGCGTGTGAAAATAATTCATTGTTGGTGGTCTAGATTTTGAGAGTTCTCGTGTGGATTGAATTCTCAACAGTATTGGGGATTTTCCATTCCCTATAACTGTCTCTCTGTAATTTTTGAAAACAAATATCGAGCTGGTGAGGTGAGGTATTGGAGGCCAACCACGTTTATTCGGACGCCCCAAGATTGAGCTCAGCTGTCGCACAATTCACCCCTATTTCGTTGAGGGATTACGCCAAACCCACCCAGTTCTGGCAACAATAAGAGCGAGGGGTTGCCCTGCGTTTTGGGTAGCTTTCAGTGGTCGAACATGGGGTGCGGTTGTTTCACTATCACTCAAAACAGAGGCAGAAGTAACGGGTACAGGAAAACATTCAAAGATTATGATGTGGTTCCTGTTAGCTCATCGGTGGCATCATCAGAGAAGGATTTACTTGAAATTGAGAGAGCTGAGCAAAAGGGTGTAGTGAAGCCATCTGGGTACAGAAGCAGCACAAAAGTTCCGCCACCTGTGAAAGAGCTGGCTAATCATAAGAGACTTCCTCCTGTGAAAGAGACGCACATTCTGATTCACAATGAGGTATGATCTTTAGGGAAAAGCTTCAGGTATTTGTTATGTTCAAATTAAAAAGAAAATAAAACAATTTATCATTGTAATTATTTTCAAGTTTAATTTCTCTGACAAAGCTAATTCCAAATGATCATATTGATCAACAACCATTTATGAAATTGTCAAACGGATAGGTTACCAACTTCAGGCTGGATGTGATTCCATCAAATATTGCTGATTCGGAAAATGCAAAAATTAACTCCCCCCAAATCGCCCAACAGTTTGAGCGTCCTGACTTGCTAGGTGTTTTTTTTTATCAAAAGGTCTTGGTGGTTGAAGATAACTCCATGTTATGGATCATTTTTGCTCTTCAAATCTTAAATATCACGAGGTTAAGGATGGCAGTGCTTATTGCACAAGCCAATCAGTTAGCGAGTCGAAGACTTATTTTATTACTCAATGCTCATATAATGAATCAAAAGGGGGCAGTGAGCTTGAACCCATGCTTCTAACTCAGAGAATTGAGAATTCATAATAGCTGGTTTCTAGCCCTCCCATGGTGCCACTTACAAACATAACAACATACATAAAATAATCTCAACTTTTTTTGAAAAATAATCAACGCACACACAACTTTTGCAGCTAAAAAACAATTAATAAACATGTATGTAAATGTATCTATGCCCATATTCTCTCGGTTCTCATTGTCTCTAAGGGACTCTGTATTTTCAAACTTCAACATCGGTGGACCCAGGGCTTTTCAAAAACTTCATCAATAAACATGGAAGTTTAAAAAATCTACAAAATAAATTGTTTCGCTTCAACCAGATACCACATGTGTAAGCTACATTCAGGGCCAACAGCAAAAACGCTGAAATGGCTGTCCAGGATAGGTAGGATTTTGAAAACCTATCTCCTAAACCATAACTACTGGGAGATTGAGACCACTTCCAGATGGTGCAGAACAAATAATTTATATTTACTTAAATTTTTTAAAAATACATGAATGCATTTTATATTTATAATTTATACTTAGTATCTATTTTAGTAAATAGAAAAGACAGTCATGGTTGACTGTCCACATTGAGAACTTCGATTCTCCAAGAACTATGGATCAAAGCTGCAAAATTCTGGCCATGATGCTCCCAATATGTCATTCTACATGTCCCATATTTTCATACGACCCCAGATTTTCATATGAATGTGATATTGTCTCAAGTTGTGAAATGCGATAGCAAAATGTGTGAATTCCCATGAATATATATTGTAACTTGTGAATTGAGTTCTAAAAGCAAGTTGTTTATCTTGATCTAATTGATTTTCCTACAAATTTGGTTGCCTAACTCCAAACAGTTCTCACCCAGTTTACAGCCTATCAATTTTTCCTAATTATTTTTCTCAGTTGTGAACCAGAGTAATTACAATGAATATTGCAGATGGAGGTGCTAGACATGAGGGGAAATACTCATCTTGGCATACCTAGTATCTTCAGAAGTTTTCAGCTTTTTAAAGTATTTCTCTCACAGGTCGCAATTTGCTGGGAATGTTTCTTTTCTTCCCTAAGATGACAATTTGTACATGAAAGCGTGCCAATTTGACAGATGGATCTGTGATATCTGAAAAAGCAATGTGTGTTATCACCCTAATAGGCATCCCACAAGTTTTAATAGATGGCTATGAGCTCAATGCCTATGCCAACTGTGCCTCTTATGCAAGGAAATTGATTGAGTTCATTCCAACAACTGTGTCACTTAAAGATTAAAATAAGATCTTTGTGAGTGCAATTAGCTTAGCATGATTCCATCCATTATTGATCAGATTTTCATGGCCAAATTTTGCTCATATAAGCATGCGTAGGTCTAAGGCAACATAAAAAGGAAAAAAATCTACCCTGTGATTTTTACAGTTTCTCTATTCACTACTCATTCTCATCTAAGGAGTAAACACATTCATTATGGAGAACGATTTAGAACTTTCAAATAAGAAAATTTCTGTGAAGATCCCACCTTTGCAGCGCTTCCACTTATATTAGTTGTATAAATTCTCAGGGTACAACTTTTACATTTTTAATATGTGATTTGTGTTAGAAATAAGAAATACTGAGGGGGGGGGGGCGGGGGGGGGGGGTGAATCTGTATTTCACAAATTTTAACTTTTGCCTAAGTATGGATATTATTAATTAACTTGTAACTTGCATAAGATACTAAACTGAATAGTAAACACAACCATAAAACAATGGAACTCATAACACCATATTTGTTATCGAGGAAACCCTGGCCAAGGGAAAACCCCGGTGGGGATGGTACCCACAAATGATCCACTAATCAAAAGTATCTTGTGAAAGATATTGACCCTATGAGGAGTCTATTACATCCGTATAGTGTCCCAGTCCTTGTTAGAAGCCTCAACCCTATTAGGAGTTGGTATTACAAAATACAATAGAATGTATGCAAAATTAGCTCACTGCCCAAACATGCAATGTACAATGATAATCTTCAATACAAAAGATAATAAACAAAACCTTTCATTGCTACTGAATATCTTCAATAGTCTGATTTGCCTTTGATGCTTTTAACAAACTTATCACAAACTCGCACTGCTCTGATCATACATCAGATTTCGCATAATACAACAATATACATCAATACCATAACTTACTACTACTTCGCATTACAAGTTTCTTTCCTTTATACAAGCTATTACAAAATAACCTTTCAGTCGGCCTTCACTTTATTACACGCTTCCCAAAACATAAAGTTACTACTTTCTGACTTAGGGTTAACATCTAGGATGTCGTCCCTAATTAGTTAAGTCATTATTTTGATAAACAAAATAATCCCTTAACCCAAAATATACAAATATTGGCTGTTGCTCTGTTCTGTCTGCTTAACACTATTTCTGTAAAACAATAATAACTTTGTCTATACATGCCGTACTGTCATGCGCTTTTAGATGTAGGATCTACACACTCTGTACCATCCATACCCAAGTGTGCACGTGTTGGAAATATCTCTATGAACTACGCTGACCAAAATAATCTCTGTGCTGATAGATAAATACTGTGATACTTATACAATTTTCTAAGTCCTTATCCCAAAACTTCATGCTTAAGTCCTGCTGACTTAATACTGATAATATGTTGCCATAATGACAACATCATGATATCCTACCTAGCCATTGATGGCAACAATCTCCCCCTTTGTCATTGATGGCAACATATGGGAAAATTGGCTAAGTCCCAAAACATCAAAATTCAAAACTCCAAAAACTTGTAACATTTTGTAACATTGTGTTACACGGCCATTACAAGATTTGCAAAAGTCTGTGGATCGATTGTTTACATATACCATCTTTACATAGAAATACTCCCCCTTTGACTATACTATATCTTTTACAGTTTTTCTACATTATTTACTCCTTATTACATACTTTACAATTTTCTACTATTTCTCCCCCTTTGACATCAATGATAAAGGTGATGCCAAAAACTGTATATACAAGTCAAAATTTTGTTACCTCTTCTATGCTGGATTTGATATCCTTGATATGCAATCAACAAAACTCTTTGTCAAGTTCTTGAATTCCTTGCCCCATGTAATTTGAATTGCTTCAGAGACACTGATAAGGGCGGATAGCCCATAGGATGCCACTTCTACTACATTCAAATCTGAATATGCGAACTTATAATAAGATGCCTTAGCCTTAAGGCATTCATACAGTTGCTTTTGCACTATGACTATCTTCACAGTTAATTGCTCTCTTAACAACGAAAACCTTTTAATGACATTCTCTCTTTCAATCTCATTCAGACTTATGTCATTATAAGTCTTAGCAATTCTGTTTCCCAAATCTTCAATCATCATATCAGGCTGCTGAAGTTCATTAACTAAGTTCTGTAGATCTGCCTGTTTCTTTTTCAGCTTCTCATTCAGGCCTTTAACAAAATTGTGTGCCAATGTGCATTGACCATATAAAGTCTTTCCTTCAATTGCACATCTCCTTAGTTCTTTTATGCTAGTGTCTAGCACAATTAAGTCATTTCTGATGTTCTGACAAATAGTATCAAATAGCTGTGCATTGTGCTTGGTTTGTGCCTAGGTGGCTGCTACCTCAGATAACTGTGAGAACTCTTTATCAAATGCCTTCATTACTGCACTTGCTCTCTCTTGTGGCTGATTCAGATACTTTTTTTGTTATGATACTTTGTAGCTTCTCTGTTACTAACATCAGTGAATTTTGCAAACTTTTTACTTGCTTATTCTTTTCAAAGATTTTTCTTAATGATGATATCAACTTAGCTTGATCGTCATCATCTCCTGATAGGTTTTGCAATGCTGCTTCTAATTGCACCTTCGGTTTCTCTGGGGTTTGGAATAATATGTCAGCTTCATTCTGGAAAACAACTTTATCAACTTTAGTCTCGATGTGCTTCAATTTAGGTACAATTGCTGATTCTTGTATAATTTGATTCCATTTTCTTTTCATTTCCTCTGTGACTGCTCTAATCTTATCCTCCTTTTCCTTTTCTTTATCTCTTTTTCTCTTTTCTTCTTCCTCTTTTTGTTTCTTTTCTTTCTCTTCCTTAATCTTTTCTTCTTCTTCTTCTTCTTTTTTCTTCTTATCTTCTTGAGCTTTCAGTTTTTCATCTTCTTCCTTCTTTTTCAACTCTTCTTCTGCCAAATTGTCAACAATATTTTCACTATAGTCCATAAATGGATCTTCTATGGTATCTATTGTGACACTTGTGCTATCAATCTGCATACTATCATTACCAATAATTACTTGTGGTGCTGCTGTGGATGCTGTTGCCTTGGTGATTTGAATGGTTGACATCATCAACACTATAGCTTCCTTAGTTTTCTTGTTAACTTCTTCATAATTTCCTCCCATGATCAGTAATGCTCTTGTTCTAGTTCTTAGGTGAGGTTCAAGTGTCTTCATGAGACTCTTAAGATGTTCATCATTGCTTACTGCACACAGTTTTCTAATCATATTTTCTCTGATTTTCATGTCTTCATCATGAACTCTCATCTTTCTTTTTACAAGTCTTTCATTCAATTCATTAGGAATTTGTCCTCTAATGTCCTCAAATTTCTTATTCTTTAAAATCATATTTCTTATCATTGCATTCTCTAACTGAAGTTTTTCAAAGTTATCATACAAACTGTAAAACTTGTTTAACTGTACAAAATTACCATTATAGATGATTGCGCCGTTGATGTTTTCAATCTTAGGCTTCCATGGTTTTCTACCTTTGCTCGCACTCACTAACTCTGCCTTTTTCTCTTCTTTCTCAGGGGTACTTGAATTTTTCTTTTCAACAGGTGTTAATACTTTTTGTCTCTTACCTGGTCCTGCTGCCATTTGCTTCATTCTTTTGTGCTTTGGAGCCTCTGCAGGTTCTTTCTTGACTTCAACCAATCTTGCTGATCTTCTGGTGGATGGTGAGGTGTCCAACTCCACATCAAAGACATCTATATCTTCTTTTCTTTCTTGGTGAATTGGAGTAACTTGTGGTTGATCTTGTGATACAACTGCACAAATGATAAATACCTTAGAATTGCGAAATTAGGGCTTGCTGAGAAATGCTTTCAAATCTGCTTCAAACACTTCAACTCTGCTCTTTAATTCGCTTTGAATGCTTCTTTAACTCTTGCTTGATCAAATGGTGCTTACAGAGTCAATTTCAATCCATAAATAACCTCAGATTGATCTTTGCATTAATTGCGCAAGTACGCAATTGCCAAAAAGGTTGTCTTTGTTCATTAGTGAACTTCTTTTGCTTCGCGCACTTCGATAAAAGCTCAGAATCTCATGCGCTCTTAACCATAGCTTTCTTACATTATTTACTATCACATACTAACTGCGCAAGACCTGATTCAAATTCTGCTATCTACTATACTGTTATGATGCTTGTTCTGTCATTTAATTGATGAAATTTGATGCTTAATCAGATTTAGATGGGTTTAGGACTGATTCCAACTTACTCTCAAATGCTTCACTTGACTGACTTCCTGATACTATGGATGCACTTGCTAGATCTATAGCTTTGACAAATACAATATCTTTCTTGATGTTGCTATTTCCTTTCTGACTATTTCTGTTATCTTCGTTCCTCCTAGTGTAGTTCATGTTTCTTCTAGGATTAGGATTCCTCATGTTGTTCATTCTACAATATCTTGTTGTGTGTCCCATGTTGTTACAAATCTGACAAACTATAACATTGTTTCCATATCTTGGTCCTGACTGACTGATCTGTGATCTGCAATTTCTAGCAATATGTCCAAAGTTGTTGCATCTATAACACACAACTCCATTCCTTATAACATTGGTTGCTTCAATAGGTCTCTTATCTGCAGGGTTAGCACCTTTAAACATTCTACTATTATCTTTATTACTAGATCTAGGTTTCTTACAATCAATGGCTCTATGACCAAAACCATGACAATTATAACAATAACCAGAGATAGGTTCAAATTGCTTACCTGTACAATCCCTTTTCATGTGTCCAAATGAATTGCATGCATAACATCTACCTTTGAATTCATTTCGCACTTCTTTAGGTGATTCAACTTGCTTAGGTTGCTTAGGTACATCTTTAGACTGATTAGACTCAATTTTGTTTTGTTTTTCTTCTTCCTTGTTCTCAAGCTGTTGGATTACAGGATCTAGTTCTTTACAATCTTCAGTCTTCTTTGACAATTTTTCTTCAAGATATCCAAGACCAATCTTATCATAAGGTCTCTGAAAAGAAATCTGTTCATCAATCAATTCATTGCTGGAATACAATTTCTCAAGATGTTGCTTAAATTGAATTAGCTCTCCTTTCACAATATTATTATACTTCTCAAGTTTAGCATACTGCAACTTTGTAGTCTCAAGTTCGGATGTTACTTTGGTAAGATTAGACCTTAGATCTGCATTTTCAGACTTCAGATCTAATTTAATTTTACTGTTATCTGTTGGCATTAACTAGTAAGAATGTAACCGGTACATGGCAAAGAGGTATTGTCATTGATTGGCAAAGAGGTGTTGTCAGTTATGACTAGGGAGGCCAACAATGTTCAATCAGTGAACCAAGGATAGGTAGTGCAAGGAGAGACTGGTTTGGAGACCGGTGACACATCATGAGAAAGAGGAGGCATTGTCTTTGTTACTAATAAAGCTCTAACTGATCATTAGAGCAACTGGTCACCAAGGAAGGTGCAATTGATAACCGGTAACAAGAATAGAGGAACCAAGGATGCAATCGGTACAGATAGAGGAAGGAATGGTGACAGATGAAGGTTTTTACCTGTACACAACCTAGAGATATAAACCGATCATCAATGAAGATTTCATCAAGACTGATGAACCGGGGAAAGTCATAGTCGACAAATAGTTGTGTGACTCTTTGACCGGGATTTGTTGCACAAAATCCGGACGACTTTGTGTTATCAAGACGATCGGTGCAAGGCGCAATTGAAGGTTTTAATGCTGAAGTTTGTGGCATTAAAAAATGTAGAAATCTCTAGTGAAGGAAAGCTTTTGGCATGCATCTGTCATTTCTTTCATAAAGCGGAAAAAACACGACATGCATTAGATGTTTCCTCAGTGAACTGAGACTCCACTGGGTGATGGATCCAAATGAGATCTTTAAACAGGTCGTGCATGTAAAAAGCGGAAAGGTAAAGAAGACTATATATTCTTCAGCTTGTGAAGAATATTGTTTGTCTTTATTCTGCCAAAGAAAAAGAGTGAACCTGTAAGCTGAAAGAAATTACGAAAAGGTGAAGAGAAGAAGAAAAGAAGAGTGTGCAAGGAAGCACAACAATCGAAAGGAGAGCATACCTGTAGTGATTGGTGATGACAATCAATTGAGAAGCACAATGATCTTATCAGGCTCAGCAAAGCCATTTCTAAAAGATCAAACCTTCTATTGCTCTCTGACAATTGCAATAGCTAAATCCGAGTATTTTGGGTGGACATTAACAGGTCCCTTGTATTAAATCCTTTAACTGGGTGACATCTGTGTAGATGTTTTAAGTTCTCTAACCAGACAGGTTCTAACAAGCCTTATTTCTTAAATCCCTTAACCAGGTCGCATCTAACAGTGCGTTTGTAATCTTTTAACAAGGAAGGCTCCTTACAGGGCGCACTTCAGAAAAGTGCAAAATTGTGAGGTTTCCTCACACCTTGGTTTTCTCCCGATTTGGGTTTCCACGTGATAAATCTAATGTTGTTTATTGCTTGATTGTGTAATAGCTATTTTTGTGATAGAATCTATTATGCTTAACAACTTTAATTACATTATATCAGATTTTGTTTTAGTGGGTGCTGATTCACCCCTCCCCTCTTAGCACCGGTTGGGACCATCAATTGGTATCAGAGCTGAGTCCCTTTTCTAAACTTCTTAACTGCAACGGGGAAAAGTTCTAATGATGAGGAAGGACCAAAGTTTTCTAAGGAAAACTTACCTTATGGTGCAGCAAAATGAAGTTGTACATGAAGACCACCGGAGATCAATACTGGACTCATGTAATCAATGATTACACTGAACCCACCGGCACCTTGACACCTGATCAACAAAAGATCAGCACAGAACACACAGCTGCAATGGATATGATAGCAAGTACGCTACCTGATCATGTATATGCAGACATTGAAAATTTGACTACTGCTTGCAAGATGTGGGCCAAGCTACAAATTGTGTAAGGTGGTGACCCACATGTTCAAAGAGAAAAGGTAGAGAGCCTCAGAGGCAAATATGATGATATGAGGATGAATGAAAGAGAGGATATTGAGCACTACAACAACAAAATCAAAGAAGTTATGAACATCAAAAGCGTTGGAGGAACATTGAGTGAGGAAGATGTATAAGAAAAATACTAAGGACACTGAGGCCACAATACGCTATCAAAATCTCAGCCATACAGGAGCTCAGATTAGTGAGTACGTCTCAAGTCACTCTTGACTCCCTGATCGGTAAGTTGATTGCATTTGAATTGAGTAATTTTGATAACAACTTACCCATGCTAGAACTACTTTTAAGTCCTCTGTTAATACTTCTTCCACCAAGAAAGGAAGATAAATCGGTAATAGCTCTACCGGTAAGTCTGGAAATTTTGTTGAAAATCTGCTTTCTGAAGAGATGGAGCAGGATGAGTTTGAAGCACTCATCGCAAGGAGATTTCCAAGAGGAAAAAGGAAGTACAAAGGGAAACTTCCACTAAAATGCTTTTCTTGCAATAAGATAGGACACATTGTTGCAAGGTGTCCAGATCATAAAAATAAAGAAAAGACCAACCGATTCAAGAACAAAGGAAATGAGTGCTACCTTGTTGAAGGAGTCATGGACAATGAATCTGAAGATTCTGAAGATGAAGAAATTGCCTTTTTTGCAATAAAAGAAGAAAGCAAAGTGATAAGTGAAATGACACTTATCTCAAGATCTCATCAATGTGATGACTAGATCATTAACAGTGGATGCACTCACCACATGACTGGTGATAAGAACAAGTTCATCAGCTTGAAGCTCAATGATGGTGGATCGGTGACCTGTAGTAACAATGCTCCTTGTGCTATCAAAGGCAAAGGCTCAATTGCACTTGGCAATGAAGCTGTATGCGAGGATGTGTACTGGGTGGAAGGACTCAAGTACAATCTAATGAGTGTAGCTCAATTAAATAACAAAGGATACCTGTTGGAGTTTGGGCAAGGTTCTTGTGTTGTCAAGAACCAATCAGGAGCTCATGTTGCTACCGGTAGATAGAGTAAAGGGAACCTGTTCTATCTAGACTCACCGGAGGGAGCTTGCCTCATAGCAACGACAAAAGGTGAGACAAATAAAATGTCTCATAACTAAAGAGGACAACAGTTGGCTGTGGCATAAGAGGCTTTGCCACATAAACTTTGACAGTATTGTCAAAGTAAGTAAGAAGTCAATCAGAGGGCTTCCTAAGATTACAAAGCTTGACAAAGGTATTTGTAAAGAGTGTCAGTTAGGAAGATTGACAGGAACAAGCTTTAGTAGTAAATCCTTTTCTGCTGAAAACGTGCTGGATCTTGTACACACAGACTTGTGTGGACCTATGAGGAAGAAGAGCTACTATGGAGACAGGCCCGAGTGGAGGAGACCGGTAAAAGCTCGAAGTGTCTAAGGTCAGATAGAGGACGTGAATACACCTCTCAAGAGTTCACTCACTACTGTGAGGAACAGGGGATAAAGAGTCAGTTGTCTGCACCGAGAACCCTGCAACAAAATGGAGTCGCTGAAAGAAGAAACAAGACTCTGATTGATTGCGCAAGAACTCTAATGATTTAGAAGGATCTTCCCCATCACTTCTGGAGAGAAGCAATCAACACTGCAATGTATACACTAAACCGAGTTCAAATTAAGAAAGGAACCGCCAAGACTCCCTACAAGTTGTGGTTTGGTCACACTCCCAGTGTAGTCTATTTTAGAATTTTTGGTAGCAACTGTTACATCAAAAGAGATGTTTACTTTGGTAAGTTTGAGCCAAAAAGTGATGTAGGCATATTTCTGGGTTATTCCACCAAAAGTAAAGCCTACCGGTGTCTGAATAAGAGGATAGGAAAAATAGTTGAAAGTATCAATATAAAGATAGATGAATATTCAGAACTAGAGGAAAAGATTGGTAATGATAAATCAGACAGTCACCAAGAACATGATGCTGAAAATCATTTGGACTTTAATGAAATGATTGTTGCTGATGAAGAAGAACAAGTAAACAGACCCTTAGAGCAAGGTAATGTACCTGAGCAAGGAAGGGATCAGAACATAAGACCAACTCAAGATGATGAACAGGAAATTGTTCATGACCTTGCTAGAGATATTTCTCAACCGGAAGATATAGACCGGGAACACTGACCGGTTCTGCCAAGGTATGTCACATCACTCTACTGATAATATTATTGGTGACAAACATGGTAATATTCTGACTAGGAGAAAGGTTAGAGAAAATATTTGCTTACTTTCAAGCGTAGAGCCCAAATCCGCAGAGAGGCTCTGGAGGATGAGAATTGGGTCAAGGCAATGGAAGAAGAGATTGAGCAAATTAAGAAGAATGAAACATGGACTCTTGTTCCTAGACCACAGGACAAGAATGTCATTGGGACCAAGTGGGTGTACAGAAACAAATTAAATGAAGAAGGAAAGGTGGTAAGGAACAAAGTAAGATTAGTTTGCAAAGGATATGCACAGGAGGTAGGACTAGATTATGGTGAAACCTTTGCACCTGTGGCCAGACTAGGAGTGAGAATCCTACTCGCTTATGGTGCTCATAAAAGGTTCAAAGTATACCAGATGGATGTAAAGTCTGCATTCCTGAATGGTATATTGGAGGAGGAAGTTTACATAGAATAGCCAGAAGGCTTCTCATCCACAGAGAAAAGTGGCATGGTCTGTAAACTGAAAAAGACACTCTATGGGCTGAAACAAGCCCCAAGGGCCTGGTATGAAAGGTTACACTCATACCTCCTGACCATAGGACTCACAAGAATAGGAAATAACAACAATCTGTATCTCAAGACTGGCAAAGAAGGGAACCTGATTGCTGAAATATTTGTGGATGACATCATCTTTGGAGGAGATGACAAAATGAGTAAAGACTTCGTTGAGGAGATGAAGAGAGAATTTGAAATGTCCATGATTGGAGCCATAAAATTCTTCATTGGATTGCAAGTCCATTAGCTAAAAGAAAGTATTTTTATTTCTAAGTCTAAGTATGTTAAAGAAATTCTTAAATCCTTTGGGCTAGAAGAATCCAGACCGGTTGGCACACCAAAGATAACTAACCTCAAGTTGTCAAAGGAAGATGATGCAAAAGATGTAAATGAGACATTGTATCGGTCAATGATTGGCAAGTTACAGTATCCAGTGCATAGGAGACTTGATATTGCACATGCAGTAGGCATTGTAGCCCAATTATCTGCTAATCCAAAAGAGACACATTTAATAGTAGTGAAGAGAATTTTCAGATACCTAAAGGGTATTGAGGAGTATGGCCTATGGTTTTGTAATGTCCCCGTTTTCAAACTTGTGGGATTAACTTGGTTTGGTGACCCTCATAGGCTAATTGGGCGATCAGAGGGGGTCAAATGGCGGAGCTAGTGTTGGGATTTCATTTTGTAGGTTAAGATTACCAGGTCTGCTCTTCGTTCGGGTCATTTTGGTCAACTTACTATTTTTAGTAAGTGGTATTTTGGGTATGGCCAGGATTAGTAGGGTGTTTGCACGGAGTGTCAAATGTCTCAGGATCGAGTTTCAGAGAATCTTCAGTTTGAGAGACTTACTATTTATAGTAAGTCTATTTTTAGCAGTTGGCTATTTTTGGCAGTGGGTTATTTCCAGTAGGGCAGTTGGCATTTGAGGCTCTGGTGTCGGAAATGTGTTTGTATAGTCAGCGGGATTCAGAGGCTTTTGGTTTTTAAAGTTATCGTTATTAAATTAAATTATTTTAATTTAATAACTTAATAACTTTATAACTTTAATGTTATAAAGTGAAGTTATCATTAAAAAGCCTTTAATATGAAAAAAGTGAAATTGTGCTTTTTTCGAAAAAGCTATATATACAACTCGAAAAAGCACTTTCATTTATCTATTGTTGAATTATGATCTTATTGAAGTTATGAGAGATACTACCCGGCTAGGGTTTTGAGGATTGATTCCTCTTTTGACAATTTGAGCCATTACAGATTGATGGTGAATTTTGCAGCCGTATCTAAGTTCATAATCCAGTGCTGAGGTATACTGGAATTCTGAGTAGTGTTTATCTGCAGACAAATGATTGCATTCCAAGGGTTTTATTTATTTTTTATGTTGAGGAGAAGAATTCGATTTGAATGGTTGATGTAATTTCATGCTGCGATTTATTGGGAAAGCTGAATACTGAATTTAATAAGCTGCCGTACAGATTTATGGAGTGGATTGTTGATTAAAATTAATGGGCTGCATTTTGTTTGAGAAAGCCCTGCAAATGTTTTAATGGCTTTCTCTTATCTCACGTGAGTGCTGTGTGAAGTATTAGCAGACTGTGTGAGGCTTGGTAGGCAACCAACATTCCTTTCTTTAGCTCACGTGACTGCTTAGTGAGCCATTAATTTGCTGCCAGGACCCTGCGTGAAACTTAGTCCAGTCTCGTTTTCAATACATGCTGCCACGTGACTACAAAGGGTGGCGTTAACTATTCAGGATGTGTCACGGTTTGTGAAGGATATCACATTTGCAAAAATTTGCAGAATTTGCTAGGTGCCATAATTTTATATTAATAAATTGCTTATATGTTTTGTTTGACATGGGATTAAAAATAATAAATGTTATCAAGGATATTCCTTTGTCTGGATTTGTTATTTTAAAAATGGTGGATATTTCTTCATAATTGTTTTTTGTAAAACTATTATTGAAATAAGTTGCAAGTATTTCAAATTAAGAATAGAAATCCAGAAGGAGCCAGTTAGGCTCTTTACTGTGGTATCAGAGCATTTTTCCTGCCATCCCGTGGGGTCTGGATTCATTTATATTCAGAAGTATTTTAAAAGTGACCAGCACCTCCATTTTCCCTAGCTATGGATAAATACAGGAGACCCAGTTCCGGAAGTCGTCGTAGCAGTAAGGGAAATAGAGAGGAACTAAATCTTTAGTAGAAAGCATGGAGAGACTTAGACTGCATCAGCAGAGATTGGCAGAGAGTTTGTCGGATCCAGTTACAGTAGACAGGGCAGCGAGATATATGGTCTCTGCCTTTAGAAGGTCGACATCGAGTTTGTAGGGGAGGAGTTTTCTCCGACAGTTGTCCATGATGCTGATGTTCCTACATCTAGTTCAGCACTTGCTATTCCCATTCACAGTGTTGGTGATGGATTTATTGCACAGGAGCCAGTGGATGTTTCAGCGCCTTTGGTTGACAGTAGCGCTGAGCATCACCAGGTTGAAGCTCCCAAAGCAGTCACTACGGATTGTACAGAGGCAGCTGATGTTGTAGTTATCACTGAGTGTTCAGACTCTTTCATGGAGGGAGTTATTATTGGAGATGTTTATGTCAACTATAGTAGTGTTGCTCCAGTTCAGGAGGTAGTTGCTTCCTCAGTTGGGACCGAGGCATGTACGGAGTCTCCCAGTGGTGAGGTTGGTGATCTGGGCATTACAGCGGGGTCAGTTGATGACAGTTCGGGCTCCAGCATTATTGGTGCACAGCCTGACGTTGAGTCATGTGTGCAGAGTCACGTGTCAGCAATTGAGATTTCAGCAGGAGATGTGGGAGCTGATAGTATAGACACATTTGATGACACTTTTGAGGATGCTGTGAGTTGCATTGGAGATGACACCCCCTGTGAGTTGTTGGGTGATGACTGCGAGGAGCGTATGAGCTCTGACAGCTCAGAGATTTATGATAGCAGTCGCAGTATGGGATTAGTACAAGAGACAGTGGTTTTTTCCTATGTTGAGGATGTGAGCATGGAGCTTTCTAGTGATGACACTCAAGATGGGAGTGTTACAATTGATTTGGCCGACGTAGTTTCATGCCACAATTTAGTTGATTCACATGACGACATTGAGTCGTGTATGCAGCCAGAGTTAGTAAAGGAGATGCAGATAGATGATGTGTACACTAGCATTGCAGATATCTCCATTGCTAGGATCGAGGATGAAGAGTGTTGTAATGTTTCTGACTTTCTATATCTGACTTTGGGTGTAGATTCAGCGTTGTCATATGGTGGTGGTGGGTTCCAGGATTCTGTGTTACAGGGACTCACAGATGAGGATAGGGAAGCTTATGAGTGGTAGGAGTTTGTTACAGCCAAGGCTTCCACTTCTAGAGAGGGGGTTACTTCGTCGGTAACTCATGAGGATGTATCTTAGGATCTGGACTCTCAGATGGTTGCAGAGGACGTGGGAGCTGGAGATTGTGTTGAGTCGGATTCAGCAGCAGCTTCCCTGGGGTTAGATGAGGACATGTCCGATGCCTGTACTCAGTTTGTATATGTGTACTCAGATGTAAGTACACCGAGAGACGGTGATCTTGAGGGGAGTTTGTTGGGTACAACTTCCTCTCATAGTGTAGATAGTGCATTTGAGGTTGTTCATAGGAGGCCCGTTGTGCAGTCTCATCATGTGACTAGCCAATTGCGAGTTGATGAGAGAGATATTACTTCTACTCTCAAGCATTTGATGCCACTCGTCAGTTGTTTGCTGTTTATGGTTGGGGTGCTCCTATGACAGATGAGTCCAACGGTGGTTACTTTTCTTTGACAGAGATTCATTCTTTGGGTGAGGCTGTCAAGATTTTGAGACAGAGTTACTTACAGATGGTAGCTGACCGAGATCACTTAGTTGAGTGGGGGAGTATAGCTTATGAGGCATTGATGGACAAAGAGGAGGTGAGTGAGCTTATCCAGGAACTCACAATGACTACTGAGGTTTTAGAGGACACTCAGTGGGCTCTTCAGGAGTCACAGATCCAGTTAGAGGAGGTGACCGTGGAGTTGGAGCATTTACAGTCCACACCAGCCCCAGATCCAGTTCGATTGCACATTGAGGTGGTTGGTGGTGAGTTTGCCCCTACGATTGGTGATGAGGAACATGATGATGTGGTAGACACATATGTTCAGGATATGGGAGCACATGGTACGGATGAGGTAGGAGTACCAGTGGAGTCAAGCTCTCAGGTTGATTTGCTTCCTTTAGCTGGGAGTGAATCTATTTCGTCATCTCACATAGTTGATAGCATGGGACAGTTGGCTGTGCCACTTTTTCAAAGGGATCAGCTGTGGATTGCGGGGGAGCAAGTTGACGCTTCCACGTATAATTTCTACTGCACTGAGTCATTTATGGAGTATTTACTTGAGAGTGCAGATGTGCGATAGGATTCTTATAGAGTGTCTGAGGGTACTCTCATTCGAGGCTCTTGTGCTATTCAGAGGTTGGTAGGGAAGATTGTGGAGACTCTATCTACTATGCTTCCCCACAAGGATTTCGAGGTTGGGTTTGTTGAGAGGGTTGCTCAGGTTCCTACCCAGCCTACAGTTATGCGGAGTCAGAGATTGGAGCCATCTCATGATTCCCAGTTTGGTAATGATGAGCTATTGACAGAGATTGGGGCTTCCGATCGGTAGTATATGGTGGGGTATGTTCATCATTTGTCTTTTGACCCACAGGTAGAAGATTTCATCTCACGCAGGGGTAAACCGGCTCCAGTTTCTTACCATCCATTATGGGATGGATTAGCACCATCTTTTGCAGATGGATTTGGCAGTTGCAAGTCAGATTACTTGCAGTATCCACACATTCAGGACTGTTTATCAGAGGGCAGAATTGATAACAGTGATTCAGGCACATTTGGTCACTGTCATTTTCTCTGTGCAGTTGGGTGTAAGTGTCGGACAAACAGGGACTCAGGGTTTGACAGAGTTGTTATTTCAGTTGGGTTGAGTTCCGCTGGGTTGTTTTTTGCAACGGCATCTGTAGTTGGTCTTCAGATGTTGTTTTCAATGGTGTCTGTTCTGTTGATGTTGGTCTTTACTTCACAGGAGTATGGTGAGGATCGGGACATTACTTATGACCATCCTTGGGATTCGGGTGGTTTATGATGTTGCTTGTTTTCTTGATTGCTTGAGGACAAGCAATCTTGGGAAGGGAGGACTGTAATGTCCCCGTTTTTAGACTTGTGGGATTAGCTTGGTTTGGCGACCTTCACAAGCTAATCGGGCGATCAGAGGGGGTCAGATGGCAGAGCCAGTGTTGGGATTCCATTTTGGAGGTTCAGATTACCAGGTTTGCTCTTCGGTCGGGTCATTTTGGTCAACTTACTATTTTTAGTAAGTGGTATTTTGGGTATGGCCAGGATTAGCAGGGTGTCTGCACGGAGTGTCAGATGTCTCAGGATTGAGTTTCAGAGAATCTCCAGTTTGAGAGACTTACTATTTATAGTAAGTCTATTTTTAGCAGTTGGCTATTTTTGGCAGTGGGTTATTTCCGGCAGGGTAGTTGGCCTTTGAGGCTTTGGTGTCGGAGATGTGTTTGTATAGTCAGCGAGATTCAAAGGCTTTTGGTTTTTAAAGTTATCGTTATTAAATTAAATTATTTTAATTTAATAACTTAATAACTTTATAACTTTAATGTTATAAAGTGAAGTTATCATTAAAAAACCTTTAATATGAAAAAAGTGAAAATGTGCTTTTTCTGAAAAAGCTATATATACAACTCGAAAAAACACTTTCATTTATCCATTGTTGAATTATGATTTTATTGAAGTTGTGAGAGAGACTACCTGGCTAGGGTTTTGAGGATTGATTCCTCTTCTGGCAATTTGAGCGATTACAGATTGATGGTGAATTTTGCAGCTGTATCTGAGTTCATAATTCAGTGCTGAGGTATACTGGAATTCTGAGTAGTGTTTATCTGCAGACAGATGATTGCATTCCAAGGGTTTTATTTATTTTTATGCTGAGGAGAAGAATTCGATTTGAATGGTTGATGTAATTTCATGCTGAAATTTATTGGGAAAGCTGAATACTGAATTTAATGAGCTGCCATACAGATTTATGGAGTGGATTGTTGATTAAAATTAATGGGCTGCGTTTTGTTTGAGAAAGCCCTGCAAATGGTTTAATGGCTTTCTCTTACCTCACGTGAGTGTTGTGTGAAGTATTAACAGGTTGCGTGAGGCTTGGTAGGCAACCAACATTCCTTTCTTTAGTTCACGTGACTGCTTAGTGAGCCATTAATTTGCTGCCAGGACCTTGCGTGAAACTTAGTCCAGTCTCGTTTTCAATACATGCTGCCACGTGACTACAAAGGGTGGCATTAACTATTCAGGGCAGTGTCACGGTTTGTGAAGGATATCACATTTGCAAAAATTTGCAGAATTTGCTAGGTGCCATAATTTTATATTAATAAATTGCTTATATGTTTTGTTTGACATGGGATTAAAAATAATAAATGTTATCAAGGATATTCCTTTGTCTGGATTTGTTATTTTAAAAATGGTGGATATTTCTTCATAATTGTTTTTTGTAAAACTATTATTGAAATAAGTTGCAAGTATTTCAAATTAAGAATAGAAATCCAGAAGGAGCCAGTCAGGCTCTTTACAGGTTTCCTCACAAAGGAGGTTTCAAGATAAAGGTATTCACTGATTCTGATTGGGTTGGTAATATTGATGACAGAAAGAGCACAAGTGGAGGTGCATTCTTTCTTGGAGAAAGGATTGTGTCATGGACGAGTAAGAAGCAAAACTGCATTTCACAATCCACAACAGAAGCCGAGTATGTTGCTGCTGCAATCAATTGCACAGAGGTGATCTAGATCGAATAGATATTGGAAGGAATCCAAGAATAGATACCTGAACCGATTGCAATTTACTGTGACAGTACAAGTGCAATAAACATATCTAAAAATCCTGTCATGCACTCCAAAACAAAGCACATTGCTATAAAGTACCACTATCTGAGAGAGCAAGTGCAGAATAAAGAAGTAAAATTGGAATATGTTCTTACAAAAGAACAAGTTGTTGACATATTCACAAAGCCTTTACCAAAGAGTACCTGTGAGTACCTCAGAGGTAAATTAGGTGTAATGTCCCTTCCTGATCTTCAGTAACAAGACAGAGGTGTTCATCAATCCATTGTGCGTCAACAGAGGATTCAGACTCATTTTAACAGGTTTGGTGATAAAGGATGGCTGCTCGAAGGGGGAGCAGGCTTCATAAAGGTAGTCATCTGACTAGCCTTTGACATTATTGTCAAAGGGGGAGATTATGATATGACCGGTGAAGATGTGGACTAGAATGTGGTCTAACCGGTAATGTTTTTGCCATCAATGCCAAAGGGGGAGATTGTTGACATTAACCGGTACATGGCAAAGAGGTATTGTCATTGATTGGCAAAGAGGTGTTGTCAGTTATGACTAGGGAGGCCAATAGTGTTCAATCAGTGAACCAAGGATAGGTAGCACAAGGAGAGATTGGTTTGGAGACCAGTGACACATAGTGAGAAAGAGGAGGCACTATCTCTGTTACTAATAAAGCTCTAACTGATCATTAGAGCAACCGGTCACCAAGGAAGGTGCAATCAATAACCGGTAACAGGAACCGAGGAACCAAGGATGCAATTGGTACAGACAGAGGAAGGAATGCTGACAGGTGAAGGTTTTTACCTGTGCACAACCTAGGGATATAAACCAATCATCAGTGAAGATCTCATCAAGACTGATGAATCGGGGAAAGTCACATTCGACAAACAGTTGTGTGACTATTTGACCGGGATTTGTTGCACAAAATCTGGACGACTTTGTGTTATCAAGATGATCGGTGCAAGGCGCAATTGAAGGTTTTAATGCCGAAGTTTGTGACATTAAAACATGTAGAAATTTCTAGTGAAGGAAAGCTTTTGGCACACATCTGTCATTTCCTTCATAAAGCAAAAAAAACACATGGCATGCATCAGATGTTTCATCAGTGAACTGAGACTCCACTGGGCGATGGATCCAAATGAGATCTTTAAACAGGTCGTGCATGTAAAAAATGAAGAGGTAAAGAAGACTATATATTCTTCAGCCCGTGAAGAATATTGTTTGCCTTCATTCTGCCAAAGAAAAAGAGTGAACCTGTAATCTGAAAGAAGCTACGAAAAGGTTAAGAGAAGAAGAAAAGAAGAGTGTGCAAGGAAGCACAACGGTCGAAAGGAGAGCATACCTGCAGTGATTGGTGATGACTCTCAATTGAGAAGCACATCGATCTTATCAGGCTCAACAAAGCTATTTCTAAAAGATCAAACCTTCTATTGCTCTCTGACAATTGCAATAGCTAAATCTCAGTATTTTGGGTGGACATTAACAGGTTCCTTGTATTAAATCCCTTAACCGGGTGACATCTATGTAGATGTTTTAAGTCCTCTAACTAGGTAGGTTCTAACAGATCTTATTTCTTAAATCCCTTAACCGGGTCGCATCTAATAGTGCATTTGTAATCTTTTAACAGGGAAGGCTCTTTACAAGGCGCACTTCAGAAGAGTGCAAAATTTGTGAAATTTCCTCACACCGTGGTTTTCTCCCAATTTGGGTTTCCACGTGATAAATCTGATGTTGTTTATTGCTTGATTCTGTAATAGCTATTTCTGTGATAGAATCTATTCTGCTTAACAACTTTAATTACATTATATCAAATTTTGTTTTAGTGGGTGCTGATTCACCCCTCCCCTCTCAGCACCGGTTGGGACCATCAATATCATCTTTCAAGCTTAACTTTAGATCTGTAATCTTTAGTTCATGCTTCGGGATCTCATTCTCCTTTTTTAGTTTTGAAACTTCATCACTATCCTTGATCTGATTTTTAGGCTCTTTCTTTGATTTAAGATCTTCTATCTTATCTTTCAATTTCTCAATGTAGTCTTTTGCGCTTTCATACTTGTTCTTCAGAGTATCTCTTTCTTCAGTAAGAATATCAATCTGCTCAAGAGCTTCTTCTAGGTTCTGCAATTGATCCATATCCATAGAGATCTTACTTAAGCTGTTAGGCCTTCTTCGAGTAATTGTGCTCTGATACCAATTGTTAGAAATAAGAAATAGTGAGAGGGGGGGGGGGGGGGTGAATCAGTATTTCACAAATTTTAACTTTTGCCCAAATATGGATATTATTAATTAACTTGTAACTTGCATAAGAAACTAAACTAAATAAACTGAATAGTAAACACAACCATAAAACAATAGAACTCATAACACCATATTTGTTATCAAGGAAACCCTAGCCAAGGGAAAACCCCGGTGGAGATGGTACCCACAAATGATCCACTAATCAAAAGTATCTTGTGAAAGATATTGATCTTATGAGGAGTCTATTACATCCGTATAGTGTCTCAGTCCTTGTTAGAAGCCTCAACCCTGTTAGGAGTTGGTATTACAAAATACAATAGAATGTATGCAAGATGAGCTCACTGCCCAAACATGTAGTGTACAATGATAATCTTCAATACAAAAGATAATAAACAAAACCTTTCATTGCTGCTGAATATATTCAATATTCTGATTTGCCTTTGATGCTCTTTACAAACTTATCACAAACTTGCATTGCTTTGATCATACATCAGATTTCGCATAATACAACAATATACATCAATACCATAACTTACTACTACTTTGCATTACAAGTTTCCTTTATACAAGTTATTACAAAATAACCTTTCAGTCGGCCTTCACTTTATTACACGCTTCCCAAAACATAAAGTTACTTCTTGCTGACTTAGGGTTAACATCTAGGATGTCGTGCCTAATTAGTTAAGTCATTATTTTGATAAACAAAATAATCCCGTAACCCAAAATATACAAATACTGGTTGTTACTCTGTTCTATTGGCTCAACACTGTTTCTGTAAAACAATAATAACTATGTCTGTACATGCCGTACCGTCATGCACTTTTAGATGTAGGATCTACACACTGCGTAGTATCCGTACCCAAGTGCGCACATGCTGGAAATATCTCTGTGAAGTGCACTGACCAAAATAATCTTTGTGCTGACAGATAAATCCTGTGATACTTAGACAATTTTCGAAGTCCTTATCCCAAAACTTCATCCTTATGTCCTGTTGACTTAATACTGATAATATGTTGCCATAATGACAACATCATGATATCCTACCTAGCCAAACTGCCAAAAATCTGCCTTCTCTGAAATAGAATATTAAAATGATGTTAATTTCCATCACATTTCATACTAGGGATCCAAGTCCTCTTAAATTGAAGGCATGCTACCAAAATTCCAAATAAAGCTAGGAATAAGGGCCATGGAAATTCATATACAAGCTGCGAACTATGAAGGTAATAAACATCGTATATTCTCAATACAGAAGCTGAGAACCTTTTTGTGATGGTGTGCCCTAAACGGCCAAAGCAAATTTGCATTTTTTGTAGATCTACGAACAGAGAGATGTAGAACTTTTAGATACAAAATGGACAGGACAGAATTTAATTTGACTCTCCTGCCAAGGGTAGAGGTGTGAATTTCTACATATGCAAGGGTGCTCATTTTCTACATTTGCATAGACGATAACACAAGAAATTGCACATTCCTTTCCCAAAATACAACATGATATGCTATTAATGTTTGTGAACTTGTGAACTATAAGCAAAGTCTTGCTATTCTATATATAGAGGGAAAAGAGATGAATTGGTCAATTTTTGTTGTTTTCTCCCACATGCACAAGCAAATTTGATGACAGTACAATTCTGATTTCTCAACATCCACTACAAAATACAGCAGTCTTAAATGCTGTAAAACATAACCAAAATATATCTTAAATAGAATTGCAAAGCCATTTTCACATGCTTTCAGGATCTAGTCAATCTTATGAAAATAAAATTGTATATTACTGACTGGAAAGAATAATGTATTGTGAGGCAGAGAGCATACAAAATAATTTAATTTAATTCCTTTCCTTTTAGAACAGTTAAAATCAACAAAGTAGTAGGGAAAAAGAACTTGTGCACCAGATTAGGTGTTTGAGGTCTGAATCCTTCCCATCATCCATATCAACAATGTGAGCTTGTATGCTGTTTACCACTCAGACACACTGACAGTGGGTGGACGGTCCACAAGGGATAAGGTGGAATGCATATACTGCCATTGATGCTTTCATGCACCTTGTTTGAAATTCCCTCTTCTGCAAGCTTTTCAACCACACAAATTGCCTTGATTTTTTTATACTTATTTCTCTTGGGCAAGGGTGAAAACAAAGTATTTGGTTGCAGACAAAAAAACTACTGAGAAGTAATCTCCAGCAGAATGTTTTTGTTCTCTCTTTGTCATCTCATTATTGTAGCTTCCTCTTTAATTTTAATGGAAAGTCAAGAGGCATGTGAACGAAGTGTCAGGTTTGTTTATAAAAGGGGTATATTAGGATGATCAATTAAAAAGAAGACATCAATCATTAAATACATTTTATATTATTACTCCCCGTGGAGAGTGAACCGTGGTTCAGCAAGTTGAGGACAAAATTCCTGAAGATTTTAAATTAAAGGATGAAAACCCCTTAATATTTATCACCGAGTTAGTGGACAAAACCCCCTGATTTTGTCAAACTTTAAGACAATTTAAAGGCATTCAAATAAAGAAAAAACACTGCAGATTGGAGGAAGTTTTACAGCAAAGATTAGAAAAATAAGCTCTATATTTTCTGAGATACATTCGAACCCTATAAATTGAATTATTCAATGAAGTTATAAACTGTGCAGCTACAATTTCTAAGTTAATTTCTTATATTATTGTGCAACCATCATTGCATTTGGACTTTATTATTTAAAGAAAAATAAGAAAAATTCTATGCTCCATGAAGGTTTGGTGATGGGGATGGCAGGCGATGGTTGGACATTTTTCTGGTTTGGGGTTACTTTTGGGCCATTTTTTAAGGGATGACAGCGATGGTATTAAAAAATAGGGAAATTTTTAAAAATATAGATAGATTGTAAATATTCATATTATAACATTGATGAAGCATTCGTCATATATATTAAAGAAGCTTAATACATAATATTAAACTTGAATTAAGATTTTACATGAGAATCAACAAACAAATTAACAAAATTTATACGGACTCATTTGCATTTTATATAATCATTATATTAAGTGTGTAATCTCCCCTGTCGGGACTTTACTTAATTTATCTTAAATTTCTTGATTAGGGTTTGGATTGTAATATTCCCTAATAGGATTAGTTATTTATCTTATTAAATTTAAGTTATCTGTACATTCGTTAATACTCATATCCAACCTTATTAGTGTTTCGAATCCATGAAGGAGTGGATGTTATCCAAGTTTCCTAGATACCAACTTTGCAATGGATTCCCTCAAAGTTTACCGATCCAAGCTCGCATCATGAAGGTTTATGGAATGCTGACCCCTACCTTATCTTGGGACAAAGATCCAGTTGCTTGGATTTATACAAGCCCCTCCTTGGTAACATTACAAGCTTCTCCACTTAAGCCAAATAGTAAAAGAGATCTCGTATAATATAATTGATATAATTCCTATATATATTATATAAATTAGAATATATAAAGACCTCTGGTCTTGATAGAATGTAAATATAATATTTTGTTATTATCATTGATTCATAAATACTTTCCATAGTTGGAGTTTTATTCCATCTTCTCTTCCTTATGAAGAGTATCCATGATACTCCTTAATTAATTCTTCTATTTCCTAATTCTTTTAATACTTAAATATAATCCAAAATTACTAAAGCTTTGACATATATTTAATTTAATATATAAATGAAATGGAACTAAATCCCATATATTTCATCTTACTAAGAGGACATACCTTTATTTTTTTTGTGTTGGTTTTCTATTCTCTAACACCTCCTTTTCTTTTCTTTTATACTTTTTCCCTCCCTTGAGTTCCTCCTACATTTCCTCCTTTATTTTCTCCTATCTTTTCTCCTAACCTTTCTCCTTCATTTTCTCCTATATTATTTTCTCCCAAGTTTTCCATATTATTTCTTAATGTTTCTTCCCATGATATAATGTCTTGCCCACTCAATATATATATATATATATATATATAGACATGACCAGTCACGTTGTTCGGATTATAGTATTAGTATTAATAATTTGCATTTGATTATTATAGAACTCTTTATTGGTGGTATTAATTATAATTCTTCATCGGTGATATTTGTAAATTATAACTTTCCCCTTATTTACAATGTAGGAGACTTTAATATTAATTATTTATTAATTAGGAAACTATATCCATTATTAATATAGGAAATATAATTTTTTATTAATACACTTAATATTATGTAATGTCCCCATTCTGAGCGAGCATCTGAGTTATTGGATTTAGCCTATTACCGGGTCCTTGTAGGCTAATACTGGTGATTAGAGGACCTTGTTGAGGGTTATGGCTCCGTTTGGTGGGACTTACTATTTATAGTAAGTCAAGGGATGGTTCCGATGAGCTCAGGTGAGTTAGAGGAGTTGAATGATGCTCTTTGTTTATATTTTTGGCTTCCAGTTTGGACTCCAAGAATCTTGGAGGGAGCGTCTATTTTTAGTAAGTCACCTCATTAGATTCATTCATCGTTTTTCTTCATCAGGATCACGCCTGTGCTATCAGATTTCGATTCTGATGCTTCTTCAGTCATTTTTGCAAGATGGGTGAGTTATGATTATTATTTAATTAAATTGGCTAAGGTTGCTATTTTTATTGGGATTGCATATTGGACACCTTTGTGTTATAGCTCGTTGGAACCGGGTTGAGAAGTTTTAAATCGTGAGCACATAAAACAGGGACCCTATGTGTCAGAGTATCATTATTTTAATGAAAAGGTCATTTTTGGAGCAATGGCGGAATTTAAATTAATAAAGTGACTTTATTATATGTCATCTTTAAATTATAACATAAAGTTGCTTGATGAGAAATGAAATTAAAGTAAATTAATGGAGATGAAGACAAATGAAAATTGAATATTATAAAAGGGGATTCAGATTTCATTTCATTGATTCTATTATGCATTTGATATTATTGATTTGTGTGAAGAGAAATTTGGAACAAGGGTTTCAGAATTTCAAACTTGGAGAATTGTGAATTTTTCAAAGTTTTTACAAGCATTTGAGGTGTTGAAATAAACATTGAGATTTGCTACAGTGTGGGCTTCATTCAGAAGTTCAATTTGAGCTTACAAGAGAATTTCGAAATTGCTTGAGGAGTGCAAGGGTTTTGAATGTTTGGTCTTCAGATTTTGGAGAAAACATCCAATACATTGCTAGGTTGCAGAGCTGGTTTGAATTAGTATTTACCTTGGCTGGAAGTGAATAAATTTATTTAAATTGTGATCTTTATGATAGCCGTACAGACCTAATATTTGCTACATGTATTAGTTTTTGGATTCGATTGTGTAAAGTTTTTTACCATCAATGTTTCGGATCATACTACATGATCCATCATCAGGATGTTAGGGAGCAAGAAGAAATAAAAGATAGGTGATTGCAGATCTAGAAGTCTATAAAAGGAGGAAAGAGAAAGGAGAAGAGAGAAAAGAGAGGGACGAACTTGTTATTAGCTGTTGTACGGACTTGGCTTTGAGTGTGAGGAAGTGTGGTGTTTGGGCACTATCAACAACTATATTTGGTGGAAGTTTAATGGCTGTTAATTATGATCATTTGGGATAGCTGGCTTCCCACTCTTCTTAGGTTGTCTCACAATCTTCAACAGTCACTGTTTTGATATTATCTTCAGTAGCCATGTTTTGATAATAAGGTGCCATATTAATTTATGTATTGTTCACTAATTTGGCAAGCAATTAAATTATTATTTGCAAAATTTGGAAAGACAATTAATTGTTTTGTTATTATCTCCGCATTAATGCAAGTAATTGAATTAAAAGAAATTGCATTCTCTTTGGAAATGTTGTATTGAATTTGCTGAAATTATCAAAAGTCATTTATGTGTTGAAAATACAAACAAATTGCAATTAAAATTGAGCAAAGAGCTTAGATGCAATAGAGAGCCAGTTGGGCTCATTATAGTGGTATCAGAGCTTTGATCTTGCCAGCCTAGAGGTTATGAGGGTTTAGCTATGGTAGACAGGTTTATGCCTGACATGCATTATGTCCGTAGGGGTAGAGTTTCACCCCGCTAGAAGGAAATGAACAGGGCTCACAGGTTGATCGTCCAGGCAAGAGGCACAGAGATAATATTGGCAATGATGTTGACAGGGAAGCCAGAGATGCTTTTAGAAATTTAGCAGAAGGTCAGCATCATGTTGCAAATGTATTGCAACAACTTTCAGACACTCTTCAACGTATCACATTACCAGGTGATCGTGCTAGAGACAGAGGTGCGTTGAGTGTTTTAGTTAGATCACACAGGTCACAAGCAGATAACAGGCGTGATTACAGAGCTGATCATACTGGTACTTATGATAGGCCTCTTCGTCCTACTTTCTTGAGGGATGAGCAGGATATAGTTAGTGTCGAGATAAAGTCGACACCATTCGTTGATGACATGGTGGCACACTTTGTAGAGTGGGATGCTCTTCCAAAAGCAATTAAGAGGAATTTGAATTTTGACAGGTCCCTGACACAGAAGAGAGAGCATTCCAGAGGCTCTTCTTAGGAGCATGAGGCTATGACAGACTTGCTTGAGGACAGTTGCATTGAGTCTCATCATTTCCATTAGACAGGAGCTTGTGATCATGAGAATGTTGATGGCTGATAGCCACCATTGATGACAGCGCTACATCAACTGGTAGCAATGAAATTACTAACGATACTGGTTCTGATTTTTATGACAGCAGTCCTATGTTTGAGCTTATTGATGTTGATGATGACAGGGCAAGTGTAGAGGATGTTGTGGATATCACTTTGGGTTTTGACTCACATGATGAGAGTGTTAGTTTTCAAGATTGCATGCTAAATGCGATCTCTTCTAATTCTGATTTCTATGACAGTAGTGAGTCACGTTGGCAGCGACATGTGATATCAGAGATTTTACAGGTTGGTGATATTGGCATTGATAATGTGGACACTACTGATGTTAACTATGAGGATGATTCATGCTACAGCGAGTCTGGTATATCATATCAGATATTGGATGATGACTTAGAGTGGTTATTAGATGATGATAGGTCCCAGGATCATAGTTTTCAGGGACTTATTGCACATAGTGAGGATTCTCAGAGACATGAGTCCATTCAGGTAGAGCATATTTCACATCATGTCTCTTACAGTTCGCAGTTTTTTAGCTTAGATCAACAAATGGGATTAGTTCACTTTGTGAACAATCCCTTATTTGATGGGGATGTCATTATGACTTATTACAATTCGTTGTTTGAGCTCAGTGATGATCCTTTTCAGGAGTTGTACGATGATGATGATGTTGGGGATCCTATTAGTACACCTGGTTATCAGGCAGACTTTACAGGAGGCCAGTCAGGCCTAGCTGAGCAGTTTACAGGGGTGTACACAGTGAGGAGTGCTTACAGTTTTACATTTGATCCTCACGTGCATGATATCTACCAGTTGCAGAGTTCTTCAGTGCATCCATTTGATGATTGGTATGATGGTTTGGTTGGCATGAAGATAGGGGGCAAGTCCAGTCTGTTGATTGAGTTACTCCCGTGTGAGTTACTCTCAGTTGAGTTTCTCCCATGTGGCGATTATGTTGCAGCATCTTCAGTTTGGGTGTTGAGTGCAGTTTGTTAGATGCTGATGTTTGTACTGTTGATGCTGATGATTTCTTCACAGGAGTATAGTGATGATAGGGACATTAACCATAACCATCCTTGGGATTCAGGTGGACTTCTGTGTCTAATTTTTTGAGATTGCTTGGGGACAAGCAATTTCAGGGAGGGAGGACTGTAATGTCCCCATTCTGAGCGAGCATCTGAGTTATTGGATTTAGCCTATTATCGGGTCCTTGTAGGCTAATACTGGTGATTAGAGGACCTTGTTGAGGGTTATGGCTCTATTTGGTGGGACTTACTATTTATAGTAAGTCAAGGGATGGTTCCGATGAGCTCAGGTGAGTTAGAGGAGTTGAATGATGCTCTCCATTTATATTTTTGGCTTCCGGTTTGGACTCCAAGAATCTTGGAGGGAGCGTCTATTTTTAGTAAGTCACCTCATCAGGTTCATTCATCGTCTTTCTTCATTAGGATCACGCCTGTGCTGTCAGATTTCGATTCTGATGCTTCTTTAGTCATTTTTGCAAGATGGGTGAATTATGATTATTATTTAATTAAATTGGCTAAGGTTGCTATTTTTATTGAGATTGCATATTGGACACCTTGGTGTTATAGCTCGTTGGAACCGGGTTGAGAAGTTTTAAATCGTGAGCACATAAAACAGGGACCCTATGTGTCAGAATATCATTATTTTAATGAAAAGGTCATTTTTGGAGCAATGGGGGAGTTTAAATCAATAAAGTGACTTTATTATATGTCATCTTTAAATTATAACATAAAGTTGCTTTATGAGAAATGAAATTAAAGTAAATTAAAGGAGATGAAGACAAATGAAAATTGAATATTATAAAAGGGGATTCAGATTTCATTTCATTGATTCTATTATGCATTTGATATTATTGATTTGTGTGGAGAGAAATTTGGAACAAGGGTTTCAAAATTTCAAACTTGGAGAATTGTGAATTCTTCAAAGTTTTTACAAGCATTTGAGGTGTTGAAATAAACATTGAGATTTGCTACAGTGTGGGCTTCATTTAGAAGTTCAATTTGAGCTTACAAGAGAATTTCGAAATTGCTTGAGGAGTGCAAGGGTTTTGAATGTTTGGTCTTCAGATTTTGGAGAAAACATCCAATACATTGCTAGGTTGCAGAGCTGGTTTGAATTAGTATTTACCTTGGCTGGAAGTGAGTAAATTTATTTAAATTCTGATCTTTGTGATAGTCGTACAGACCTGATATTTGCTGCCGTACGAACCAATTATTAGCTGCTGTACGGACTTGGCTTTGAGTGTGAGGAAGTGTGGTGTTTGGACACTATCAACAACTATATTTGGTGGAAGTTTAATGGCTGTTAAATTATGATCATTTGGGATAGCTGGCGTCAACTCTTCTCAGGCTGTCTCACAATCTTCAGCAGCCACTGTTTAGATATTATCTTCAGCAGCCACGTTTTGATAATAAGGTGCCATATTAATTTATGTATTGTTCACTAATTTGGCAAGCAATCAAATTATTATTTGCAAAATTTTGGAAAGACAATTAATTGTTCTGTTATTATCTCTGCATTAATGCAAGTAATTGAATTAAAAGAAATTGCATACTCTTTGGAAATGTTGTATTGAATTTGCTGAAATTATCAAAAGTCATTTATGTGTTGAAAATACAAACAAATTGCAATTAAAATTGAGCAAAGAGCTTAGATGCAATAGAGAGTTAGTTGGGCTCATCACATATTAATAGGAGACAATATAAGAGTCATTTAATTATTAATTTATTAAATAATTATCATTATTTTAATACATATAGATTATTGATTGATTTATTTAATTAATCTAATAATACATTATATCGTTATTTCTAACAATTATATTAATTGTATATCAATTAATATTGATGGCACCTATTTAAGATGACATTTGCATCAATTATACACACATTAAAAAATAATATATTTGTACATTCATCGATTAATAATGTTATAGGTATGGATTTGATTAATGTTATTAATTATGAATTGATAAATAATATTATTAATGTTAATTATTTAAGTAGAAACTTAGCAATATTTGAGCCAATTTATATGCATACATGCATCAATTATGGTTCATGACAGTCCACCCCTCCCAAATTCGCTTGTCCTCAAGCAACAATATATATTCTACTTATGATTTAATAAGAGAGATTTGTAACGGAACTTAAAACAATATTTCTCCTATTTACTAGAGAAAGGTTTTTAGATTATCTCATGGGGTGCCTATTCTAGTTTGTCCAACACTACGTTTGTAGGATGCTATGCTTCTAATTCATCTTTCTCTAGTCGTTCTATTATTCTAGATAAACCAAATATACACTTGAAAACATGTGCATGAATATGTGAAGACACAAAGTATACACAAGGCATATACATTAATGCATGAAGACACAAAGCATACACAATGTAGACACATAATACACACATTCTTGATTAAACCCTACGATTTACAATTTGCAATGAGCCAGGGTTAGAGAAATGGTTTACAAAATTTTACTTCTTCATTATGCTTTTGATTATTAACCCTGCAACAGGGACACAAGTTAGCACATATAAGATTCAAAAAAAAATGTGATTGTACTATTATCATTTAGAAACGAATTTGACCATCCCGTATAGAATACAGAATGTGAATTGCTTATGTTGTTAACTATTCAATGGCTTAAGGTGGAGTGATTGGGTTATGATAAGCTAGGTCTAGACAATCCCCTACTAAGCCCAAGAGCGGAACTTTGGCCCTCTTGGCCTTGGTGTCATGACTGACTCCTACCAAGGTGATCTACTTAGTGGGATGCTTACTTTGCTTTATTAGAACCTCACACCCAATAATTAATTTGGCCCATTATGGTAAGAATGGTGAGGACATTGTAATAGGGTCCTTGACTTGTACATTCTAAGCCCAAAAGAGGAACTTTGGCCCTCTTGGCCTTGGTTGCATGAGTGACTCCTACCAAGGTGATCTACTTAAATGGCAGTCCTATGCCTTCTTACCAATCCCTCCCCATCTTATCCATGATGAATTGAAGTTTATGCATAGTGAAACTAATACAGGTAATTAATCATAGTAGGGTTATCCACCTAGTGGATTATGGATCGGCTCATATCATTGCTTTGTCCAATATATGGTCTCAAAACTTGAAAATCCCAAATTTAACTTGGACTGGCCTACTCAACAAACTGCTCAAATTTAAAAACTGCTTAAATTCACTAACCAAATTCTTGGTGTGTAATACGCCTTACCTAATGAAGGCCTATATTCACAATTTGCAATATGTTAGAGTTAGGTAGGGAAATCTTATAATTTATATCTTGCAACCATAAGGAAACAACAAACATAATATGCCATCATGAGAATTATCCAATATATAATGCACCTAACTTCTAAGGAATTTGAAGGTGAGACAGAGAAGCTGATCCAAACAATTCCCTACTAAGCCCAAGAGCGGAGCTTTGGCCCTCTTGGCCTTGGTGGCAGTCTCTAGTGCACACACGAGGTGGTCTACTTAGTGGAATGTCTAACTAGCTTACCAAGCTTCATCTTGTTAACTGATGAGGCTCAATGGGGTAGGAATGGCGAGGGTTAGTAATCCGTGCCTTGACATGACCAAACTAAGTCCAAGAGCAGGACTTTGACCCTATTGACCTTGGTGTCATGACTTGACTCCTACCAAGGTGGTGTACTTAGGTGGCAGTCCTATGCCGTCTCACTTGCTCCTCTCCAACCCAATCTCGTTGAGTATTAAAATCCTTAAGTGGGCAATTTCAGCTAGATCAAACATAGTGGATGACCCTAATGTACATTATTAGTAATTTCTTGATTACTAATTAGAGAGTAGTCTGATATGAAATCATTCACATTTTATTTAATTATATGGATTTGGGATTGTATAATAAGTTTGATCAGCCCTACATTCTGAAAATATAGTAGTGAATTATCAGCATGAAATTTGAAATGGATGTGCTTAGATCTTTCACCTATTATTTATACAATGGTATAGACTTTGCATGTTATTTCCAGATTACTAGTAAACAACGTACTTGACCCTTGCTGTTGGTTGTTACTAGATGTCAAAACCTTCCTGTTAAGATGTTATTCCTTGTTCCTTCTATAATTTGCACTTAATAAGGTATCACTGTGGAAGAGTATATGTCCCTTATTTTTCATATAGATCTTCATAAGATAGTCTTCACATTTTACCCTGCAAGATGGTAGGATCATGCTCTGATACCATTTGTTAGGTCCCCTGTCGGGACTTTACTTAATTTATCTTAAATTTCTTTATTAGGGTTTGGATTGTAATATTCCCTAATAGGATTAGTTATTTATTTTAGTAAATTTAAGTGATCTGTACATTCGTTAATACTCATATCCAACCTTATTACTGTTTCAAATCCATGGAGTGGATGTTATCCAAGTTTCCTAGATACCAACTTTGCAATGGATTCCCTCAAAGTTTACCAATCCAAGCTCGCATCATGAAGGCTTACGAAACATTGACCCCTACCTTATCTTGGGACAAAGATCCAGTTGCTTGGATTTATAAAAGCCCCTCCTTGGTAACATTACTCACTTCTCCACTTAAGCCAAATAGTAAAAGAGATCTTGTATAATATAATTGTTATAATTCCTATATATATTAAATAAATTAGAATATTTAAAGACCTCTGGTCTTGATAGAATGTAAATATAATATTTTGTTATTATCATTGATTCATAAATACTTTCCATAGTCGGAGTTTTATTCTATCTTCTCTTCCTTTTGAAGAGAATCCATTATATTCCTTAATTAATTCTTCTATTTCCTAGTTCTTTTAAAACTTAAATATAATCCAGAATTACTAAAGCTTTGACATATATTTAATTTAATATATAAATGAAATGGAACTAAATCCCATATATTTCATCTTACTAAGAGGACATACCTTTATTTTTTTTTGTGTTGGCTTTCTATTCTCTAACACCTCCCTTTCTTTTCTTTTATACTTTTTTCCTCCCTTGAGTTCCTCCTACATTTCCTCTTTTATTTTCTCCTATCTTTTCTCTTATATTATTTTCTCCCAAGTTTTCCATATTATTTCTTAATGTTTCTTCCCATGATATAATGTCTTTGTCCACTCAATATATATATATATATATATATATATATATATATATATATATAAACATGACTAGTCACATTGTTCAGATTATAGTATTAGTATTAATAATTTGCATTTGATTATTATAAAACTCTTAATTGGTGGTTTTAGTATTAATTTGTGATGAGCTTGCTTGGCTCCTTGCTAAGAAAATAACTTTTCTTCCTGAATACTTTGCAGATGTGTTTTTGTTTTGACAATGTTTGAATTTTCTAATATCTTTTCCGAAATAAAATAATAACATATAGCAATTTGATACTATCACCCCAAGCTCAACGATTTAATTTATAATTCAAAAGTCATTGCAAATATGTATTAAAAAAAGCATTACAATATTTAATGCTGGGCACTTGGCAAGTAGGTACAACCACTCTAATGATGATGCCACCAATATATATATTTGACGCAGCCTTGGGGAATGAAAATGTGGCTTAAGGAAAGTCCACACAGCCACCAAAAAAAATAAAACGCAGCCTCCAGTTATTAATTGCTGCCCTCAAGAAGTGAAACACAACTTCTTGTATTGAAACGCAGCCCTCTGTAATTAATATGCAGCTTCTGTGGGAGCTAACACAGTCTCTCCTATATAATTCACATCCAGTTTGGAAGATATAACAGCCTTCCAGTATCAATATGAAACTCTGAAGAAAATCATTCCACCATAATAATATCTCTGTAACAGTAGTAATTAAATAATTCTCCTAAAATTTGGTAGACAACAGCACCAAATTTGCATCCACAGAATCAGAATTGAATGTCCAGTATCCAGTAGCAAAATTCACCACCAACAAATGATGATTCAAATTGCAGCAGAGAGGAATCAATCCTCAAACCCTAGCCAAACTTCCCCACTTCCAAAACTTCATAAAAAATGCACAAGTCAATAATGAATTCCTTTTTGCCCAAAGCATTGCTTTTATAATAAAAGATATCTTCTCTCACACACTTTTCACTTACAAAAGACTTTGCTTTATGTGCACATTTGAAATATAATAAACTATTATATTTCTCTTCACTTTAATGCTGAAAATGACCCTTTTATTAAAATAATGCTATTCTGACACATAGGGTCCCTGTTTTATGAGCTCAAGATTTAAAACTTCTCAACCCGGTTCCAACGAGCTATAACACAAAGATGCCCAGAATACATTCCCAATAAAAATGTCAACCTTAGCTGATTTAATTAAAAATAATCATAATTCACCCAACTTGCGAAAACAATTGAGGAAGCATCATAATCAAAATCTGACAGCACAAGAGTGATCTTGATGATGAATGAACCTAACGGGGTGACTTATTAAAAATAGATGCTCTCTCCAAGAATCTTGGAGTCCAAACCGGAAGTCGAAAATAAAATTTGAAAGCATCATATAACTCCTTTGTATCCTCTGAGCTCAGTAGAACCATAAGTTGACTTACTATAAATAGTAAGTCCCTCAAAAAGGGGCCAAAACCCACAACAGGGTCCTCTAATCACCAGTATTAGCCTACAAGGACCCAATGATATGCTAAATCCACTAACTCCAATGCTTGCTCAAAATGGGGACATTACAGTCCTCCCTCCCTGAAATTGCTTGTCACCAAGCAATCTCAGAAAACAAAACACAGAAGTCCACCTGGATCCCAAGGATAGAATGGAGTAATGTCCTTGTCCTCACCATACTCCTGTGAAGAAATCATCAGTGTCAATAGTACAAACATCAGCAACTGAGAAACTGCACTCGACACCCAAACTGAAGATGCTGCAATAGGAACATCATGTGAGAGAAACTCAACCGAGAGTAACTCACACGAGAGTAACTCAACCAACAGACTGGACTTGTCCCCAATCTTCGTGCTAACCAAACCATCATACCAGTCATCAAATGGATGAACTGGAGAACTCTGCGATTGGTAGATGTCCTGAACGTTAGGATCGAAAGTGAAACTGTAAGCACTCCTCACTGTGTACACCCTTGTAAACTGCTCAGCTAGGCTTGACTGGCCTCCTGTAAAATCCTCATGATACTCGGGTGTACTAATAGGATCCCAAACATCATCATCATCGAACAACACTTGTAAGGGATCATCACTAAGCTCAAACAACGAATTGTCATAAATCATAACAACATCCACATCAAATAAGGGATTGTTCACAAAGTAAACAGCACCCATCTGCTGATTTGAGCCATAAAACTGCGAATTGTGAGAGACATGATGTGTAATCTGCTCTACCTGCATGGACTTGTGTCTCTGAAAATGCTCACTATCTACAATAAGTCCCTGTAAACTATGGTCCTGATTCTCATCATCACCCAATAACCACTCTGAGTCATCATCCAATATCTGATATGATATCCCAGACTCGCCGCAGCATGAATCATCTTCACAGATAACATCGGTAGTGTCCACATCATCAATGCCAATATCACCAACTTGTAAAACCTTTGATATCTCATGCCGCTGCCAATGTGACTCACTTCTGTCATAGAAATCAGAATTAGAAGAAATCGCTTTGAGCATGCAATCCTGAAAACTAACACTCACATCATGTGAGTCAAAACCCATAGTGATATCCACAACATCCTCTACACTTGCCTTGTCATCAACGTCATCAATAGGCTCAAACATAGGACCGCTGTCATAAAAATCAGAACCTATATTGTTAGTAATTTCATTGCTACCCGTTGAAGTAGGGCTGCCATTAATGGTGGCAATCATGTCATCAGCATTCCCATGATTATGAGCTCTTGTCTCATGGAAATGATGAGACTCAATGCAACTGTCCTCAAGCAAGTCTATCATAGCCTCATGCTCCTGAGAAGAGTCTCTGGAATGCTCTTTCTTCTGTGTCAGGTATCTGTCAAAATTCAAATTCGTCTAATTGTTTCTGGAAGAGCATCCCACTCTGCAAAGTGTGCCACCATGTCATCAACGAATGGTGTCGGATCTATCTCTACACTAACTGTATCACGCTCAGGCCTCAAGAAAGTAGGACGAAAAGGCCTGTCATAAGTACCAGTATGGTCAGCTCTATAATCATACCTGTTATCTGCACGTGACCTGTGTGATTTGACTTAAAAACTCCGTGCATCTCTGTCTCTAGTATGATCACCTGGTAATGTGATACGTTGAAGAGTGTTTGAAAGCTGTTGCAATACATTTGCAACACGATGCTGACTATCTGCAATATTCCTGAAGGCATCTCTGGCCTCCCTGTCAAAATCATTCCCATTATTATTCCTGTTCCTGTCTCCTGCCTGTTCAATTTGTGGGCCCTGTTCATTACCTTCGGGAGGTGGTGAATTTCTACCCCTGCGAGTATAGTGCACTCCCGGTACAAATCTATCTGCCATTGGTAAATCCTCATACCCTTCAGGATGGCAAGATCAATGCTCTGATATCACTGTGATGAGCCTGCCTGGCTCCTTGCTAAGAAAATAACTTTTCTTCCTGAATACTTTGCAAATGTGTTTTTGTTTTGACAATGTTTGAATTTTCTAATATCTTTTCCGAAATAAAATAATAACATATAGCAATTTGATACTATCACCCCAAGCTCAACGATTTAATTTATAATTCAAAAGTCATTGCAAATATGTATTAAAAAAAATATTAAAATATTTAATGCTGGGCACCTGGCAAGTAGGTACAACCACTCTAATGATGATGCCACCAATATATATAGTTGACGTAGCCTTGGATAATGAAAACGTGGCTTAAGGAAAGTCCACGCAGCCACCAAAAAAAATAAAACGCAGCCTCCAGTTATTAATCGCTGCCCTCAAGAAGTGAAACACAGCTTCTTGTATTGAAACGCAGCCCTCTGTAATTAATACACAGCTTCTGTGGGAGCTAACACAGTCTCTTCTATATAATTCACGGCCAGTTTGGAAGATATAACAGCCTTCCAGTATCAATATGAAACTCTGAAGAAAATCATTCCACCATAATAATATCTCTGTAACAACAACAATTAAATAATTCTCCTCAAATTTGGTATACAACAACACCAAATTTGCATCCACAGAATCAGAATTGAATGTCCAGTATCCACTAGCAAAATTCACCACCAACAAATTATGATTTAAATTGCAGTAGAGAGGAATCAATCCTCAAACCCTAGCCAAACTTCTCCACTTCCAAAACTTCTTAAAAAATGCACAAGTCAAGAATGAATTCCTTTTTGCCCAAAGCATTGCTTTTATAATAAAAGATATCTTCTCTCACACACTTTTCACTTACAAAAGACTTTGCTTTATGTGCACATTTGAAATATAATAAACTATTATATTTCTCTTCACTTTAATGCTGAAAATGACCCTTTTATTAAAATAATGCTATTCTGACACATAGGTTCCTTGTTTTATGAGCTCAAGATTTAAAACTTCTCAACCCGGTTCCAACGAGCTATAACACAAAGATGCCCAGGATACATTCCCAATAAAAATGCCAACCTTAGCCGATTTAATTAAATAATAATCATAATTCACCCATCTTGCGAAAACAACTAAGGAAGCATCAGAATCAAAATCTGACAGCACAAGAGTGATCTTGATGATGAAAGATGATGAATGAACTTGACGGGGCGACTTACTAAAAATAGATGCTCTCTCCAAGAATCTTGGAGTCTAAACCGGAAGCTGGAAATAAAATCTGAAAGCATCATATAACTCCTCTATATCCTCTGAGCTCAGTAGAACCATAAGTTGACTTACTATAAATAGTAAGTCCCTCTCTAAAAGGGGCCAAAACCCACAACAGGGTCCTCTAATCACCAGTATTAGCCTACAAGGACCCAATGATAAGCTAAATCCACTAACTCCAATGCTAGCTCAAAATGGGGACATTACATAATTACAATTCTTCATCGATGATATTTGTAAATTATAACTTTCCCCTTATTTACAATGTAGGAGACTTTAATATTATTTAGGAAACTATATCAATTATTAATATAGGGAATCTTATCTTTTATTAATACACTTAATATTAATAGGAGACAATATAAGAGATGTTTAATTATTAATTTAATATTAAATAATTATCATTATTTTAATACATATAGATTATTGATTGATTTATTTAATTAGTCTAATAATACATTATATCGTTATTTCTAACAATTATATTAATTGTATATCGATCAATGTTGATGGCACCTATTTAAGATGACATTTGCATCAATTATACATCTGCAGTTGATACAGTTAGTTACTGCAAGTTAGCAGGAGGTGACTTTTTTGGCATAAAGCTTAGTTATCATCATTGGCAAACATCAAACACACTGGTACTCAAGTTTAGAGTAACAATGGTGAACTGGTAGACTTACTAGGTAAACGGTGTACCTTCACCGGTCACATTAATACTGGTCCAGTTTTGTCCAACCGGTCCAGTAGGACGCCACAGGAGGCAGATGACTCAATAGGTTGCACACCGGTTTGCGTTCAGAATTGCAAATTTACTGGTTAGTGCTTTATAATTCTATCCGGATTTTGTGGAGCGTTTTTCAGAAGAATTGGAATTAGCTTTTTTTTTTCTACGAGCATTTCGAGGTAAACTGAAGATCTATTTGCAAGCTTTTTGATCAAGAGTTCTGCATGCGAGATTTTTGGATGAGTTACAGCTTGGCGGCACCGTTTGGTCTAATTATAATAAGATAATTTCTTATAAATACAGGTCATCATGCATGAGAAGCGTTGTTGTTGAAAATCAAGAGCACAGAGAGAGCAGAGTCTTCTGAGAAGGGATAGAGTCACCGAGAGTGAAAGAGAGAGATTCAACAACCAAGCAGAGCAAGGAGAGAACAGGTATGATTTGATCAACAGGTAAAGTGTCAAAGAAGATCATTGCTTTTATTGTGTAAAGCACATTTAAATCCCTTAATCAGGGTGAACCCTAACAGGTTTTGTTGTATAAATCCCTTCATAGGGTGACATCTTTGTTGATGTTTTTAAGTCCTTTGACAAGACGACTCCTTACAGGGTCAAGATCTTAACCAATCTCTTTCAAATCCCTTTATCGGGTAGCATTCTAACCAGTGCTTTATAAGCTTTTAATCGTACAGCTTTATTATTGCAGTAGTGGAGTTTCGTTGGTTCTGTCCCACTGTGATTTTTTTTCCTCGTATATATCTTTTGTTGACCTGTGCATGTGATTTCTATTTATGATTGTTTAAGCATTCTTTATATTTTTAGTATTAACAGGAATAATAAACATAAAAAGGTAAAATAAATTAAATTTACTGATTCACCCCCTCTCAGTAGCCGGTTAGGGTTAACAATTGGTATCAGAGCCTAGTTCTCAGGAAGAGGAAGCTTAACCGCTTGAGAAAAGATCATGGAGGGTTATAGGTATCATAAGCAGCTGGAAGAAGCAAATAAAACTATTGCTTCTCTTGAAAACAGATTGAGAAGTGTAATGTCCCCATTCTGAGCTAGCATCTAAGTTATTGGATTTAGCCTATCATTGGGTCCTTGTAGGCTAATTCTGGTGATTAGAGGACCTTGATGTGGGTTTTGGTCTGTTTTGAGGGACTTACTATTTATAGTAAGTCAACAGTTGGTTCCGATGAGCTCAGATGAATTAGAGGAATTAAATGATACTCTCAGTTTTTACTTTCGGCTTTTGGTTTGGGCTCCAAGATTCTTGTAGGGAGTGTCTATTTTTAGAAAGTCATTCCGTCAGGTTCATTCATCATCTTTCATCATTAAGATCACTCTTGTGCTGTCAGATTTTGATTCTGATGCTTCTTCAGTCATTTTCGCAAGATGGGTGAATTATGATTATTATTTAATTAAATCGGCTAAGGTTGCCATTTTTATTGGGAATCTATTTTGGGCATCTTAGTGCTATAGCTCGTTGGAACCGGCTTGAGAAGTTTTAAATCTTTAGCACATAAAACAGGGACCCTATGTGTCAGAATAACATTATTTTAATGAAAGGGTCATTTTCAGCATTAAAGTGAAGGGAAGTATAATAGTTTATTATATTTCAAATGTGTAACCATAAAGCAAGTGACTTTTAAGTGAAAAGTGTCATTGAGAAACTATGGAAAAATATTATATATACAGTTTTATGAGAATTTGAACCTCATTCATGGACTTATGTTTTTTATTGAAGTTGGAGAGAAGAAATATGGCTAGGGTTTGAGGACTGATTCCTCATTTTGCAATTTGAATCATTATGTGTTAATGGTGAATTTTGCTACTGAAATTCTGAGAATTCACTTCTGAATCTGTGGATATCAATTTGGTGTTGTTGTATACCAAATTTGAGAAGTTTCAAGCAACTACAGCTGAGATTGAGGGTTTTAATATTCTGGTTTGAAATTCTTCAAAGTTCATATATTCTTGGAGGCTGAATTATCTCCAGAAGAAGCTGCGTTTCATGCCTTGAAGGCCGCGTATTGATTTTGGAGGCTTGCGTCCCTTGTTTGGTGGCTGCGATTTCTTGCTGGCATGCTATGTTCCTTTAAAAAGTGCCAATATGATTTTAGATTTATGTAATGTTATTTGAGCAAGGATTTATTACTAAAATTGTTCATTTTGTGAATTGGAAGTTAGAAATTATCTGCTGTTATTGTTATTTATATTCTGGAAAAGAATTAAAAAAATCAAATATTATCAGAACAAAACACAAAATTTGTAAACGATTCAGTATCTTCAGCAAAGAGCCAGGCAGGTTCCTTACAAGAAGATCTCTTGCTAAGAGAAAAGAACTAGCTTTGCAATTAAGTGAAAGTTAGGAAACAATTGAAGAACTATCTGGACAGAGTAGTTCTAATGAAGCCAAAGAAGTGGTCTTTGAACTCATGGAGAGAAACATGAACCTGATTGATCAAATCTCCCATTTCAAAAGAGAACAAGAAGGTCATGCTCTGAGGATGACTGAACTCATCGAAGCAAGTAGGAAAGCTGAAGATGAGAAGAATAGTGTTGAAGAAGCACTACAGTTTGCTGAGAGAGCAAGAATCCTTGCTGAAGATGCTCTAAAACAGAGTGATGCTCTCATAGTGCAATTGCATGCAGACATGCAGGGTATAACTCAGGAGAATGCAATCATACATGAACACTTGCATGATAAAGATGATGCATGCAAATAAATGACTGCTGAAGTTGAAAAACTTAAAGAATAGCTGAAAACTTTTGAGGAAAGAAATGAGAAACTCAGAAGGTACAATGAAGTTCTGAGAAGCTAGATGAGCAACTAAAAGCTCAGAGAAGGCACAAGGATCCCACAGGACTTGGGTACATCGGTCAAAGCAACAAGGAAACAGGTGAGTCCTCTGAAGTCAAGGAAAGCAAGAAGGACAAGAAGAATGTAATGTCCCCTTTTTCGGGCACATTATTTTGTGCTGCGTCATTAGCCACTTCATCATAGTCTGGTGGGCTAACCGAGACTTTCTAGAGATCAATGGGGTATTTGGCCTAGGTGATTTCAGTTTCAGGTCAATCAGAGCAGTTTTCGTAGAGTTTCTAGGGTACTTACTATTTTTAGTAAGTAGACAGAGTTCAATTTTCTAGCATTTCATTATTAGACTTGGAGCATCTCGCCGAGAGCTTTTCGACAAGCTATCATACGTCATCTTCCGAGTTCGTTTGGTTCTCTGTTTTAATGCTAGAAGATTCCTTACTTTATTATTATGTCACTTTATGACTTTATGGTTATATTTATTTAAAAGTGACTTAAAGTGGAAATATGAAGAGACAGAGAAGGGAAACTGAAGAGTCACAACTGCAACTTTAAAAGAAGGATTGGAGTCTCATTTGCACATGTTTAGTTTATGAATTTATTTCTCTTGGAGAATCTAGGAAGCTTCAGCTTTCGGTTCTGAAACTTGAGGATGGAAACCTTTAGGCTTTCTTGGTGGATTGGACGGAAACCCAGTTCATCTCCGGGGTGGATTCACAACAGAGTTCACCATTGTACTAACAAGTTCTTGGTTATCCAATCTTGCTGTTGTATTCTGTATTTCAGATTGGAATAATTTGTAGTTGCATTGTTATTGTATTGTTGTTGTATAATACGATAACATTTTCTGAGGTATTTAAATGGAATATATTGCTGGTTATTTATGTTGAATCAATATCCTCTTGCATGTGAGTGTTTGTTTGTATTTTTGAGATATATTTGAGAAGTTTTCGGGAAAAATATCTGTCTGGGATATTACAGTGGTATCAGAGCTAAAAATCTTGCTAGCTTGTGAGGTTTTTCTTCAGAAAAGTTTGCAGAGATATCGTCATAAGAAGAAGTTTTCTTGTGCAGCGTTTACAGAGGAAGTTAAGTAATTTGTGGGGATTCGATTGGTATCAGGTCTGGTATCACAGTGATTAAGAGGAGTCTCCCTTCAGCATTCGTCTATAGGTTAAGACTGCTTGCATGTGAATCTCACGTTAAGTTTGCACTCACGTAGCAAGGAGACGGAGCACCACTTGCATATTAAAGACTTCCAATACACAGTGACTCCCGCATTGATTCATAGACGTGCGAGCTCTAACACTAAGCTCTGTTTTTTATACTTCCGATAGTGACTAATATCAGAGTATCCTGGTCGGCACAACAGTTGAATATGATCACTTGCTAGCGGAGAACATACTAAACACCTGTGTTTCGGAGATCCTTCGCACTTAGCATGTAATGCTATTTGGAGACACCAACTTCCTTCTATCGGGGACTGTGTATTGTGTTGGCTGCGCATCCTAGTGTGCGGCAGTAAGGAGGGAGCAATAAACGTCTCCATTGAAAGGTGTGATAGGAGAGGAGGCATCGAAAGGTCTATTCACACTCACGTAAGGCAGGAGTGAGTAACCGTGATTGGCAAGAAGACACAACACGCGATACAGCTAGGTCACGTGAAGGTTGATGCCAGCACTCAGTCCGAGTAGATCATTACTCTCAAGAAGACTCGACATGCGATATTATCTGGTCACGCAGAGGTTAGTGCCAACATTCAATCCATTTGGTGTCATGCTTGTAGCATGTCCTCCATACAGGCATGCCTTACATTGGTAGCACCCAGCGATTATTGAAGATTGGGAACGTGACTGAGAGTCACTGCACACCACTTGTTGGTGTCATCAGTCTTAGAGCGCGGGAGTCATTTCTGGCCCGCACTGCAAACGACTCAACTCTGCGTAGGAAGCATTGACGCAAAGAAGCTGTAGTCTTAATATGCCCGAGCATAATAGAAATACATTAGCTGGGCAAACGACTAGAAGGTGGGCGGGGGTTGGCGCTAGAACCGACTGTGTTGGGGCACTCACGTGAGTCAACCAAGAGTTCTCAGTTTTCGCTTTGGTCACACCGCAGTTGAGCTAGAAGCGGTTCCACCTTAGCACAGTCCTCACGAGCCAAGATTCATCTCCAGCCACACGACAACATCAATCCTCGCCAGCTTACATCCACGCGAGTTGTGATTAAACCAAGTGCTTGTTATATTATCCTTGGCATACACACCTTATCTCTTGTATGGTTATACTAAATGCAGTAGAAATGTAATGTCCCTTCTTATTCTCCTTCTATAATTTCCTGCAGAATTGACATTAGTACATGATATCACACAAAATATATATGACTCATACTCTACTCTAAGTTAGTAAGGGGGAAATTTGACCCTTAAGGCTGCCTCTAGGTCGGGCTTCACAGAATTCCTGGCTTGAGAGACATTCGCTCCCTCTAAGCAATCGGGCTATCGACATGTCATCCCTAGAGCATTGCCTATAAGAATCTCTTGGAAGCAGCTTAATGCATTCCAAGCCTACGCATATGCATATGACTAGTCTTCAGTATATATACTGCCTACGTGAGATAATAATCTCGAGACTAGGGAAATGTCTTAATTTCCTCTAGCCCCCTCCAGATATGGGGATCCATCCGTATCATCCATTGTTGAGATATTGAATCTTGAGACTAGGAAATTATCATAATTTCTTCTAGCCCCCTCTAGATATGAGGTCCATTTTTTAATGAATACTTTATTCATTCTTTTTATGGCCCATATCATCCACAATAAATATATATAATAATTTAAGTCCACATCAATAATATAATTGTAAATAATTCCTTACATCAATTATAATACAACTATTTGTAATCCATAAAAGAATACTAATATTCTGAAGTTTAAATGTAAACATAAATAGACATATATATATAAATACATATATATATATATATATATATATATATATAATAAAATAATATATTGATTTCATACCTCATAGGATTGCAGCCTCTGTCGAATGTTCCTTAATAATTTTTATTTCCTTAATTCCTTACTTCCCTTCGATTCCTGTTTTTCGTATTTTGATCTGTTTCTTTGTTCTTATCCTTTCCTCTTTTTTTGCCTTCTCACCTTCGATGTTGGCTGTATAAATATGTATGAGAGGGAATGGGTGGGATTTGGGAGATATGTCTCTTCTCTACATGAATAGTTCACACCTCTTCTTAAAAGCATTTTTATATACAAACGGTGTCTTTTCGTTAATACGATCTTATATTAGTCTTGACTAAAAGTTATCGATCAAACATAGTTTAACGTTACCTTAATTGATATCTTGTTATTTTGATCGCATCATACTCAGCCTTTATATCAATTATGATAATATGTCTTCAATGAAGTTATGATATCTCTTCTTATCATTTATCCTTCAATTCCGATTTGGTTATTCTCTGTCATAGAGTATCAACGATATGATTATTTGTCATCATGGTATCGCTGCTCTTCTCAACCAGATTGGTTTGTTAACAACCAAACAATTTTACTAGTTATGTATCGTAGCTATTCATGATGATTGGACTTATCATCATTCAACAATTATAATTATTATTAATCAAACTCCAATTTCGATTATTATGTTGAGACGTTAATATCTTATTTAGCACGACCTTATCATGTCGTCATTGGTTTGGGTCCACGTCAGACTATGGAGATTACGTGTAGTGTTCATTTGTTTTTTTGCCATTCTCAATATGCCAGAGTAACGAGAATCGCCGTGATTCAGGCAATTCTGGCGATTCGGCGATCTGACTCACCCCTCCCGATTTTTTCTGAGCCGGGATCGGAATCAGCCGATTCAAACCCCAAAAATCGCCTGAATCACATGAATCGCGATTCATGGGCGATTCAGGCGAAAATTGCTGATTTTCGGCTTTGTGAATCGCTCGGGGCAGCATAAAAGTTTGACTTAAAGAATTAAAAAAAACACAATACTTTTTTATTATTTGTTTGGTCGTTTGCCTTAGTTATGCTTGTAAGTTTATACAAATATAACATTTAAGTATAAGTTTGATTTATTTAATTTCTTATATTTTAAGTTATATTTGTATAAATTATAAAATATATATACTTCAGGATGTTTGAGATAGGTTCCAACTTCATAGGAGTTAAGATGTAGATTCTAGATTTTGAAAATTCCAGACTTAACCAAATTTCAGGATTCAACAAGCCTTTAGCAAGGTTACCTCCCACAATCCATCATGGCTTTCTAAGGTCAAACTGAAGTTGGCAAAATGATTCTCAAAGGGTTTTAACTTGTTTTATCACAAATCACTTGGTTTCGACCCCATCTCTATGACAAATTTAGCTTAGCTCGTCCAAATCCCAGACAGACATGACTTCCCAACAAGCCAAAATCATTCAAACCTCATTTGCCGGACCTAGGGACTTGAAAACAGCCACCAACAAAGACTACCTAAGATCTAGTTATTAAGACTTTGACATTTGGCATTGATCAATGATCAAGCATCATAGATTCATACTATGAAACGATTTAGTTTTATGGATCTTACAGATACTGATAGACATATGTTTCATGGATCTTCATCTTACATACATTCTATGATTTGACTCATTACGATCCTATGATTTCTATTTACTTTAGCTACAATTTACATTTTACATGTAATGTATGTGATGGACAGTTATAGTGTGCTTATTAAGTCATATTCAATAAATGGTGCATGAAATAAGTTTTAAATCATTAAAATCTCTAAATTTCAAGGGTTTTTTCACTTTGCTGATTCGTAGCCGATTCACTGGCGATTCACCACCGATTTGCGATTCAATTCGGCCTTGCCAATTCCGAGCCGATTCCGATTCTCGTTACTTTGCAATACACCATGCTTATTAACAATGATCCGTCCATCCTAAAATAACGCTAGTTTTACCTTATTTCATTCACATCCTCCAGGTCGTTGAAACCACATTAGCAATACCATCACTGATGATAATTGCTTCCCTAACTTCTATTTATCTTTGACACCTGTGATACATGTTGTTGACTGTCAACAATCACAGATTTAGAATTGAATAAATATTTTATATTTCACCGTTGTTATCTTTATGTCTTCACAATACAAATTTAGGAGAATAGGATGTCGTCCGTGTTCTTAAATTATCATCTATATGATATTCAGACGGTAACTTATGTTGTTTTTGATAGATATCATGATTTAATCATTTATGATCAAGTATCTATGTTTTTACAAATATATTTATTAATAATTATTTATATAGTTTTTTGAAATATTATTTATCAACAAATTTATTGATTATAATTATTTGTTAATATTGTTTGATTTATATAAAGAATTAAATAAGGGATTAATATATATTTATATTCAATTAATGCATTAAATATATATTTAATCATATTTAATATCTTTGATGTATATAATGATTATATATATAATAATTATATCTTACATATATATAATATTTCTATTTATATGATGATATCAAATATTTTTCTTATTAATTATTATTTTTTAAATCTTATTTCAAAATGAGGGACATGACAAGAAACGACATTGTAATATGTCTGAAATCATTTTCTGTGATCGACGAAATGAAACATCTAAATCCAGCTTAGCAGAGCATTTAGCATCAGTGAGTCTATAAATTATATTGGCTGTGTTTTCCATTTGCCGGAAATCTGGGCAAGAGAACTGGGATTGTTTATTACGTGATACTAGAATAGCTGTGGACTGATTCAGTAATTCGTTGCAGTTGTCTTCATTTTTTTTCAAAATGGTAGATTACTGCATTTGATAGGACTGTTTCCTCGAGATAAGTTTAAGTGTATTCTGATCAAGTGGTTGACTGAGGTGAATAATAATACACACACCTTTTAAAATCTCTAAACGAATTACCTGCCCAAGGACTAGTGTTTAGGCAGACATTTCATTCTAATAAAAAAGTCAGTGACTCCTTTGGAATAAGATTTTATGAGAAATTTATTTTGAACGCATTCTGCCAAGTTTAAATCAGAAAACTTCAGCAGAGATTGGCTTGGATTGTGTACTTGTTTTGCTTGGAGAGTATTTCAACATTTCTGAGAATCCTTGCTCATTAAGTAATTGTGGGAAGAGTCACATCTTAGTCTTATTAACACAGCAAAACAGTGACAAAACCTACATTAAAAACACTGTCAGAATTGTGTTGAAATTCTAACAAGACTACGAGCACAGTGATTTATTTTGATCATTTTCAGCCAGAATAATCCAGGGAGGTTATTGTGATGACAACATTTCTCAATTTCAGAGGTTAATGGTATTAACTCTTATTCAGGCTATTGCAGAAAGCTTAGAGGAAATTGAATGATGGAGACCTTGGAAAGCCCAGTATTCTCAAAAGACTTCAATGACACATTTTACGGTGAGCAGCTAAGGGACATACGGAAGGAGATTGAAATCGGAAATGAGTTATGTTGCCTTGGATGGCAATTGGAGGATCAAAAATTTATGAGAGGTATGCTTGCCAAATTAGACGAGATAAATTCATATCTATCTAGGATAGATCAATCTGATTGCAGACTCTTCAATTGGGCTATGCACCCCTCAATGATTGCGTTGGTCCAACACAGGTTTATGAATCACCCACATAAAAACGTTAGGCTTGCAGTTGCCCCATGTCTCAGTGAGATCACTCGGATTACAGCCCCTATTACTCCCTATACCGATCACATTTGGAGGCAGGTATTACAGCTGATTGTGGACAGTTTAGGTGGACTGAAAAATGACAGAGATACTACCTTTGGTAAGCAAATAAAAATCTTGGAATCAATGGCCAGTACTAGAATTTTCAGTCACATGTTGAATCTTGGTTGTGATACGATGGTTCAACAATTATTTTAGTGCCTCCTAAGTAATTTCAGGAAGCGTCATCCGGATGAGGTGAAGACATGCATTAAGACTATCATGTCCTTGATTTTAGATGAGGATATCGACATATGTAAACAATTGCAATCAGATGTGTTGGCAATTTGGAGAGGAGAACTAAAGTCTTCAACCGTGGCATGTGAGCTCTCAGCTGAATTGATTAAGCTTCAAGCTGAAAGATTCAAGAATTTATTGACTGAAAATGAACAAATATCATTAGGCTTACAGGCTGCAGGATCTCTGGTAATGGACAAGGACCAAATGAGAACAAGGCAGATTTGTTTTATATGCCAAGAGGGCTGGTCACAGTAACATGTTTGCGGTATTAATCAAGAAAAGAGTTTACAATCAGCCAAGATGATTGATATGGAGGAAGGATCAACCATCTCAGGTGAAGAGTGCTCACAACTCTACTTTGGTGACTTAGTGGCTGAGTTTGACAAAATTATGGTTAAAGGCTGTGGTAATCAGTTGGAAGCCTTTAACGATTCATGTAATGAGGAATCGTGTGATTTCTTTAGCAACACCTCACTTATGCATAATGCTGATATGGATGACCCTCTTGGTAGTACATCCCAAAATAACAATGATGAGAAGCATGCCTTGAAAAGTCAGCTGAAAGTTAGTGACGATGCCATTATCACAGCTCTTGTACACCATGATAGCACTCACCAAGTTATTGATGATCTATACAAGAAAGCTCAGAGGGATAAAGGACAAGATGGTACAAGGATTGGATCCTATGTTGCAGATTTACAGGGGGTCAAAACAACATTTGAGGATTGGAAATCAGAATATCTGTGTTTACTTTCAGATCGTGACTACCTATTACAAGTTGCTGGAAAATATGCTGAGCAGTTGAGGGAAAAGGAGGATGAGATTAATAAACTCAATAGAGAGCTCAGTGTTACACAGGGTACCTTAGAACACACACGTATTGCTCTTCAGGAAGCAATAAATCAGATTGTTGCCTCTAGCTAGTACAGGGAACAAGACGACAAGGAAATGTTTGAATTCTTTCAGGAGGTGATTCAGGAGCTTGATAGCATACAACAGACTTATGACTTGGATAGTTGTCCCAAAAGATCTTTGGGTCACCCAGAGTTTATGAGTTAGACCACTTTCAGGTGGTTGACAATTCTTTGTTTGAGATGGGTGCTGATTTGACATTTGATAATCCCCTTTTTGAGCTAGATGAGGAAGATATTTCCTACTTACATGATGAGGATGAGATTGGTTGCAGGATGTGGGACCCAGGGTCAGTTACTAGAGATGAGTCTTGGTCACCAGATTGAAGTAGCGAGATGAGCTCAGTTGTTGAGCAGTTTGGTTTCTATATTAGCAGTTCAGGATGGGCAGTTATGTCTTATTGCATGATGGGTGGTATGCCTTTCCTTGCGCTATCTCTCGCTAATGGAGAGATGTCTCGTGTTGGTGAGAACCTCTTGATTCATTCCCCTTTTCACACAGCTGGTACTCCACTGCATTACCGTATCGATTCATCTAGTGCCTGTGGTAACTCTATCACCACAAATTTTGGGCATGATGATGACGATTGGGTAAAGTTTCTTCAATACGGGATTATTGAGCTTGGTATGATGATTATGCTTTTTGGTGTGAATTTTTCACACAAGGGTGTGCATTGTATGACTCTGGATATAGAGAGACAACTATGGAATCCTAATGCTGATTCAAGGTTTCCAATGGAGTTGGTTAGTGCATCACATTATGGCCACTTTGTATTGGATGCATTTTGCTTTCCATTCAGCCCACCTACGGAGGACTTTCTTTTCCGATTATTGCCTAGGTGTGGGATGGGTGATTGGTATGGTACGCTTCCTTTCTTGGAGGAGGAAGCCATGTCCTGCAGTCTTGGTAGTTTGCCTTGTTAGCGCACTTTCCGGTTCGGGCTTCATATTAGAGGGGCAGTGTTATGGCAGTTGGACATTTTGGGCGATTCACTCATTATGGGCATGGAACGACAGAATATTTCAGTCAGCTGGGGAGATGGATGGCCCTTTTGTTTGTGGGATCCAGGAGGGACTTTCTTGTTGTTGGTATTTATTCAGGGAGCTGATTGGTATGGTGTTAGGTTCTCCTCTTCATTTGACCTAAGTGGTGGTTGTGACCTCAGTTGGAGTGAGGTTCTTAGTTTGATTGAGGATTTTTTCTCAGATGATGGCAGCACAGGGCAGGTTGATTCGACTTATCAAGTACATGGGGTGATTTGGGATCCTGGCATTAGAATGTTTAGTGCTTTGTTGCTGTGTGATTGGCTTCACAAGTCGGGGCATATTGTTTGTTTCAGTTTTCCACGACAAGTTGGTGGAGCAGCTTCCTTGAGATTGGTACGGGATCCAAGTATTTTGGTCACAGCATGCAGAAACCGATTGCTTGAGGGCAAGCAATTTTTGGGAAGGGATGATTTGTAATGTCCCCTTTTTTGGGCACATTATTTCGTGCTGTGTCATTAGCCACTTCATCATGGCCCAGTGGGCTAATCGAGGCTTTGTAGGGATCAGTGGGGTATTTGGTCTAGGTGATTTTAGTTTCAGGCCAATCAGAGCAGTTTCTGCAGGCTTTCCAAGGTACTTACTATTTTTAGTAAGTAGGCAGAGTTCAGTTTTTTGACAATTTCAGTATTGGACTTGGAGCGTCTCGTCAAGAGCTTTCCAGCAAGCTATCACACGTCGTCTTCCAAGTTCATTTGGTCCTCCGTTTTAATGTTAGAAGATTCCTTACTTTATTATTATGTCACTTTATGACTTAACGGTTATATTTATTTAAAAGTGACTTAAAGTGGGAATATGAAGAGACAAAGAAGGGAAATTGAAGAGTCATAGCTACAACTTTAAAAGAAGGATTGTAGTCTCATTTGCACATGCTTAGTTTATGAATTTATTTCTCTTGGAGAATCTAGGAAGCTTCAGCTTTCGGTTTTGAAACATGAGGACGGAAACCTTCAGGGTTTCTCGATGGATTGGACGGAAACCCAGTTCATCTCCGGGGTGGATTCACAGTAGACTTCACCATTGTACTTACAGGTTTTTGGTTATCGAATCTTGTTGTTGTATTTTGTATTTCAGATTGGAATAATCTGTAGCTGTATTGTTATTGTATTGTTGTTGTATAATATGATAACATTTTCAGAGGTATTTAAATGGAATATATTGCTGGTTATTTATGTTGAACCAATATCCTCTTGCATGCGAGTGTTTGTTTGTATTTTTGAGATATATTTGAGAAGTTTTCGAGAAAAATATCCGTTTGGGATATTACTAAGAAACCAATCGGAGACAAAGGTAAAAGAATCTTCAAACCCTCTTGCAAACATTGTGGCAAACAGGGTCATAAATCAAATGACTGCAGGAATGCACCGGTGAAACCTTTCACCACTAACAGTTACTACAGTAACTGTTATAAGTATGGTCAAAAAACCTTTGAATGTAGGTCACGATCAAACAATGTGTCCAGTGGAAGTAGGGGAAGCTTCAAAGATTATTGCTATGCTTGCAATAAATTCGGACACAAGGTTGAAGAATGTAGGTCAACAACCATGGCATTCAAATCTCCACTAAGACTGGTATTCCATAACAGGAATGCTAACCGAAGCACATCCATGTGTGCTACCTGTGGACCATCAGGGCATAAGAACTCCGAATGCCACTCACCCATGGATAAAGGAAAAATGATAAATCCATAGAGAGGAACCAATATGACTTGTTGCAACTATAACAAGATTGGGCATCTGGCCAAAGATTGCAGGAACTGGCCAATGAACAAAGGAAAAGGCCGAGCTAAACTAGTCAAGAGGAATGTGACTTCTAATCAAAAGGGAAATGCCACTGAAGAGACCAACATGGAAGTAAAGAAGATGTGGTCCAAAAAGGGGACAAAGAGCTCTCAAGGAGAGAAATCAGAGATAAAGTCATCATCCACCGATGATATCTCTTTAGCAAATTAAGCCAAAAAGGGCTTAAAGGGGAATAGGTGGAAACGCTACTGTCCCTAAAGCAACTGGTGAGATTTATTCTTACTCAGTCAAGGTTGGAACTGAGAAGAAAACACCAGTCTAACACCAAAGAACCAGTCAAATGGATAAGCTAATGTAACACGGTCGATGTTACAACCAAGGTTGGTGAAGTAAACAGGTAAAGCGTCAGTGAATCGGTTGATAAAGGTAAGGGTAATTAATATAGTAACCGTTAACAAATGTTACCATTTGCTAATTACCGTTACGACCTAAGTGTACAAAAGAGAAAGTTGATTACTCATTTCACTTTACTTTGCGTTTTGTGATTATTGTTTTATAAACTTGAGTAATCTTTCTTGTTGTAATTCGTGATCCTTGCTTTACGTATTCCATGAATTTGACAAGAGATTTTTGTGTATAACCTGTCTATCAAAATGGCATCATCATCATCATCATCATCTATTGTGAGCCTAATCGACATCAAACAACACGAGCGACCAGAGTATGAAATCATGCCAGTGCAGAATAGAACGAATGATATGGCTGCAACCCTATCATCAATTCTTGACGGGGTGCTGTTGACTGAAGACATAATTGCGTTCATCCACAACAAACAAGAGGGATTGGGTGAAACATTCATACAAAGTGAATACTTAGGGCTCTGCGAAGATGGAAAACTCTAGGCGAAATACGCGCGACAGAGGCAGCTAAATTGACGAATGGGGTCAAATACCCAACAATGTTTCGTCTTGATTGGACTCGGTTAGAACTCAGTCGAGTACACGATCCAAGAATGTGGTAGCAAAAGGCGTCGTTACTCCAATAACAAAGGAAGATCTAAGTAGAGTAACCGAGTTCAACGCCACAGGGGAAGCTCTTACCCTGAGAACAATTGCTAACATCGAAGTCACTTGACTCACCAAGTCGAAGTATGACAGTTGTATGATGACTGTGACTTACATTGAAGACGAAGGTGTCCGGTTTGCTGCTGCTGTTATTGGTTACAAGGTTTACCAGTCTAGCAATCTCAATAGCATACCAGGTGGAGCAATTCATGCAGCCCATAAGATTATGCACGATAGCGCTCAGTACGACATTTGCGCTATGCTAAGGAGCCAAATCTTCGAGAACCTGAAGAAACTCAGTATGGTCAAGAAGAAATTCCTGAAGTATGTGACACTAATGGTATGTCTCTTTTTCTTCCACCAGAATTTCTTTCCAGGAGTGGGTAAAGTTACTTGGTTAACATACATACCGGTTATGGTCCAAATATGTGAAATGGTTAACAGTTTGGGAAATTGGTTTAACAAAGTAATGATTGGTTACTTTGAAGCTTATCAACTCAGAATGCATTAGAGGGAGAGAATTCCTTCAACTATTGTAGATGAATACAAAGATGATGTTTGCTTCCTTGTAAGCACCGATCATTGTATCATTCAGGTTGTTGAGCCAAGAACTGAGTTTGCACTGGAACTTGGTTATGAGATCTCATCAAAGACTGCCAAAGCTTATGCCGAGGCACTGCAGGAGAGTAACCTTGATCTCCCAGCCAACTGGTTTGGCACTTATGATGAGATAAGTGCAAATCTGAAGAAAAATACACCTTCAAAGGAAACAAAGAAGGTATATGTCAAATGGTCTCCTACATCGAGGAAGAGGAAGGCAACTGTGCAAGAACCAAAAGTTCAAAAGAAGAAGGTGCATTCGGTTACAACTGAACACTCACAAGGTGAGGACTCAAAAGAAACAGAGACACAACAAACCACCACCTATTTAAGAAAAAGGAAGACCGGGAAACCGGTAGAGAAGGAGGTACCAAATGATGTAAAACAAACCATTGATGAATTGGTTGAAGGAATAATGACATCAGGTAGAATGGGAACTGTTGATCGGAGATACACTTTGGCAAATGATGAACTTAGGAAGAAAATAGAAGATGCTGTAGTATACAACTTACACAAGTTCAAGAGGACACCAACTGAGATTCATGGCTTAGTACCTACAGTGTTACAAGAGATTACTGAAGGAAGATGGAAATCTTCAATATCAAAGGAGAAAGAACTGAGGATAAAGGCACTACTAGAAGTGCAGAGCCACTTGAGCCTGCAAGAGGCAACCAATCAAGCAAAATTGTATAATCAAAGCTTTAACATCAGGAAGAGGATTGGTCAAGTACTAATAGGACAAGTTGATGCGGTTCATGATGAAGGGGTTACAATTTGGACAACCATTTTGGAGCAGCAACATCAAGTTGGAGCCAAATGTCAAGAGACCTCGGTGCAACTTGAAAAAGACACCGGTAGAGGGAAAGACATTTTTGGCGCTGAGTCACCAGTCCAACCCAAGCCTGCGGCAGAACCGGTCATTGTTGACATCACTGAAGACACCAGTGGTGATCTTACTCCACCAACTATCCTTACATCTCCAGAAAAAGGTAAAGCTAAAACCCTTACCGTTGATGACATAGTTGATGAGATATTAGATTTTGGAAAAGTTAGCAATGCTGCTAAATGGTTCAGTGCCTTAGGCACTGATGATAAAGATAAAATAGAAATAGCCATGTTAGAGAGCTTTCTTGATTTCAACTAGGGACCAAAGGACTACAAGCCCCACTTCCCAGCTGAACTAAGGCTGTTGACAAAATGGAGAGTAGGATTAGCAAAGAATAATAAGATGTTAAGGGAAGTTCTAGAAAAGGTTGAACCAAGTCTTGATGATGAAGAAGCAATCAAGATTCTGTTGGGAGCAGAAGTACTAAACCTAGATACAAGAGATATAGTGGCCAAAATTATAAATGGTCAAGAAAAAGAAGTGTATGAAGAAACTGTTCAACTATGGAAAAATTATGACTTCAACACTCTAGCAAAAGGGTAGGAGAAAATTGCATCAGGAAAGGTATCTAGAAAAACACCTCAGTCAATAGATCCTCAGGATACTTCACAAATTGGACAGGCAAAGGAAATGTTCCCACCTGAACAGTTCACAATCGGTGATCAAGGAACAACCGGTGACAAGAACAAAACCGGAGACAAGGATTCAACCAGTGATATAGACAATACAGGAGATCAGGAAACAACCGATGAACAGTTTAAAACCAGTGAACAGGATAAAACCAGTGAGAAGATTCCAACAGGTGTACATGATACACCATTTAGACCAGTGGAACAAGAAATAGGGGAATCATCAGTCAGGATGATTGAAGAAAAAGACATTGAGAAAGCAGAGACGATCAAGGTTGATCAACAGGTTGCTGAGGAGCAAGAAGAAAAGCAACCAGAAGAAGAGAAACAACCAGAAGAGGAACAACAACAAAATGAGCCTCAACAAGAGTAATGGAGGAAGTAGAGAAGCTAGGTGAAGAAAAGAAAGAAAAGGACATCATATAGAAACAACCAGTTGATGTACCAAGCACATCTTCATAAAAAAGAAAGCTATCTTTTGCAACAAACCCTGAATTCAAGAAAGGGAAAGTTGACACTTCTCCAACCGGTGACACCTTGATTGACATCAACAAAATGTCAACAAGACAGCTGAAGCAACTCACAAAGAGAAAATAGGACATGGTTCTAACAAGTGTTAAGAATATTCTATACAATTTTGCACCTGATGCTGAAATAGATGAAGAAGAACCCATAATTGATCAATTGGAAATTCTAGCACAAACGATTGGAGAAGATATAGCAGATCTAGAAACTGTAGCAATTGATCATTATGAGCAAAAGAGAATAGATATTCTTCATGACAAGATTGAAGAACTCAAAGCCACTGTGGCTACCAACACCAGAGAACTGAAGCTATAGGTACAAGACGCTGGGAGGATAATAACAAAAACTTTAAGCTTTGAAGATTTTGTGAAGGACAACAGAAAGAACCAAACGAACAACAAAAGAGCTAAAAGAGAAAACTTCACAGTTCGATGCTAAGACCTCTTCTGCAATAGAGTATAGTCGTGAGCTAACCAGTTTAGCTCTCACATTGAGAAAGACATCTGAGGAGAAAACAAAGAGAATCCGAGATCTCATTGGATTTCAGCTATTCACAGCTCCAACCTTTGATCTTGAAGAAAGGAACAAATGATGCTGATATACTCCTCAATGAACATGATTATAAGACAATTGAGGATATGGAAAACCTAATTGTCTCTCTTCAAGCTATGAAGTATACCCTAGATCAAGTCATAACTGTATGGAAACCGTTTCTAGTTTCCGCCACGATATCTTCAACAGGCTACAGATGTGAGGTGTTCACACCCTTTGTCCCTTGGATGCAAAAAGGGGAAGATCATTGTTGGAAGAGAAAGGGGAAGATACTAGAAGACTGGTCAGATGACAAAAGAGTAGAGACCGGATACAACAGTATACAGTAGAACAAGTCTACAGGGGAAGTATCAGTTGATATGATGATACTCAATAAGGGGTAAATGTGTTATGATGCGTTTTGCCACCAATGCTAAAGGGGAAGATTGTTGGCATAAAGCTTAGTTGTCATCATTGACAAACATCAAACACACTGGTACTCAAGTTTAGAGTAACAGTGGTGAAGCGGTAGACTTACTAGGTAAACAATGTACCTTCACCGGTCACATTAATACTGGTCCGGTTTTGTCCAACCGGTCCAGTAGGACACCACAGGAGGCAGATGACTCAACAGGTTGCACACCGGTTTGCGTTCAAAATTGCAAATTTACCGGTTAGTGCTTTATAATCCGATCCGGATTTTGCGGAGTGTTTTTCAGAAGAACTAGAGTTAGCTTTTTTTTATCTGTGAGCGTTTCGAGGTAAACTGAAGATCTGTTTTGAAACTTTTTGATCAAGAGTTCTACATGCAAGATTTTTGAATGAGTTACAGCTTGGTGGCACTGTTTGGTGTAATTATAATAAGATAATTTCTTGTAAATACAGGTCATCACGCATGAGAAACATTGTTGTTGAAAATCAATAGCGCAAAGAGAGCAGAGCAGAAGAGCAGAGTCTTCTGAGAAGGGATAGAGTCACCGAGAGTGAAAGATTCAACAACCAAGCAGAGCAAGGAGAGAACAGGTGTGATCTGATCGACAGATAAAGTGTCAAAGAAGATCATTGCTTTTATTGTGTAAAGCACATTTAAATCCCTTAATCAGGGTGAACCCTAATAGGTTCTATTGTATAAACCTCTTCACCGGGTGACATCTTTGTTGATGTTTTTAAGTCCTTTGACAAGGCGACTCCTTACAAGGTCAATATCTTAACCGATCTCTTTCAAATCCCTTTACCGGGTAGCATTCTAACCAGTGTTTTGTAAGCCTTTAACCGGGCAGTTTTATTATTGCAGTAGTGGAATTTTGTAGGTTCTGTCCCACCGTGGTTTTTCCCTTCTAACCAAGGGTTTCCACGTATATATCTTGTGTTGACCTATGCATGTGATTTTTGTTTATGATTGTTTAAGCATTCTTTATATTTTCAGTATTAACAGGAATAATAAACAGAAAAAGGTAAAAGAAATTGAATTAATTGATTCGCCCCCCCTCTCAGTAATTGGTTAGGGTTAACAGACTTGCAGGGGCAGCATACCTATGATGATTTTGTAGGGGGTGGAAATCAGGGATATGGGAGTTCTTGTCCCTGTTGCACAGATGAGCTTCATCCTTCGAGCAGATTGGTAGGGTGTGCAGGGAGATTTGATTTATCAGTTGATATCGGATATCCATTCTTTTTGGTTGTGGATGGATGCGAGTACGTCTCTACTGGGATCCAAGTGGAGACAGTCTTAGCACTGCTGATTGGTTGAGTCGCCATCATTGGTGTGGTGACAGTATATTCAGTATAGCTCAGTGGATAGAGTTATCGTCATAGGAGTTTACAAGTGATGCCAGGGACATTATGCATATTTATCTTTGGGATTTGGGTGGATCATTGTGTTTCTTTGATTCCTGTGATTGCTTGAGGACAAACAATCTTGGGGAGGGAGGATTGTAATGTCCCCTTGTTAGCATGACCATGACTATGGATGGATTAGCCTATCATGTGACCCTCATAGGCTAATGAGGATGGACAACGGGTCTCTTTCAGTGGACATCTACTTCAGGATTCAGTGTGCTTTGGTTTGACGTCATTTGGACTTCATTTGCTATACTTTTGCCACGTTTACTATTTATAGTAAGCCTGATGTTGTTCGAGAAGGACCCTTTTTATTTTTAGAAAGTGCATTTGGTCATGTGAGGAAATAATAGGTGTGACTCCTGTTTCAATGACATATTTAAAGGATAAGTATTTTGAGAGTTATTATTATTTTAGTGGCCAAATTATTATTAAATCATTAAATGACTTATTATAAAGTTATAATTTAACTTTATAATTTCACTTAAGTTGAGGGTTGAGTCATCATTGGAAGGGGCCATTTATTCAATTAATTCATGGAAGCTTAAGCCAAGGTATTAATTAAAGTATTGGAGTAAATGAATTATTAAAAGGAAAAAAGTATATCTTTTATCCCACATTGGTAAGGAATGTGTTTGAGCTCTCACAGGAAAGAATAAAAAAGGACTTAAGAGTTCATTCTCATATATGGAATCGATCATTTTTGTGCTTTGATACTTGGTGAATTTTATGAGTTTCTCCAGCAAGGGTTCCAAGGGGCCATTGCAAGTTTGGAAGCCATTATTACTCAACTTTGAGGTGCTGAAAGATTGCATTAAGATTGCTGGTTGTGCTAGCCATTGTTCTACATTTGCCTTTCAGAGGTTTGTGCATTTACAAGGGTCTTATCTGATCATTTGGAGATCAATTTGAAGACATTTAATTGCAGATTGAAAGAGTTTTGTGAGTAGTCATCTCCAGATTTTATACTCTTCTTCCTTTAGCTAGTACGTGCCTATAATATGCAAGATTGATCATCATTTTGAGAACATATATTAGTGGTGTTTGGGGGTGTATTGTGCAAGTTATCCATTGAATACATAGGATAATCAGATTATTGTTGTTTGCTGTAAGTTGAAAGACTATACCAGACATTCATAGCCATGTCCCAACCATCAATGAACCCACGTGCTCATTGTGGGAAGAATCGATCTCTTTAGAAGGCTGTTTGGTGCCCGTTTCAGAGATATTTGACATCTTTTATCACTGTTCACTAATTCTGGGCAGAAATTATACATTTTCAGATTTGAATAAACATTCAATAATCTGAAAAAAAAGCTACAACAGTCACCATCTGTGCCCAGATTTACAAATTAATGGTGTATTCTTCATTTCGGTATGAATCTTTGCAAAGTATTGTTGTACTTGTCATATGGTTGTATATTTTGAACTGCTGGGTAAAAAAAAATAAAAAATAACATTTGTAACAGCAATGACATAATTGTCATTAATTAGTTATATTTCATCGTACTTGCAATTTGCTTCTTTTGTATAACTTTCACATTGCAAAAACTTTCAAAATTCAAGGAAACATCATCAATTGCATTGGTTAGAAGTTAGAACTGTTGGGATTTTTACAGGTGACTCTGCAATAAAGGCATCTGGTGGATTACAGAAGTGCTAAATTTTCATTCATGGTAAGACACCTGCTCAACATAAGTGAGTAGGGTCAATATATCAGCTTTGAACATTCTTAAAAAGAAATTCATTAGTTTACCTGACTACATGAATCTCGCAACAATAATAGTGAACATCAACATGGCTCTGGCCTCTCACTAAAAGGTTGTCCTTCAGATTTGTTTTTACATGAAAGGGATGCCTTTTTTTCAATAGAAAACCAATTTTTTATTATCATATTGCTTTATGATCCATGTGTCTTCAAGTACACCTCCATCCAACAAGGGGACCAAGAAATAGAGATGATATCCTAACATTATCAAGTCCCACTAAGATCTTTTTATCAGAAATTTAAACAAAACAAGATGTAATTGTTCTTCTTTCACACATATCATGCAAAGCTTTTTATAAACCTTTATTTTTCCAGTCTTGCAATGGCAGGAAGACTCTGATGGATGACTAACCAACTGCAGACGTGTAGTTTGAAGGATGATGTTGAATCTTATACAGCTTGACATGTATTTGGTGTTCATTCATCATTTCCTAGTACCATGTACTATCTCATCTCTTGTTCAATCTAGGATGCATATAAATGTTAAACTTGATCAACTCATACAAGAGATTAGTTTCATCATCATGATTTGAAAATAAGTTTTATCAAGGCTTTTTTTTTTTGAATGCCTAAGGCCTTAATACTCAAATTACAGTATAAATGGGCTGGTCTGGAGGATCATTTTATTCTCTTGAATAGTTGGAACATAAGGTTTACTTTATGGCCCTCAATGGATTCTGGTATAAAATCTGACCAAGTGAAAACATTTTTCCTTTTCAAGTCATTGCTAAGCTTGCACATTGTGCATGCTCTTACATGAGGATGGTTGCATGGGTTGGCCGCTTTGAGCAGTAATAAGAATTTTTTTTAATTATGGTAGAATACTTTCAATGTATTTGAAAGAATGCATGGAGGACAACAAAGAGGACAATATTATGATGGTGAAAGAATGGAAACATGAATGCATTAGAGATTTTTTTTTTCAAAAAGTAGATACAGAGGGGACTTAATAAGATACAAGCAGTCAGCATCAATGAACACAAAAGAAACTTGACATGCTTCCAGTTTTTGATTCTGTCATACAATTTGATCTTCGTAGACATTATCATTGTTTGTGGTGTTATATTCTTGCTGATTGGAGCTTGAATTTCAACACACTATTATTTTTGGGGTTTGTGATTTTGATAGTTTGTTGTTACCAAAACTGAAGGGATTAACCTTTACTTCAGCTGACTTTATATTAAAATGAAATATGAAGTTTACAATTAGATTTTGTTGCTTTGAACTTGGTAGCATTTATTTGATGCTCAGGGCAGTATACAAAGAAAAAGTTTTATTTGTTTGCACTTGCAGGATTTTGAAGGGAATAAAATGATCAACGAGTATGTTCGTCAATGCAAAATTGGGAGTGGAAGTTACTGTAAAGTTGTAAGTAAAAGTTATTTGCTTGTCTAAAATTTAAAATTTAGCAGAAAACTGATTGATGATCTGAGTTGATTATGAATGATGTTTCTTTCCAAGACCTAATATTAAGAACACTGTCCATATTCAGGTTCTTCACCGTAGTAATAAGGATGGAAACCTCTACGCTGTCAAGGTATGTAGTGTCTGGCAATGGATATTTTTAATCTATGACTTATGGATTGACAGACACAAATGCCAATGATATTAGTAAAACATGTGCTAGGGAACAATTCTATTCATTGGATTGAGAAAACATTTCTTACTTGGAGTTAGATTTTAAATATTCCATATAACTAGCAATGACCATGCTTATTCAGCCTTTGTGTGATCCATAGATCTGTTGGATGAGAACACACCAGCAAGAGCATAACAAAAAAAGTGTTGGCCTTAATCCCTGCTCTCGTGATGGGTCAAGTAGAGAGACCTAAAGTGTTAGATGCCAAGAAAAATATGTAGTTGAAGAACATTGCAATTTGATACATGCCAAACAGATAAATCTTAAAAAAATCCTACCAATGTTTCAAGCAATACGTAAATACAGAGAAGTAGATGAGGCTTCTATAAAATGTGGCTTTTAACTTCTCTCATGCATGGAACATCTTATGGTAAAAGTGTCTATGGGGATCACTCACAATAATTATCATGGCAATATTCAAGGAGTAACAGGTCTTCCTTACTTTTCAGTATTTGCTTTCCTTCCAACATGCCTACCATACCAGTCTCCTTAACAAAGATAAGATTCTTGTGAATCAAGGAGTTTAGAAACTGAAGTTTTTATTTCTGCATTTGCAAAGTTAAACTTCTTTTGGATAGTGGTTATTTGAATGTTAACCTATTCTTACTTTCTTGCCTCTTGAATAGAAACTGATGGGTAACTTCATATGTCATGTCTTCAAAATAGTCAGTACCAGATTCTTGCCCTTGTCAATATCTTTGAAGTAGACTTTACTGGTCTTCTATTGTTATCAGTGTAAGCGTGCAAAGAGAAGTTGATAGTCTGACATTTACTTATTAACAGCACATTTAGATTTCTAGTTCTGCACATAACCTTTATCTATTTTGGGGCCTTTCAACTTGGTGATCAAAATGATTGAATTTTTTTTATGGCTGTGTACTAACAGCTAAACGGCCTTCAGAGTAATAACACTACCATTAGTGCACCTGCCTTCATCACAAGCAAAGATTTGCTTCTCTACAATCTTAGAATTTAGAAACTTTGTTGGAGGTCTCTAGACAATTTTGAACTTCATCTGCTGGGGTTTCTATGACTGTCATGTTCATAAAGGTTCAAAGCTAGAATAATATTTCCTCGATAATCCCTTCTAATTCCACACATCACTGTAATGAAACATTAGATTGTAGATTCTTGGATTATATCAAGTTTGGGGTTAACATGGATATTAGGGAATGAGTTTTACTACTAAGGTCAGATGCTTATAGTTCCACATCTAGTTTTCTTGTGAGAAGCTCTCAGTATTCTTTTGAGACATTCTACCATTTTTAGATTAGTTCACTTCTGTTTGTAGGTGAGCATTACTTTTTATTTGTTATGTTCTTCAAATGAGGGGTTATTTAATCTTATATTATTGATTAATTGGAATGGATATAAAGGCAGGCTGACTTCTCTATCAACTATGGGTGCATATGCATTTGTTATATGCAGGTATTTCGTAAGCCTCGGCTATGTAAAATTCGTGCTTCTCATTCTGGAAATGCAATGGCAAGAGTTTTAACAGAGGTTAGCTTATAGATCATTGAATTTTAATTTGAAAAAATTGTGTAAGTTTTGCCACTTGACATAAAGATTATATTTCATTGTTGATTTTTTGTACTTGCTGCATTAGGTATCTATTTTGAAGCAAGTGGATCATCCTAATATTGTGAAGTTAATTGAAGTGATTGATGATCCTGATAGTGATCGGTTTTACATGGGTGAGATTACTAAACCTGAGTGCTAGGATGTATCCTTCTAGTTTTTTTTCTACAGATTTGTGTTAAGATCTATGGGAAAATGCTAACGTACATGTTAACACTTAACACATAACATACTACAAGTAATATCCTGCAAGCATTAATTTCAGTAATAATGAAAGATCCCCGACCGTCTAACCACTGAATTTCTGATTTTTGCTTGGTTTCTCATTGAGTTTTTCTGAATTTTGTGTTTTTTGCAATATTTGGTTTTTCCAGGTTTTCTGACTTTTTGGTTGTTTTTTGAGAAGAGTATACAATGCTTGAAAACTTGTCAAAATGATGAAAAGAAACTAATATGAAATAGCCCACACAAGAGAATAAGTTTCAAACTTTAAATTTATTCAAATGTTTGCATTAAATACTGTACCAGGCTGTACGGATCTAGGCAAATATGGACAGCAACAAAATTGATATGTGTTGACCTGCAACCCTAATTCTTCCTCTGCCGTCTCCCAAATGCTGATGCAATCCAAGAAGCTCTGATTTCATACTGTCTGCCGCTGCTGTACTCTAACGTCCAGCTAGGAATGGACGTGGATGCTTGCCTGGAGCTGTATGGCTAGGGTCTGGATGTCTGAAATGTAATAAGGCTGCTGTATAATCCTTGGATCTGCAATCTGATCACTGTAGTCTGCCCTTAACCAGTCTGATCCAATGAAATTCCTCACTAAATGGATGCCACTGTGATTCCAATGCTGATCTATGGTAAATCCTGTCACCAGGAGAGCTGGGTTATCGTCCAACTCTCAATTCTTCCAAGAGTTTTCGTTCTTGGAAGACCAATCTGCTGTAGAAATCCTTCTCAGAGCTCCAACCTCCAAAATGCTCAAGTAAAAATGATTTCTGAATGATAGAAAATGAATTCACAAATCTCCTTTTAACCTTTTTCCTTTCTCTCGAAGAAGTTCAACCTAATTAGGGCTTTTATGCTTTATTTTAATAAACTTTATTTAATTTTATGCCTGCTCTAGAGGTTCAAACTAGTGTTACCCCGAGACGGCAGGGGACAGGGATAGGGGGACGAGTTTCTGGGACGACAAATTTTATTGCCAAGTTTGAGGACGACAAGGGGACGGCAAAGGGGATGGCTATATAAAATATAGGGAAATTTAAAATATATAGGGAAATTTGCAAATGTACATGACATTTATATGAAAATATGGATAAAGCATGCCATTTACACATCATAGAACCTTAACATACAAGTTTACAACATTTCATTGTTTCAATACTCAATATGCATTCATAATTCGGAAATCATAATTCATTGTCAATATCATATATGCATGTGATAACAAAAAAATATTTAAATAAGTTTAACATACAAAATCAAAATGCCCAAAGGGTAAATGCTGCCATATAGTTTCATGTTCAACATAAAAATCAAAATACATAAAGACAAAGCACACTACTGCTCCTATTCCGATTCTGCCAACTTTGCATAAGAATCAGAGTCATCTGAATCATTGCTGTCATGGTCCACTACAAGTGCATCCTCATCTAATGGAACCCCAAGCAATCTTGGTGGTGTCTCCTCATCAACTTGGGCCGCATCTTTAGGATCAACATCCCACCGTAAAGCCGAAGTCTGCCTATACTCTAGAGTTTGATGATCTTGAAGTCGAAGAGCACTATGCACGACCAATAGCTTCTCCGCTCGTCTAGAGGTAAGTCTATTCCTCTTGAGGGAGTGGATAAAGCCATATGTAGACCAATTCCTCTCTGCAGCATAGGAATTAGCAACCAGTGCAAGGAGGCAAGTGGCAAGCACCTTCAACTGTGGTGTATCTCTCCCATGCCATGTCCACCACCCAATAGGATCTTTCTGTGCCAACATGACTATGTGCAACCTCGCCTATGGTTTACACAATGTTGGGCTACGAAGGTTTGTGAAGTCAAGGAACTGGGCGCAAAGTATGGAAGCCTCCTGCTCTACAAACATCTTATCAATGGCTTGTGAGAAGCCATCTAATACCTATGGATCATCACACAGAGGCACCCTTCCATCCATTTTTGCATACCATTTGGGATTTAGAGCATAGGCTGCCATATAAAGCAGGGTATTCATTATGTTCCGCCTCCACGTCATAATGGGCCTAATATGCTCCTCATATAACCCCAAAGTAGGATCCTTAGTTGCAATTGTTTTCTTTATCTTTCCCAACATACTGTCAAAAAAATCAACAAAGAAAACCGAAACCATGATTTTTTGCCAAAAATTGTCAAAAGAAGCTGCTGCAAAACAACGCAATGAATTTGTGGAAAAATCATCAAACCCTCGATGTAGTGCTGAGGTCACACGATTTTGTGAAAAAATCATCAAAAATGTAAATTCCAGTACATTTGTAGGAACATTGTTTGCCCTAGAAACCCTAGGTGCGACCCAAAACACTTTGCAAGAAACATTTTGTCGGAGATTGAAAGCCACAATTTTGTGGAAAAATTGTCAAAACCCTTTGTTTTGAGGAAAGATGGTAAAATTTTTTATTCAAAAAATCATCATAAAAAAACTAGTGAACTCGTGACAAAGTAGACCACTATTTTTGAGAAAAAATAAAGAAAAACCCTTTTACATTAGAAAAATCATGATTTTAAGGAAAAAAACATTCAAAACCTGCCATGCAAAACCAACAACCCTTGGTCACAAGAATAGAGAACCCTTGTAGATCTAATAAAACTTCATTTTTCTAGTGAAAAAATGATAAAGAAATCTGCATAAACTACAATTTTTGTGTAAAAAAATACCAACAACTGAAAACTCTTGATTTCATTAAAAAATCGAGCAAAAAATCTTCTGAAAATTTTCTCTCTAAATGTTCAAGGAAAACTATGAATTTTATCTATAAAAAAATCTGCCAAAAAACCCCCTGATTTTTGTTTTGAAAAAATTGGGCAAAAAGTTCTATAAATTTCCTCAAAATTTGTAAGTAATTAAATCACGAATTCTATTGGAAAAAAAAGCCAAAAACCAATCTTTGCTCCGATACTATGAAATGATAATTGATTGAGATATTCATTATTAAACAAAGGATAGGAAAACTCCTTAAATAAACAATTACAAGAAGATCTTTCCATAACTGAAACGATTGAGAACTAAAGACAAAATAGAAAGTTACTAAACTAAATAAACAACTTAAAAAAAGAACATAAAGTTACTAAAAGCTAACTGACTGGCTTAAAAGAAAGTTACCTACATGACCATTATACTAAATTATTACAATATTACTTTAATAATCATGATAGATACATGGGCTTGTTGATATTTTCTTCACATTTTTTTAATTGCATTATAACTTGTTGTGGTTCTCATCTAATCTCTTGGGCTTTTTCAGTATTAGAATACATGGAGAGGGGGTGGATTTTCAAAGGTTCAGGTCCTCCTGGTGGAATTGGAGAGGATATTGCTCGTAAGTACTTCCAGGATATTGTTGCTGGACTTGAGTATCTTCACAAAAATGTAAGTTTTGTAGAAGATTCTATATGCTTCCAATTTGCTATCTAAAGATATGTTTCATGTTATTCCTTGGGAGGGGTTGGGGTTGTTTCCATAGTTTTACTACCATGTTTGAGTAGTATCATCTCCTTTGATTGTCTAAATTGAAATAAGATAGGGAACATGCATGTATTAGCCTGTATAAATATCAGAGTTGTTGGTTTATTTGATTGTTTCGGGCATCTTTTTTTTTTTGTATTATCCTTTGATACTTGGTTTGAGTGAAGAGGAGCCTTGTGGCTGCCATAAAATATATCATTTCTAGGTGAAGGCTCTTTTACCGGCCATAGTCATTTGATCTTAGAGGCTCAAGAACCAAGTTTATTAATTCCTTTCTGCATATGCTTACATTGACCACTGGTTTGTTCTTCATTCTAGTGAAGACAATTGAAAAACACCCTTAACTTCCTGATTTTTTCCTGAGAATTGTTTGAGGATGAATCTTACTTGGATTCTTCTTGACAGGGTTAAAACTTGAAAATGTTACAGTCTGCTAATGGTATAGCAGACCTTTGCATACCTATCTTGTTTTCCAATGCTACTAATGGCTTCCTAATTTTGGTTACTTTTAGAATGCATCCTAAAACATGGTATACAAAGCAATGCAAGAAGCACATCTTTAAAACCATGTGGATAAAAGGAAAGGGTCAAACTTGATGTACTAACTTATTTTTGAAAATTTTGTTTCTGCAGAATATTGTGCATGGGGACATCAAGCCAGAAAACCTTCTCGTTAGCAGTGATGGGCATGTAAAAATCTGCGATTTTAGTGAAAGCTGTAAAATTGAGGTGTGCCTTGATTATTTTGCCTTTTTGTATTGAGTATTGAGGAAATCTTAATTTGGATATACCATCTTTAGTTCTTTGTCCTAGAAAATATATATTCATTTGCTTACGCTTTTCTCTTTGGATGACCATGAAACCTCTAAAGGCTTACAAGTGATGGTTTAACTGAATGAATAACACATATTTTTTGAGCCTGTTTATTATTTTTATTATTGTGTCTAATTAGATGTTTCTCCCTAGTTCTTATTGGTGTTTTCCTTATTTAGATGTTTTTTGTTTGTTTATATCCTGATTAGATGGTTTGAGGTGATTGAACCCCAACTATGTGGAATTTAAAAGATGATAAAGAGTGAATATAAGACTGTTCTAGCTATTAGAAAATTAAATGACATGTTTGAGTAATGTATTTCTCTCTTAGTCAACCTTCTAACAAAGAACAGGTAATAGTATTTACAACAAATATCCTTTAGGAAATACAAAAGAACGAAAGGTGTACACTGTAAAGTGTAATCTATATCAAATGATATTTCCTATGATGCAGAACCTGCTTTACAAATTAAAAAATTAAAAAATGTAGTCAATAGCCTTTTATGCCAAGAACAACATCCAGCAGGTTGGAGAAAACTACTAAAGCGAAAGCCAGGCTGCTAGACAATATCAGTCTAATACAAACACAAGTGTCTCTAGGTATTCTTTGTCATGAAGCATCAGAAACTTGGGATTTTAATCAATTCTGTCCGTCCATCTAGTCCAAAACATAAAGAAGTTAAAAGATATAATCTCTTTTTAATTTTAATAAGCACTTTACAATACCCCCACATGTTATCTTGAATGAGGATTATCATGAGTAACATCAATTGAGCCCAGTATCTAGTGTCACAGACATTTGTTACCTGACTGGAACACAGCAACCAGTCATTGGGAATATGAGTTTAAGATACCACAGTTGGAAAATAAGTTTAAGATACCACAGTTGGACCTGCAATTAGTAATTGGAGGGGTAGTTATGATTTACTTTATGTGTACCCTACAATCAGTCACTGGGAACATGAATCGGGTCAGTGATTGAGGTCATAAGTTAATCCCAAAAGGCAAAACCTATGATTGAAGATATAAGTTATTTAATTAAATTCCTGAATGATTTATCCATGAGCTGCCTCAACTAAAAATCATAATTGGTCATTGGGTTTACGAGTTACCTCAGCTGAACTCTGGAACGGATCATCAAGAATTGGGGACAGGACTGCCTCAACGACCTTAATATATTAGTTACTTGGAACACGAGTGACCTTGGCCAAACCTAATGAATCCCTATACCATAAGTGATCCAAAATACAATGACTGTCATGGATGAAAGTACATGAAACAGATCATTGATAATAATTTATTAAATCATCATCTTTCAAGTACACCACACCCAGAATTGGACGTGGTAGCTTACCTAATTCATTATTGAACATTTGTATATTTAAATGTGTAACCATCTGCTGAGGGTTTGAACATGGGTCAATATGAAAGTTCTGATAATTTACCAGTTGAGCCCATCCTATTCGATAGATAGAAGATAAAGTTAACTAAAATGCTTTTGCAATGTTTTAACCCTTCTTTTGGATTAAATTGTTTTGAAATGATTTTCATTTGATTAGTAAGTTCTGGGCATTTCTGGGTACCAGCTGGTGAGACCATGAATGGGGGCCTTATTCCGCAAGCATCAATGCAGTCTAAGTCTGTGAGCTCAATGGTCCAATGAGGGGTTAATGCTGATGAGCACAGCAACCCAGTGGTGATTTGAATCTGAGGGGCTGATTTAACAATGCCACAACCTAACTGTCACATCATGTCCTCGAAGGCTTGAAATTAATTTTTATTCTTATGATTGTTCTCCTTACTTTTATAATTATTAGTACTTTAATTATCTTACAGGATGACAATGATGAATTAAAAAGGTCTGCTGGTACACCTGTGTTCACTGCTCCTGAATGCAGTCAAGGTGAGTGAATGTCTGGACTATGGAGTTTATTTTTTGTGACAAAATTCTGATGTATTCTTTTCTAATTCTAATACAGAGAATCTTCTTTGAACATCAATTAACTGATTTTATATCATACTTATTTTTATCCTTGTATAGGCTCTCTATATCATGGAAAAGTAGCTGACATATGGGCTTTGGGTATTACCCTTTATTGTATGGTGTTAGGACAGTTCCCATTTATTGGAGAAACTTTACGAGAGACGTTTCATAAGGTAGACCATGCTCTAAGTTTTATAATATATGTCTTGTTTATTTTTTATTTTAAGTTTCTTGTCATAGATCATATTTCACTTATTCAACCCATGTAATATTGGCAGCATTTATTAATTTAGAACCTGATTTTGGTCTGTTTCTTGGAATAACTTTGTTTGTGGAAAGTCTCTTGTGAGTTTTATAAATATTCACCCTGATTGTAGAATATCTGGCATAATCAAATCATGGTCTGTTATACTAAGGAAGTATAAGTTATTTATATTTCTAGAATTACCTATGGATGTGAATCGAATTGCATGTACATTCAGGGTATGCTAGAAAGAACAAAAAACAATTTGTACACACATAAATATAATTGATGAATGTGATTGTTATGTATAGACATGTAGGTATGGAATAATACAGCATCTGTCTTACAGTTTCGAGTGCCTCTGTAAACAGTTATCTATATAAAAAATAGAAAATAGAAAATGGGCCAGTGGTAGCATTATGTTGCATGCAAGTGACATAAATACCATGACATGTTATGTCTTTTATATCCCTTAATAGAAGGTCCACATCAGAATTTTGAGACTGAAGATGTTCACATCTACTAATGGTGGACGGTGAAATTGTGATTGTTATGTACATTAGTGTGCTTGCAATGCACATGCATGTACACATAATGATAAGGCATCTTTGTTCTAATTGCAGGTGCTCTAGAAAGTAGTTATCTAAGATTAATACTCTAGCCACCCTACAAATGAATATGCCAATAGAAAAGGGAATGCTTTTGGTCTAATGTAATCCTTGGATGATTTTTCTCATAGAAACTAGAAGGATCTTTACTTTGATCTCGAAGTCCAAGGGTTTTTGTCCCTGAACTTGTAGATGAGCCCTTCTTGATGTATTTGCTCATGGTAGGTCTAAAAAAATGTGAAATGAGCATAGAATGAATATCTCAAGGTTGGATGGTGTCTATTTGTTCGTCAACATGCTCCAAAAACTTAGTGCCCAGCCCACATGTCAATAATAACGATTATGTTTATCAATTGCCACTTAATAGCATTAAGTTACCCAAGTATCTGATAAACCTTGACCCCTAATTAGTAAATCATTCATAGCTTGAGTTCCACTCAAAGCATTATGAACATTTGACTCACATCCAAATCCAATGGTAGGCTGCATGGAAAGGTCCTATCCCCATTAGCCCCTTTGAACGCCCCTAAGAAATATGAATGAGTGACCCCTTTAGGGAAAATTCTCCATGAGGGGACTAATTATGAGGCTATTACCTCCAATGGGTCTCCTTAAATATAGGAATGCCTCTAAAATAAAGATGGTCAAAAACCTAAGTTGCCGATCCTGGTTTTGATTCAGATTTGGGTTCGGATTTGGATTCCCGGATTTGACAAATTTGTTTTTGGGAAGGTTCCAGTACCACGGGTATATATATAAATATTTTCAAATATATGTGTGTGTCTATATATTCATAGATTCATACATGTAACATGTTCAATGTTCATTCATCATTGTTTCAAAACTTCAAACATATAATAATAAGTTAGAAGTGTGATGGTCATAAATCCATAATTGCTAATAAAATTATAAATAAAATGCCTCGTATGTCATATTCATACTTTGCAAAAGTCTCAAAATGTCATTACAAAATGAAAATTTAAATTACAAGCCATATTTCATATTTAATATCCAAATTCATCTTCGAAGAAAAATGCTACAGTTGTAGAACAAAGAAAAAATGGTGAAAAATGCTTGAGAGATGAATGAATGATCATCAAATGACCAAATGCATGCTTTATTGGTTGAAATTAGGGTTTCAATACTTTTTAGATTTTAAAAAATAAAAAAAATGGCAGGTGGGGCTTGTTTTTGGGCACCCACAGCCTTGAATGCTCGTGGATTCCTCCGGATTCCGGTTGGGCATGTGGATTCCCTTCGGGTTTTGCTTTGCAGAAGCCACAGGGAATGTGGATGCCTGACCAAAATTTTGCCGGAATCTGAGTGGAATCTGAAAGGAATTAGAATCAAAATTGCACTAGAAACAAGATCCAAGGCTAAATGCAAGGATCTGATAACTTAGTTGAAAGCTCAAGAGAATACTAGGGACAAATGAATGAAGCCTATCCTCACCAATATATACTTGTCTAGTAATCACTCCTTAGCCATCGAGAAGTATAGAAAAGGGTTCCTGAATTCTAGACATGTTGACTCAGTGAAAATGGTATATTACAAGTTTTCCTTTCTTAGCTTTACTTGCTTGCTGGTAATGTGATACTAGATGTTCAAATATATTCGGTTCCTCCCAAGTGGAATCCTTTGTGGGTAGGTTCCTCGAATGGACCATGTACTTAGTGATGCTCATTTTCCTCAATCTCTTCTCTCGTTTGTTAATAATGGCATCTAGAATCAATACAAGCTTACCCTCATCATCTAGGTGTGGTAGATCAATTGATGGCACAATATGCTATCCAAGTGCCTTTTTAAGGCAATACTCATGGAAAAGGTTGTGAATTTGATTGGTTGTTGGCAACTCCAACTCATAGGCCACTTCACCAATTCTCCCTAATAATTTGTAGTACCATAATTGGTAGACTCAGACTCGGCAAAAACTAGTCAGACCCAAAATTTGCAACTTGGCAAAAACTCGACAACTATATATTGCTTATGTTTCTTAAAAAACATTTTTTGCAAAATACAAAGACAAAATATATCCAACGAGTCTATAAATGAGTACAAAAATTATTTTATATTAAATTTGATTCATCAGAATATAAACTGAGCTCAAAATTGCATCATCATGTGAAATCCTGATACAATAGATAGCTGACAACTATTATAAATTATGACGATTGCCTTTGACAATCATCACCATAATTAATAAATTGTATATTACAACATTTGACATCTTCCTCTTTTCTTGTCTAGTGAAAACTTGGGGAGAGGTTCTAGTCTTTGCACTTTGTTGCAGCTCCTTGCTTGGCATTCAAGGATGTCTGTGTGGCTTTGACTCGAACAAATCAATGATTTGTTGAATACCTTTCTTGTGCAAGGCTGAAGGTTGTATTGCATTCATAATAATAATGACATTGAATCTCTAATGCTTATAGTATGATACTACATCATTGGTCATTGATCATTGATCATTGTTATTATGATAGTGATAAATATAATTGTCTAGGTAGTTCATTCTGGTCTCCACTCCCAAATCCCTTCATTGTAATCAAATTTCTTATTTGAGAAGAGATCCCAATAACTAGTGGGGGTCTAGGAGTGGAGATCCCTATGGGGTTGAGGGGTAGCATCCCTCATGGGGGTCTAGAAGCAATGCCCTTATTGGGGTCAAGTGCCCCTTGTGGAGTCTGGAGGCAACCACCAAGCCCAAATTAAGGCCTTTCAAGCCACACAAAACTTCTTGTCACAGATTATTTCACAATTTCATCACTTCAGAGAGAAATTAAGTATTTGGCACATTTTTGTGAAGAATATCCGCTCTCCAAGTGCTATATGAGGAAGTGTGAGGGCCATTTGATGAGCCTATTGATTGTCTTGTTTATTTCATGATTCCTGATAGTTTATCCATGTTTATAATGCCATTCCCAAAACATTTCTAAACTTTAACTTAATTCCATAAATGATGATTGATAATTATAATATATAAGCATTTGTGGAAGGATTGACGTGTTTTTTGTTGAAGGTTTTGACTTGTTCATGCAGCTAAAAAGAAGTAGAACTAGTTGACAGTTGCCAACACAGACACTTTTGGAATTGAAGAGAAAAGTTAAAAAAACCAGTTTCCGTAAAACAACGATACCTCTCTCATTTCTCAATAAGATTTAGATTCTCAAATTGATATAGAAAGCTGAAAATGAGATGAACAAAACCCATAAGTCATTTGCAGAAATTTGTAAAAATGAGTGAGCTGTTCTCTATCAAAGATGATTTACATGAAAAGTGGCAAGTTGGAAGGCAACACACTTAGTCCAATCTCTGCGTTTAATTATAATTCGAGTTCTAATTTGAAAAGAAACTTGATATGATTTTCCATTTGTTTGTGCACACCAAAAAAATCAATTTTATCAGTCTAAATAGAAGAGTTCAAACAAAACTCTTTTCTCAGCTAGTTGTTCCAGTTTAGATTAATAGTTGTATTATGACTATTTTCCAGTCATTTGAAAGAAAACCCCCTTCCTGGTCTAAAGGAACAAGGTGACACCTACTATTTTCAGTTAGATGTTTGTTAGAGTCAGTTAGCTTATAAAATTGAGCTTGTAATCAAGCAAAAGGGCGGCCGGATCGTCATTCTGTTCAGCAGCAGTAATTTTGTTTTAATGGAAACGAGCAGATTGCACTTTCAATTGGGCAAGTTACCTGTGAATGAAGCTCCGAGTATCTGTGGACAGAGTGGAAATTATTCAAGCAGGGGCCGCTTGAGTTATGCTGCATTTCTGATAATTATAGTTAGCAGAATTTACAGCTTAAGTTTCAGTAACCTGTAGCAGTAGGCTGTAGCGTGAACATTCCATAATTTATCAGTTTATGTTATTTATTGTTTAGTTAAGTTATCTTGTTATTGTATTTTATATCTAACTTACTTGGGTTCGGGGACGGGTTTGGATACGAGAACCCGGTACATGGGTTCGTGAATTTATTTATTTTCATTATGGTTCGTATGGGTTTGTGTCAATGCCAAATGTCAAAGATAAACATTAAATACTTGATCATTGATCTATGTTCACGATTGTAAAGAAAATCATCACATTGAATTACTGAATTACTGAATGAAAATTCAAAATATAGTTCATTAAAGTTTGAAACATTTTTCAATGTTCATCCATCATGAAAGTTTTCATCAATCATCAAATAGAAGTGTGTTTGGAGGCTTCATAATGGGCCATATTAGGGTTAGAACAAAAAAAAATGTTTTTTTAACGTTTTTGGGCCCACTTTTAAAGTTGGATGCCGTTGGGTTCTCATAGGTCCGCGCAGGTTCTTGCTCAGTCCACCCGGGTCCAGGTTGGGTCCGGGCAGGGTTTGTGCCTAGACCTGTGGGTCTGCATAGGTCCTTGGGTGTGTGGACCCAGGAGGACCAATAGGTTTGGGCACCGACCCTACCTGGACCCAGCCCGGACCTACAGACGAACCTAGACCCGGTTTGGGGGTCCAAGGTGCGAACCCAATAACTTAAAATCTTAGATAGCCTATAACTCTCTAGTGTACATATAGTATCAACATCATCTTAAGATTACAATTCCTTGGTTGATAGGTAAATGTAACATGTCTAAGTCAATGAGTTTCTTAATGGATCTATTTGTCCATTGAGTTGTATGCATCCCCTCTCTACATCAATTTATTGCACCTAGATGGAGTACGACATTTTTGGCATTGTTGTTAGGAATTGTGTCAAGCTATGAGAGTCTTTGGGTTCTTAAAAGATCTTTCTTATTCTGCTAGAAATGGTGATTTCCATTAAAGGACTTAGGATTTGTAGACATTTTGCGAAGTACCAGAAATCCAGCAAGAGAGCAAGCAAGTGGATTTTGGATCCTTGAAGCATGACAACCAGAATTCAATGTCATTAGCAACAAGTTTGGGACAACAGGAAGAATCTAATAACTTTGATAGGGTGTTGGTCTACCCTAGTTTGAAGGATGAACATATTTACATGGTTGAGGGGAGTAAGCCAGAAATTGGTAAAGACTTTTCTCCAGCATCATAGAAGACTTTTGTTCAAGTATTGATGCCAAGTTATCACTTCTTGAATAAAATTTCTGACCATGACAAGGTGCTGGTTAATGAGGAGGCAAATGAGGACAACCTTGTTTTGCAAAATGGAGAAGTTGACATACACAAGGCTGCTGATCAAGATGAACATGACATCAAATTAGAACTCTTGCCTCAAGAAGAGAACCTTGATGTTCATATGAATCCCCAAGAGAGCTACCATGAAGTCAAAATCAGTCCTCTCATATAGAAAGGTAAAGAGGTTGAAGAAGGCCTATTTTGGGATGACTTAGAGGTGTTTTTTCTCCACTCTAGATGCCAGAACAGTATCTTTTGCAGAGCAAAATCATGAGCAGCACGAACATAGTATATTTTTTTATGATTCTATCAAATCAATTACACAAAACGGACTTAACAAATCGACAAGAGGACAAAGAAGTACCCCATCGGCATGAAACCGACAAAGAGAGTTCAAAATTTGTTTTCAAGAGGATGACCTGTTAGACATCTAACTGGGATGGAGGCTAACAAAGCATCACAAGTCACGCTTGCACCCAAGCATGAACTTACAATTGAAGATGAAGCTGAATATGTAGTTGCAATTGGTTTTGATTGACTTGTCCACTTCAAAACAACATTATGTATGATCAACATCAAGTGTTGTCGGTAATTATGTTGTTAGTGTTTGTTAGCATCGGTCGTTGGGAGTGGTTGAGATAGTTCACACTCGCACCCCTTCGACCTTTATATATGTGATGTACTTACTTTCTGTGGATTAGCATTGTCAGTGTGATTACGGTTATTGTTGGCTTAGGCATTTGAGTACTTAAAGATTGTAAAGCCTTGATGAATTAATATAAAAGCATGGTGAGTTCTCTGGTATATTAGTCTGTTACATTTATTGTTCTCGTATGCATTAAAACCTGTTACCCCACGGGGGAAAACATCTGGCGCCGTTGCCGATACAAACTCGGGAAGTGACGAAGTGTTAATGGCATACAAAAGATAATGGGCCAACCATTGGACAAAGGTGCAAGTGGCAGCAAGGAAAGGATTGACTTGTTTGAGGGAGAACAAGCATTGACAACAGACTTCGTAGCCCTGTTGCAAGCGTCAATCGAGACCCACGTCTAGAGGGAGGCAGCACGGGAAGAAGTTCCTGAGAGTGTGGTGTGGAGCGGCCTCAGAGTGAGTCCTACGGTTGGCCGGTTGATGTGCCGTCTCCCACGTCTCTAGGCACAAACTTTCCCGGCCCTACAAAATTCATGAAAAGAGATCAACCGAGAGAATAACCGCTAACAAATCCTCTGGAGGTACGAGAAGAACAACAGAAGGGAAGAGGAGGAATGGGACGAAACAAGGAGAAGACAATGTATTCTGAACCCATGGGAAAGGACTAATTAATGCCAAACATCCCTAATAAAGATAGAAATCAGAAGTACATAGAAGATTGTGAGGTCGCCCAACGGGCCTTGATACCCGAACAAGCCGAATAGAGATAGAGGCTAAGGTGACTTGCCGAAGGACGACCGAACGAAGGGTTGCTTGAAGGGGACCAAGTAGGTGCCGCGGTAAGTGCAGAAGCCGAAGGTGAACACTATGGTACAATAGAGCACCGTAGGGAGAGAAGTAGTGAAGATTTAATTGAAGAGACCCGACATCGGTTAGATTTAATTGAAGAAATCAGAAATCAGTTAAAGAACCTAACACTTACACCACGTACAGAGGCAAGGGAAGCCCAAAAGGAAGCAAAGGAGACCAGGAACATAGAGGATATTGGTGCAGCTAGCAGTGTCGGAGGGACACAGGGGTACGATTGTCAGATGAACCTGTCAGGCTCTAATCCATTTGGTTCGGGACCTCAACCAACACACGTGGGGAACAAAACCATAGCCATGTCACAAAAACAAAAATTGCCAAAGTTTACGGGCAACGAGAAGAAGGATCCCGTTTGGCATTGTTATACATGTGAAACCATCTGGTCAGCGAATGGGGTCACCGATGAGGATGAATGGGTAAGGCAATTTCTGGCCATGTTGCGAGGAGTAGCCATCGACTGGTACTTTAACATGGACAAAACGAAGGTTAGCAAGTGGGACGATTTGCGGAAGGAGTTTCAGATAGAATTTCAGCTATTGCGGGATGACAACAAGATTGTCGCCAAAATCTACAACACAAAGCTAGGGAAGGAGACAGTTCAAGCCTATGGTCGGCGACTTAAGGAACTATTGGGGAAGATGGACAGTCAGCCGGTCGACGGGTGAAAGAAAAGATGGTTTGTTGAAGGATTGAGACCTTCCCTTCGGAAGAAAATGAAGATTGTGCCTCCCACATCATATAGCGACGCATACAACAGAGCCATGGACTCGGAGAGAAAACATAAAACCTCCAAGAAAAAGGATAGATTGTTGGATGGCGATGATTCCTCGGAAGAGAGCAGCAGTGACAAAGAATCTAGCAAAAAGTTAGAGGCTCTCCAAAAAGGTATGTTGCGGATGATGAAAGAATTTAAGGCAATCAAGGGGAGTTCAGGTAAAAAAGATGAGGGAGAATTATGGTGTATGAAATGTAAAACAGAGGGGCACACAAAGGGTTCTTGTCCAAAAAAGGCATTCTTCGACATCTGTTAGATTATGGGGCACTCGACTAAGGAATGTCCCTATAACATGAAGACAAGAAACCAACAAGTATTGTTTACATAGGAGCAGTCGTCAACATCTGCAGCAGCGGGCACTTCCCAGTCAGCAAACAATAATGCATCATTTGGCGAGTACCAGAATAATCGACGAGGAGGGAGAAATAATAATAATAATAATAATAACAATACCTGGAGCCGGATCTAGTATGATGCCAAGGATCGGCCAATGATTCAGGGTAGGGCCTATAACCAGTGGGGGCACTTTGCCCAAGACTGTCCAAAAGAAGACTGTACAACACTCAATTAATAGCTAGCGAATGATACGAAGGTTGTGCAGCTGTGGGGCTACGCAGGATTCCAAATGACTACGAAAGAGGAAAAGGATAGCACTCTTTTGTTAAATCTTAATTTCGCTGGCGTATGGTCACTGTGGCAAAAGCTGCATAGCATACGGGAATAGGTGACATAATTGCCCTGACCGTTTTTTAATATTAACTGTACAAACCGATAAAGAAGAGGCAGTTAATGGATGTAGGAAGGCAGAAACTAGATTGGAGAAGACAATTATAGACATCACCATCAAGTAGTTCAGCCATGGATAAGGACAAGAGAGTACTACTGTCAGGAGTTAAAGTGGCAGGAAACGTAGACACGATTGCCAGCAAAAAGGTGAGGCCAAAAATTCAAATGTAGGCTTAGAAGGAAGAAGTTCCATGGAAGACTATTGCATTTGAAGGATTGAATGGGTTGAAATGTAGATAATGGTGGCGGGAAACACCAGATGATGATTTTGTATAAGGACAAATCCGGTGCGCCGAGGTGCATTGGGTAATACAGATGCCTATTTTTTGCATTCGAGATTATGAGGGGGCATTAAGGATGATGGTCGAGACATTTGACAGGTTTAGCCGTAAGAGCACTTTCTAATATCTAAACCATGATCTCACCATCACATTTGGAGCTGTTGATTTCACAAGGGTTTTTGGTATACTTGGCAGAAAAGGAAAGAAGATTGAAACAAAGGCAATGAAGATGTCTTAGGAGGAAAAAGAAAAAATTAAAATGGATAAAGGTGGTTTCGAGAGATTTGACACTAGCAGGATGGACTCCGTAGCGAGTATTGCTTCTAAGAGTTGCGACATTAAGAAAGCATTTGTTGCACCTAGTGAATGACGATGTCTGATGGATGTGGTCAAGAGTCGGCTCACAGGTTTGAGTCGTGCTTCTGATATTGCCCTCCCATAGATTCTTTTGATAAATGGTATAAAAAACGGCATTGTCTACGACTGGGCATCTTTATTGTCTGAGAGGATGTATGAGTTCATGACACTTCAACATAAAACATTTTACATGCCTCATTACGTGATTGGATTTTTTATGGATGCCACTCTTACCCAGATACTACAAGACAGATTGAAGATAAAGCCGCACGACTGCCTGGCACCTGGGGAGCCACCTATTTTTTACTGGCAATATTTGGATATAGGTGGTATGTCGACGGGACAGAAGTGAAAGCGACAGGTAGTCTCAGAGTTAGAGGATAGGGTAGACAATAGCAAAGAGGAGACCAGTGATACCTCACCTGTAAGTGGAGATAGTGATATGACTGAGGGAGGGACAACAGATTCGACGGTGGCAGTAGATACAGATGTGCCCACTCCTTTGGGTGCTAATACGACATGAGTTCTATTTGCCCTGCCACTCCTCTCAGATGCTGCCTCCTTGACGCCACCCACATCCTTGGGCACCACAGTGGCAGTCGTACCACTGTCGAGATTTGGTAAGGCGAGAGCACCAATGACCATGACACTGCCAAGTGTGGGTATGTCTCCAATAGTTGAGGTAGTAGAGGCCAGAGTCGTGTCAGAGGTTGAGGAGTTGCCAAGTGTGGTGAGGAGTTGCCGAGTATGGAGGTGTCTACAACTGAGATGGCCAGCGAGGCGCGGGAGCCACAAGTGACCCTTGAGGTGGTCGGTACGGATGCAATAGTGACGGTGGATGCAGAGTTGTTGGAGTAACAACCTATAGAGGTACCGGTGGTGACACGTGGTGCCCTTCAAATGAAACTATGAGCATTTGGCTGGGTAACTTAAAGATGACACCCTTGGCACCAATGTGGACAACCATTCTCTCACAACGACGGGAGTTACCCTTGAGTCAGGAGGTAGTTGACTTGGAGGGAGATAACTCATTGGTCATGGACCACGAATTGGAGACAGAGGATTCCCCAGTCCGGAAGTTGGCTTTGCCTCAGCGTGAGGAGATATCGGAGCCTCCTATGGAGCTTGCTGGTAGTAACCTAGAGGAGTATCTTGTGGAGATGGTTGCAGGGGCACGACAGGTGGTGGCCTCTACTCAGCCATGTGCCCAAGAGGGAGTTGCCGAGGACTTGGAGTGCTTGTTGGCCTTTGTGAGGGTAGGCTGCCCTAAGGCCTTTGCTGCTTGTTACGAGTCCCGTGGATGGCCAGTTACAGAGACATTGGAGATGCTGAATGATTGGGCCCTCCGTGAGCAGGTGGGAGAGAGTAGAGTTGGGGTTCTCATCCGGGAGATTGAGTAGGCCTTCTGTGAAGGCTATTACACCCTTAGGCGGATGGAACACATCTCTGCGGGCCATAGGGCCGAACGGTTGGCTACAGGGTCAGCTCAAAAGGAGTTGTCCACCCGGCTTTGGACAATTGAGGGAGACCTAGCCCACTGTACAGAGGAGTAGGTTAGTCAGCAGGCAGCTTGGGCAATGGAGAGAAGTGTTTTGGTGGCATAGTTGGAAGCAGCCAAGGAAGAGAGGTTAGCTTTAGAGCAACAGTTGGCAGAGGAGATAGCTGGGAAGGACATGCTAGAGACTCGTCTGGCGAGTGCTATGGAGACTGTAGACAACAAGGATAAGGAGGTGTTGAAGGTAGTAGTGATGGTAAAGATTGCTATGGAGCGCAGGATGGTAGCAGATCGAGATCTGAGGCTGAGGATGTAGCAGGTGTACGAGTTGCGGGCTAGCTTCACCCACACCTCCATTGGCACCATTTTCTTCAAGGACGCCTTCTTAGCCCCCATCTTGATTTTCACTATATAGTTGTTGAGTCTTTCGTCATCCCTTTGTTGTGTGTCATCAAGAGACGACTTTCTTTTTTGGGGGGACGATGTTGTTGGTAATTATGTTGTTAGTGTTTGTTAGTGTCGGTCGTTGGGAGTGGTTGCGACAATTCACACTTGTACCCCTTCGACCTTTATATATGTGATGTACTTACTTTCCATGGATTAGCATTGTCAGTGTGATTACGGTTGTTGTCGGCTTACGCATTTGAGTACTTATGTTATACATTGTAAAGCCTTGATGAATTAATATAAAAGCATGGTGAGTTCTTTGGTATATTAGTCTGTTACATTTATTGTTCTCATATGCATTAAAACCTGTTACCCCACGGGAGCACACATGAAGTAGTCTTTGAGATTGTGTATATCTTTCAAAAAGGACTGCAGTTGTTTATTTAGAAGCATTGCAAGTTGCAGAGAAAAGGCAACTATTTCACAGAGCAAGTTTTGTCTGATTGTTAGTGTAGGTTAGGATAGGTTTTCCTTCAAGTCAATAAGTGATGTTGCACAATGTTTTAGATGTCTTTTTATCCAAATGTTGAAGCATAGTTGGTTAGGTGTTTCCTAGTGTGGCTTGTTTCTCTAGTTTTTTTCTTGTTTAGATGACTATTTTTGAGGTGTGCATAGCTGGTTGTTTGGTCATGTTTCATAGTCATTTATATTTCAAGGTTGTGAGTCATGTGTTTAGTTTTGAAAGGAAGTCTTGGTACATGTTGCCATAAAGTTTCAATTAGGTGGTTGGGCCCTTATGACACTGAGAATGTCTATCCAAATGGTGCTGTCCAGTTAACTACAATTGATACACTCAGATCTTCTCTTTTGGTAAATGGACACCATCTAAACTTGTATTAGAAGTCATTGGATAGAGATTGGATAGAGACTATCTCACAGAAACTGCCGAGGAAGCTCACAATAACTGCCCAGGAAGCCTGCAACAACTACCAATGATAAGTATGTAGCCACTTTTAAAGGCACCTATACATTTGACTATTCACCAAGTCTATAGCTTTTCACTACATTGCAAATAGCACTTAGTTTTATGATTACCCATTTATTAGTAGTTTTTATCTTTTTTTTAGCTAATTAACTGCCTATGCATTACAATTTGTTTATTAATTATCATTATTCCATTCATGTGCTTCATAAATAAATTAATAAAATATTCTGCCACCCTCGTCCATACATTGTTATTTGAGGATAAATGCCATTTCTAACACGGGAAATGAATCCATGGTTCTATAATCTTAATAATTTTGTAACTTACCTTGTCCTTATGGCAATTTTACTCAGTAATTTTGTCACTTATCTTGTCCTTATATCAATTTTTACAGCCATTGTACGATTAAGTACTTTGCTTAGACCCACTTTACCAACCCACTAGTAGCCACAATGACAATTCACACTTGTCTGAAAAAGAAAAGACTGTTTTATCAAAAAAGGAAAGGTGAAGAATTTCAAATCTGACAAAATAATCAGTAGGGTGTTGATAGAAGTGGAAAAGTCCATCTTGCAGGATTAGAATAAAAGCAAGAGATCCCAGACTAGTAATAGAAGAAAGGCTAACATTCTTAGAATTCCTAGAATTAAGACCATAGAATTGTAGTAGGAATTCAGATTATAAAATGTTAAAGGAGCTTGCAACCATTGAAGAAAGAGAGGCATTTTGACACTGCATTGCTAGATAGAGTGAATCAACTGATGCACTTAAGATGAAAGGGCCTCAATTTATCCATAAACATTATGGAGGAGTACATAGGTCACATAAATACTTCGAGGCAACAACCAACAATGGCACCTTTCGGTTACCTTTACACTATCAACCCCTACTGCTGCAGTATACAATACCACATTGGTAGGGGAAGAAAGAATATAATGTGGAGGATGAGAGAATATGGTGGGCGAAGATGGAGAGAGCAAGCTTTCTATCTTGATGAAGGAGAGGACAAGACAAAGTCACAAGAATTTAGTTTGGTAGCCTTCATGTATAACCAACATCCATAACTTGTTTGAGGGCAAGTAGGAATTCAGCTAGGGGGAGTGATGAGCCTATTCATGGTCCTGTTTATTTCATGCTTCCTAGTACTTTTCTCCATGTTAATAATGCCATTCCCAAGACATTTCTAAACTTTGCCTTAATTCCATGAAGCATTGAATATGATAATTGATGATTGATAAATATTTTTATGTTTAGTTAGTTGATACTAAAATTATAGTAATATATTATGATGACTGTTGATAATTATAATGTACAGGTATTTCTAGAAGGATTGACTCGTTCATGCAACTAAAAAGAAGCAGAACTAGTCGACAGTTGCTAGCAAGCATACACTTCTAGAACAAAGTTATCTCTCTTGTTTCTAAATGAAATGTAGATTGTCAAAATGATCTGGAAAGCTGAAAACGAGGGGAACAAAACCTAGAAGGCATTTGCAGAAATTCATAAAAATGAGTGAGCTGTTCTTGATAGAAGATGACTGATGTGAAAAGTGGGGAGTTGGTTGTCATATCCCCGCTTAATTCTTCCCCAATTGTCTTAGAAGGTAGACATTAAACATGCATCAATACATCCATTATGTCTATCATGCAGCAATATACTTCATTAAGTCCAGCAGTCTATGTAAAGCAGCAATCATCCTGAATAGAAGACAGTGAATTAAATAAAGAAACAATTAGTTAATACACATTGATAGATTATGGGCAGCAATCATCTTAAATAAAGACCATACTAATGCAGCAGCTATTAATAATTACACAAGGCAGTGATTAAAGAGGTAGCATCAAGAGACAGGTCTTGAAGAGTTGTGACCATTCTTAAGATCATCATCCTCCAATGGTTGTCTCTTTTCATAGAGACATAAAGATATAAAATGAATAAAACCTCCTTGGAGGGAGGCATCAAAGGATGAAGGAAGTGAAAGACAATTTAGTATTGAGTAAAGTTGTAATGTTCCCAACTGCAACCGTACAGGAAAGACACACTTCCAGATACCCATGCTTTGTTTTCACAGCCCAGTAGGACTGTACGGAGGGCCAGAGAGGCTGTACGGTGTTGACAGGAAAGCCGCACGGTGACAGGGGTCGTACTGTGAAACTAGGACCGTATGGTGGTGACCAGAAGGCCATACGGTGATACTAGGAGGGCTGTACAATGGTGATCAGAAGGTTGTACGGTGATATCAGGATGGCTGTACAGTGGTGACCAGAAGGTTTTATGGTGGCTGAATATGTATGGATGGTTGGCGTTCGTCTTTCTCCCTTTGCTTGGTGATGTGGCAAATTAAATGTAATGCTGTGGTATAAGAGATATACAGAACAATCATGCAAGATGCAAGCCAAGTATAATTACAAGGAACTTTATTGATATTAATGATAGCACTTCGGATTTGCCAGACCTGATGCAGCAGAACAAACAGAATAGGGTGAGGGTTGAATCCCACCGAAATTGTGAATACCAAATAGGGAGGATCTTTCACCTCCAAAATGGCAGCTAGCAGAATCCCAATAGGAATTCGTAATTTCAAATAAAATATCCAAACTCAACATCAAAAATTCATCCTACATGCTGGTCATAAATACCCGTCGGACAAGTTCTGAGGGTGCACAAATAGAGCCGACATGGCAACACCTACGCCTACGGAAAAATAAAAGATGGGCCCGAGATAAACTAAATTGATCGGGACCCAAAATACAAATATTATTATTTATTTAAAGACAGGAACATTATAGTCCTCCCATCCCAAAAATTGCTTGTCAAGCAATCTTAAACTAGGGTGTTCCAAAATCTCCTTGCCTTCCTAGGTGGCATCTTCAAGTGGTAGATCCTTCCAGCATACAAGAAATTCTTTGACTGTGCATGTCCTCAACTTCTTCTCCCTAATGTCGACGATCTCAGCTAGTTCTAATACTAACTTCCCTCCATCAGCTAGAGGTAATAGATCTATTGAGACTGTGACATGTTGACCCACAACTTTCTTCAGGCAGAAAATGTGAAAGACGTTGTGGATTTGGCTTCCCTCAAGTAGCTCCAATTTGTATGCAACCTCGCCCACCCTCTTGGTCACACGATAGGGTCCGTAGAACCGCGGCCTCAACTTTTCTTTTCTAGAAACCTTTAGAGAGGACTGCTTGTACAGTTGAAGTTGAAGGTACACCAAGTCCCCAACTCAAAACTCCTCTCGAGTCGATGTTTGTCAGCATACGTATTCTGTTGATTTTGGGACCGTTGAAGATTTTCCTTGAGGGTTCTCAAAATGTCTATTCCCTCCTGTAGCCAGTCCTTGGCCTTCGGTGCACGACTGTCACTTAATGCCCGGTCCACTAACAAAGGGGGTTCATAACCGTACAATGCTTTGAATGGTGCCATCCAAATCAACATGTGGTATGTGGTATTGTAATAGTGTTCTTCTAGATGTAGCCATTTGATCCATGCTCTCTACTCTCTGCTATGCCGAAACATAGTTTATGAGGTACCCTTCCAGCCATTTGTTCACTATCTCTGTTTGTCCATCAGTCTACGGGTGATAACTGGTACATGGTGACAACTTTGTCCCTGCGAGCCAAAACAATTCTTTCCAAAAAGTATTGAGGAAGCGGCTATCTTTATCACTTACTATGTTCCGAGGGAGACCATGTAGGCAAAATATTTCCCAAAAGAACAGATCTGCTACCTGTGCGGTCTGATACTCGGCGAAAACAGCAAAGTGTGCATACTTGGTCAATCTATTGACCACTACAAAAATACAGTCCTTTCCTTACACCTTGGGAAGTCCGGAAATGAAATCCATGGACATGCTATCCCACTTCTGCTCAGTAATCGGTAAAGGTTGAAGTAGACCCGTTGGTAAGGTGCGTTCAAATTTATTTTGCTGACAGGTAGCACATTCCTGAACATACCGTAAGATATCATTCTTAAGACCCTTTCATGAAAACCTTTCCCAGATTTGCCTGTAGGTCTTCAGGTACCCTTGATGCCCAGCCAAGGGCAAGTCGTGCATCTCCCTTAATATTTCTCCTTCAATTTGGACTCGGGTACCAAATAAATTCAGTATTTGTAATAAATGATATCATTAATCACTTTGTACCTATTGTCTTGCACTTCACCATCCAAAAGTTGGCACGCGAAGGTGCTCTTAGAATATTCGACTAAGAGATGTGCCCTCCAATTTGTCGAAATTTGGGATAAGGAACATATGGCCAGCCTTCTTGATAACGCATTAGCCACAACATTAATTTTCCCTTTTACGTACTCAATGTCAAGGTCAAAGGCTTGTATTTTACTCACCCACTTTTGCTGTCGTTCGTTCAACTGCTTTTGTTCCAGAAAATGCCTTAGGCTGTTGTGATCCATACACACTACGAACTTGGCTCCCACGAGGTACTGCCAAAATTTTGTCAGGTCATGCATGATGGCGAGCATTTCTTTGTCGTAGATGGAGTACAACCTTTCAGCTCTCGAGAGCTTCCGACTCTCAAATGCAATCGGGTGGCGGTCTTGTATCAGCACAGCTTTGATGCCTTTTCCCGATGCGTCGCACTCCTAGATGAAGGGCTGAGTAAAATCTGGCAATGCAAGAACCAGACAAGAACTCATAACCTCCTTGAGCCTTTTGAACATTTGTTGTGCCCGTTCACTCCACTGGAAGGACCCCTTCTTCATTAGGTCGGTAAGTGGCACACTAAGCTGTGAAAATCCCTTCACGAACTATTTGTAGTAACTGCACAACCCAAAGAACCCACGTAGTTCCGAGAGATTTTTTGGAGGTGGCCAATCCAAGATAGCCTGAATCTTTTCTTGATATACCTGAACTCCTCGGCTTGCCCCAGATATAATATCTCCGTCATCCCGAATTCATATTTAGATCTTTTGGCGAACAACAGTTGTGACTCCATAATCCCGAGCACTTCTTCCAAATGCCTCAAGTGCTCCTCCCATGTCGAGCTGTAGATTAGTAGATCATTGAATAATACCAATAGCAACTTGTGCAACTGTTTGTAAAAAATGTGATTCGTGCAAGATTGGTATGTAGCTGGCGCGTTGGTCAAACCGAACAACATGACCAGAAATTCATAATGTGTTGTTACCTTACCAGTTACTGAGAGGGGGGGGGGGGTGAATCAGAAAATACTGAATCGCATTGTTTAAAACTTGTAAACAGATTCTTGAATGCAAAAGCATAAACCAAACCACACAGATCTACTCAAGTATTTATACGTGGAAACCCTCGGTAAGAGAGGAAAAACCACGGTGAGACAGAGCTCACAACTTCACTAGTTCTTGATGAAGGTGCCCTGTTAGGAGCATACAAAGCACTGGTTAAGGTGCTACCCGGTTAAGGGATTTTTACAAATGATCGGTTAGGATCTAAGCCCTATTAAGAGCTGCCTGGTTATAGGACTTTGAACATCAACAAAGATGTCACCCTGTTAGGGGATTTTTACAACAAACCGATTAGGTTCACCCTATTAGATGGATTTGTATACGATGTAACACCTTTTAAAAGTAGTGATCTATAATGACACTGATTGTCTGATTAGATCATACCTGTAGATCTCTTCCCCTGTTTGCCTGGCTGTTGATCTTCCTTTCTTACTTCACCTTTGTGCCTGTAGCACTCCTCATAAGATATCTTTCCTCTGCTCTCTGCAATCTCCAACTAAACAACAAAAGCAACATACTTTGCATCCAATGACTAATATTTATACAAGAGTGATCGTCTTGACTCACGGGACAGCCAGGGAGTAAACTTGACCATAAAATATGCAACACAAGAAAGCTGTGCGTTGTGATCTAGAGTTTATCTTGAGACCATCCGTTAGAATTTAAAGCTAACTCCTGTTAAAAGGTTAACTTCACATCAGAGTAGTGGATGTCTCGCATAATCAGGCTCTTAACTCAAACTGTAACTTAAACTATTCCACAAAAACTGGATCAGATTTATCTATCAGTTAGATCGGTACCGGTTTGTCGTTGGATGTTGAATAAGATCAATACTGAGTACTTGGTTCAGTCTACCGGTTTATCTAACTACTTAGTTGACCGGTGCATACACTATGTGCTTCATCTACCGATGTCATCTAAGTAATGTGAGTGACCGGTGATCTTGGACCGGTGTGAATGGGTTTGATGAAATACACTAATGACAACTTAAATTGCTAACATAATGCCCATAATGACAACAAAGAGTTGTTTTCTCCACATCCTGTTCTCTCATGCAGATTTGGTGATATCCCAAAGGGAGGTCTATTTTGGAAAAATAGACCGCACCATGTAACTCATCTGACAACTCGTCGATCCTGGGAATAGGATACTTGTTCTTGATAGTCTTCTTGTTCAGCGCGTGGTAGTCCACACATATGCAACGTTTCGTCCTTTTTAACCAACACTACCGATGACGCAAAAGGACTGGAGCTGGGCCTGATCCAACCCTTGTCAAGAAGTTCCTGTATTGTCTTTTAAATCTTGTCCTTAAGCCTATTACGGTGGCTGTATGGCATGGTGATAACAGGTTTGGTGCCAGCCTCGAAGCCTCCATCTCAATAGTATGTTCGAACCCATGGTGTGGTGGTATGCCTAGTGGTATGTTGGTGAAGACCAGGTGATGCTTATCCAAAATTGCTTAAAGTTCCTCATCCTGGTAGTAAGCCCTTTGTCCCTGTACAGGTTCTGGTGAGATGAAACAGTGTGCGGCCTAGACCATGTCGTCTTGTTTCAGGATTGCCTCCATCCGTGGGGTTGAAATTTCCTCCGGTCCTCCATTCGACATCCCTCTCAGCACAAGCTTCTTGCCATCCACTTCGAAAGAGAACTCCATTCGTTTGAAACTTTGTGTGTATTCGTCCAATGTTTCCATCCATTGAATGCCCAGAATGACTTCCATGTCGTCTAGATCGACTGCGAAGAAATCATCCGTCGCTGTGTGGTTTCTCATGGTGATGCTCAGTTGCGGAACCAGATGGGTACATGTCAAAAGGTTTCCTCCCACCACTTTGACGTCAAATCCTTGGTGTGCCTCCGTATGCAAACTTTGTCAGCTGACCAATGATGAGTTAATGAAGTTGAGTGTGGCTCCACTGTCGAGCATGACCACAACCAGCTGCCCTTGGAGGGTACCTCGGACCCAGAATATGGTACACCTCGGAGTTCCTACCAGAGCTGCAATGGCACCTCCTCTCTTCAATAGTGTGGCGATCCTTTCTGCACGATTGATGTTTACCTCTCCAGAAGCTTGCTGTTCATCCCATTCGGGCTCAGGTGCTTGCTCCTCGCCGATGGACAACACCTCAATGTAATTGATATTTCCTTTTCCAAGGCATTGGATGTCCAGGTTCCCATGGCTCCTTACAGTTGAAACAAAGCTTCTTCCTTCTGAGCTCCTATTGAGTTGCCTCATCCAATGGGGGTTTCTTAGGTGGGGGTTTGTTGTCTTTCTCCCTTTGAGCGAGAGGTGGCTTGGACTGTGAGTAATTTTTGGTGGAAGAGGAAGAAGATGTCGCCATGTTGCGTGCCTTCTTAATTGCGTCTGTGCGTGTGATGGGGTTGAATCCCTTCACCCAGCCTTTCAAAGGTTCTGTCAACCCATCTATAAACAATACCACCAATCGTCTTTTTGAAATATTTGTTGCCAGGACAGACAATCTTTGAAATTTTACTATGTAACTGTCGACTGTGTCGGTTTGCTTCAATTGAGCCAACTCTTTGAAATTTAGTTCTGGATCTCTTTCGTCAAAACGGTCTATCAGTCTCTCCGTGAATTCTGCACAGGATGTTATTTGATCCTGGCCGAGAGTAAGCATGCCATGATGCCACCATTCGTGGGCTATCCCTTCCAGATGCAGCGCAACAAATTTGATGGCCTTATCCTTCGGCATAGGGTTGAGTTGGAAATACGTGTTTGCCTTCTGCACCCATGCCTGAGCTGTGGTGGATCCAGACCCATCAAAAGATGACAGACTAACTTTGCCAATCTTTCGTTTGAGATCGTCATTAATAGCCACGCTTGTTGCCATCAGAATATCTCATTCTCAGATTAGCAAAATCTTTGTAGGATATATCTCCTTCCATATTTGCGTTCCTTCAATCCTCCCGAAGTTGATCTTGCATTTCTTGGAAAGTTGGTTTCTCTTTGTGTTGTTCTTCCGCCCGTGGAGGGAAAGTTGGCATTGACAGTCGAGAGCGTACGTCTTGGGGGTTTGCCTTTCCTGAGACAAAATTGTCACTTTGTTCAGCAGATATCTTGCCTTTAGCCAATTTTCATAATGTCTCTTCCATGAGACGTTGGGTGTCATTAATCTGTGCCTGGTTCATAGTGAGCTCTCTCAACAGAGCCATGACTTCGGCGGTTGGATCTTATGGGTCCGCCATTCCACCAATTGAGTGATACCTTCTCTTCCTGGTATAAACTTGCATTCACTACCCACAAGCTGGCAGAATCACCAACTTTGATACCACTGTAATGTTCCCAACTGCAAACCGTACAGGAAAGACACTTCTAGATAACCACACTTCATTTTCACAGCCCAGTTGGACCATATAGAGGGACAAGGAATGACCGTACGGTGGTGACCAGAAGGCTGTATGGTGGCTGAATATGTATGGATGGTTGGCGTTCATCTTTCTCCCTTTGCCTGGTGATGTCGCCAATTAAATGTAATGCTATGGTATAAGAGATATACAGAACAATCATGCAAGATGCAAGCCAAGTATAATTACAAGGAACTTTATTCATATTAATCATAGCACTTCGGATTTGCCAGATCCGATGCAGTAGAACAAACGGAATAGGGTGAGGGTTGAATCCCACCGAAATTGTGAATACCAAATAGGGAGGATCTTTCAGCTCCGAAATGGCAGCCAACAAAATCCCAATAGGAATTCGTAATTTCAAATAAAATATCCAAACTCAACATCAAAAATTCATCCTACTCGTTGGTCATAAATACTCGTTGGACAACTTCCGGGGGTGCACAAATAGAGCCGACACGGCAACACCTACGCCTACGGAAAAATAAAAGATGGGCTGAGATAAACTAAATCGATCGAGACCCAAAATACAAATATTATTATTTATTTAATGACGGGAATGTTACAAAAGTGATATGTATATCAGAAGGCAGCCATCTTGTATTATAGAAAATATTATTGTATGCATGATATTGTCTAACATATAATTTCTTATTTATTTGTTATAACTAATAATGTAAAATGGATTCTTAATTAATGTATTTATTCTCCCAAAGAACAATCTTATTTGGGCGAGGAAGGAGATGCATTTGGGAAAGCAAATTCAAGTTTCCCCCTATAAGTAGGCCACCCCAAGTTGGATGGAATTGTCTTGGGTGGAGATTCCTGTCCTGTAATTTCCCCTTACTAGGTGATATGTAGATGAGCAGAGGTTGACCTATCATCTGAGTTCTCGTAGGTCAATAGTATGGAGAGGGGATTTAGTCAGAGGGTCATGGAGCTTTGTAGGGGATCTATGAGTCGTTTCGGACATTCAGATGGTAGTTCCTACTTTTTAGTAGGGATCCCTATTTTCTAGGGAATGACCGAGAGTTGGTTACGGGGTGTCTACAGACCATTTTGGATGATTTGAGACCATCTCCTAAATTTTAGGAAGGGGTCCTATTTTTTAGGGAGGACTGGCAGTTGATTGGTTGACCACTCGGAGGACCATGGAGAAAAGGAGGATCCCTTTTGAGCAATTTCAGTTAATTGAAGACAATCTCCTACTTTTTAGGGTAGATCCCTACTTTTTAGGAAGAATTGCCAGTTGGCCTATAGGACTCGAGCATCATTAGTGATTAGGGTGCTTCAGACAGATTACAGATCTGAGTCCATATTAGCTTTTTATGAATAAATTGAGAAATATTTAATCATTTCCTAAGACAAATTAAATCAATAATATTACAGTAATTTTCGAAAATCACTTTACATTAAAAATAAAAAAAAGACCATGGCGTGTTTTCCTAGGAGTTGATGGTTATAAGTCGTTTATAAAATTGGGCCAACTTTATAATGAGAAATAAGGCCTTGAGGGTCGATTTTATGAGTTCATTTTTAATAAATTTTATTAAAATAATTGTGAGAAGCCTTAATGTAATGTCCTCATTTTGAGCGAGTTTTGGAGTTAGTGGATTTAGCCTATCATTGGGTCCTTGTAGGCTATTCTGGTGATTAGAGGACCCTGTTGTGGGTTTTGGCCCTGTTTTGAGGGACTTACTATTTGTAGTAAGTCATCATATGGTTCTACTGAGCTCAAATGATTTAGAGGAGTTATATGATGCTTTCAGCTTTTATTTCCGGCTTTCGGTTTGGACTCCAAGATTCTTGGAGAGAGCGCCTATTTTTAGTAAGTCACCCCCTCAGATTCATTCATCATCTTTCCTCATTAGGATCACTCTTGTGCTGTTAGATTTTGATTCTAATGCTTCCTCAGTCGTTTTCACAAGTTGGGTGAATTATGATTATTATTTAATTTAATCGGCTAAGGTTGTCATTTTTATTGGGAATGTACTGTGGGCATCTTAGTGTTATAGCTCATTTGAACTGGATTGAGAAGTTTTAAATCCCGAGCTCATAAAACAGGGATCCTTTGTGTCAGAATATGGTTATTTTAATGAAAGGGTTTTTTTTCATCGTTAAAGAGGAAAGAAATATAATAGTTTATTATATTTCAAATGTGCACATAAAGCAAAGTCTTTTGTAAGTGAAAAGTGTGTGAGAGAAGATATCTTTTATTATAAAAGCAATGCTTTGGGCAAAAGCAATAATTCATCTTATGTCATTTGTTGAATTTGTGAATTTGTTCTTGGAGAAAGAAATCGATTTTGTTTGGAGAGCTAGGGTTTGGAACTTGGTCTTCATTCTTGGAGAGAGTTCTATTGTGAATTTCTTGTGTTTGGTCTTCAGATTTTGGAGAGAACACTCAATACATTGTTGGGATGCAAAGATGGATTAAATTGGAATTATCCTTGGCTGGAAGTAAGTGAATCTATTTATTTTCAAGACTGATGTGTGCATTTATTGCTGTCGTACGAAATTATCTGCAGAACCGTACTATGCTGGAAGTATACCATACTTCGTTGTTGGTTGGTGGTGATTGCTAGAAGGTTGCGTGAGGGTTCCTTGAGGCTTGTTTACCTTCCAAAGTGCTGGACTTCATTCAATGTATGCTGCGTTGTGACTTCGTTGAGGTTGGAAGTGTTTTATATGTCTGCATGACTACTTTGGCAGCCAATGTTCATTTTTCTAAGTGCTGCGTGGACAATTAGGAAGAGGCGTCTATAATTGGAGAGCATACATTCAAAAGGTGCTTCTTCGTTTAATATTTGTAATAAATTGAATAACTTTCTATGCTATGTACGAACTTTGATGAACATTTGATTACTATTGGTGCTGTTGTTATTAAGATAATTCTAAGTTTAATTGCAAAAAAATTATAAATTGGTGTCATTTAATACAATTTGCAGATAAATTCTGAGTTTTTAGCTAGATTGGAATTGAGAGCCAGCTGGGCTCATTACAGTGGTATCAGAGCATTGATTTTGCCATCCTGAAGGGTATGAAGATTTAGGAATGGTAGATAGATTTGTATCGGGAGTACACTGTACTTGCAGGGGTAAAAATTCTCCACCTCCCGAAGGTAATGAACAGGGCCCAGAGAATGAACAGGTAGGAGATAGGAAGATGAATAACATTGGGAATGATGTTGATAGGGAGGCCAGAGATGCCTCTAGGAATATTGCAGATGGTCAGCATCATGTTGCAAATGTATTGCAACAGCTTTCAGACACTCTTCACCGTATTGTATTACCAGGTGATTGTACTAGAGACAGAGGTGTGCGGAGTGTTTCAGTCAGATCACACAAGTCACGAGCAGATAACAGGCGTGATTATAGAGCTGACCATACAGGTATTTATGATAGGCCTCTTCGTCCTACTTTCTTGAGGCCTGAGCTGGATGCAGTTAGTGTAGAGATAGAGCTCGTTGATGACATGGTGGCACACTTTGCAGAGTGGGATGCTCTTCCAGAAGCAATTAAGAGGAATTTGAATTTTGACAGGTACCTGACACAAAAGAGAGAGCATTCTAGAGACTCTTTTTAGGAGCATGAGGCTATGACAGACTTGCTTGAGGACAGTTGCATTGAGTCTCATCATTTCTATGAGACAGGAGCTCGTGATCATGAGAATGCTGAAGACATGATAGCCACCATTGATGGCAGCCCTACTTCAACTGGTAGCAATGAAATTACTAACGATATAGGTTCTGATTTTTATGACAGAAGTCCTATATTTGAGACTATTGATGTCATTGATGCCAGGGCTAGTGTAGAGGATGTTGTGGATATCAGTATGGGTTTTGACTCACATGATGTGAGTGTTAGTTTTCAGGATTGCATGCTAAATAGGAGTTCTTTTAATTCTAATTTCTATGCTCTTAGAGAGTCACGTTGGCAACGACATGAGATATCAGAGGTTTTACAAGTTGGCGATATTGGCATTAATAATGTGGACACTACTGATGTTATCTATGAGGATGATTCATGCTGCAGCGAGTCTGGTATATCATATCAAATATTGGATGATGACTTAGAGTGGTTATTGGATGATGATAGGTCCCAGGTTCATAGTTTACATGGACTTATTGTAGATAGTGAGGTTCCTCAAAGACATGAGTCCATTCAGGTAGAGTAGATTACACATCATGTCTCTCACAGCTCGTAGTTTTTTTTCTCAGATCAGCAGATGGGATCAGTTCACTTTGTGAACAATCCTTTATTTGATGTGGATGTCGTCATGACTTATGATAATCCGTTGTTTGAGCTCAGTGTTGATCCCTTTCAAGTGTGGTATGATGATGATGATGATGTTTGGGATCCTATTTGTACACCTGGCTATCAGGCAGATTTCACAGGACAGTTGGGCCTAGCTGAGTAGTTTACAGGGGTGTACATAGTGAGGAGTGCTTATAGCTTCACTTTCGATCCTCACGTTCAGGACATCTACCAGTTGCAGAGGTCTTGAGTGTATCCTTTTGATGACTAGTATGATGGTTTGGTTAGCATGAAGACTGGGGGCGAGTCTAGTCTGTTGGTTCAGCTACTTTCGTGTGAGTTACTCTTGGTTGAGTTTCTCCCACGTGGCGATGCTGTTGTAGCATCTTCAGTTTGGGTGTTGAGTGTAGTTTCTCAGATGTTGTTTGTATTGTTGATGTTGATGATTTCTTCACAGGAGTATGGTGATGATAGGGACATTACTCCATTCTATCCTTGGGATCCAGGTGGACTTCTGTGTTTTGTTTTTTGAGATTTCTTGGGGACAAGCAATTTCAGGGAGGGAGGACTGTAATGTCCCCATTTTGAGTGAGCTTTGGAGTTAGTGGATTTAGCCTATCATTGGGTCCTTGTAGGCTAATTCTGGTGATTAGAGGACCCTGTTGTGGGTTTTGGCCCCGTTTTGAGGGACTTACTATTTGTAGTAAGTTATCATATGGTTCTACTGAGCTCAGATGATTTAGAGAAGTTATATGATGCTTTTAGATTTTATTTCTGGCTTCCTGTTTGGACTCCAAGATTCTTCGAGGGAGTGCCTATTTTTAGTAAGTCACCCCGTCAAGTTCATTCATTATCTTTCATCATCAAGATCACTCTTGTGCTGTCAGATTTTGATTCTGAAGCTTCCTCACTCGTTTTTGCAAGTTGGGTGAATTATGATTATTATTTATTTAAATCGGCTAGGTTGTCATTTTTATTGGGAATGTATTGTGGGCATCTTAGTGTTATATCTCGTTTGAACTGGATTGAGAAGTTTTAAATCCCGAGCTCATAAAACAGGGACCCTTTGTGTCAGAATATGGTTATTTTAATGAAAGGGTTTTTTTTCATCATTAAAGAGGAAAGAAATATAATAGTTTATTATATTTCAAATGTGCACATAAAGCAAAGTCTTTTGTAAGTGAAAAGTGTGTGAGAGAAGATATCTTTTATTATAAAAGCAATGCTTTGGGCAAAAACAATTCATCTTATGTCATTTGTTGAATTTGTGAATTTGTTCTTGGAGAAAGAAATCGATTTTGTTTGGAGAGCTAGGCTTTGGAACTTGGTCTTCATTCTTGGAGAGAGTTCTACTGTGAATTTCTTGTGTTTGGTCTTTAGATTTTGGAGAGAACACTCAATAGATTGTTGGGATGCAAAGATGGATTAAATCAAAATTATCCTTGGCTGGAAGTGAGTGAATATATTTATTTTCAAGGCTGCTGTGTGCATTTATTGCTGTCGTACGAAATTATTTGCAGAACCGTACTATGCTGGAAGTATACCATACCTCGTTGTTGGTTGTTGGTGACTGCTGGAAGGCTGCGTGAGGGTTCCTTGAGGCTTGTTTCCCTTCCAAAGTGGCTGGACTTCATTCAATGTATGCTGCGTTGTGACTTCCTTGAGGTTGGAAGTGTTTTATAAGGCTGTGTGACTACTTTGGCAGCCAATGTTGTTTTTTCTAAGTGCTGCGTGGACAATTAGGAAGATGCGTCAATAATTGGAGAGCATACATTCAAAAGGTGCTTCTTCGTTTAATATTTGTAATAAATTGAATAACTTTCTATGCTGTGTACGAACTTTGATGAACATTTGATTACTATTGGTGCTGTTGTTATTAAGATAATTCTAAGTTTAATTGCAAAAAAATTATAAATTGGTGTCATTCAATACAATTTGCATATAAATTCCGAGTTTTTAGCTAGTTTGCAATTGAGAGCCAGCTGGGCTCATTACACCTAATTAGGGTTCGAACCAATTGGAGGAGGAAAAAGGAAATAAAAGAAAAGGTTGGGCTTCATTTCATACATTAAGGTTCATTATTTTGATTGTATATGGTGGAGAGAGCTCTGAGATCAGGGTTTTTTCAGCAAATTGAAGCTTCAAGAACGAAAACTCTTGAGGTTGCTAGGCTGGACATTCCCCCAGCTTGCATGTGGAGTGTAATTTCATTGTTTCATCAGCTAGATAGAGTATTGTGGTATTGTTTTGTGGTGAGATTAATAACCTTGTTGGAGAAAAGGCAGAAAATTCAGATCAGATTTGCAAATCAGATTATTTACAGTGGAGTGTGGTAATTCCAGCCCATTTATTATAGCCGTACACTTCCAAGAGAGAGGATTGGTGTCACCTACAGCTGGATGTTTATTGTTTTAGACTGGGATGGGAAAGAATTAATTTGCAGTTGCAGATCAAAGTGGTTCTTCAGCAAAATTGACATTTTACGAGCCTCCAGACTTAGCTGTACAGCTTTTGTAGTCTGCACATCATGTTCTAATAGAGGTGTTAGGGTTTGTATCAGCATCACGCCATCAAACTCAGGGAAATAGTAAGAATTACCAACAGATCAGAATTACTAGTGATTGGGATCAACAATATGCATGTGAAATTCAAGCCCAAATTGCTGTTGAGAAAGTCATCAAATTCCTTCAGCTGGGTATGGCTAGTGTAGAAGCTATTTTTTAAAATAAAACATAGTTCAGAATTTGTTTGTGGTGTGATCAATTCCTTGTAAGATTTCTTTTCAGCATTTCTTCTTGTTTATGTTTTGTATTCTATTAGTCAAAGGCAAAAAACGACAAAAAATTTAAAAAAATACCAAAAACTGAGATGAGCCTGTCTGGCTCTCGATAATAAATTTGCTTTAATTTTAAATTTAATTGCAATCTTCCTCTTTAATTTTCAGAACATATATGAATTCAATAAATTTATTCAATAACCACATGAAGGCAACAATGATTAATTTCTAATGCCCTTAAATGGCTTACCAATTTAAATATTGACCAAAATAATATTTGAACCAGAGCAATGCATTAACATGAAATAAACTTGGCATCTTCATACATTAATGTAGCTGGCATTCGATGTATTTGCAGCCTGGCATTTGATGTAATTTGCAGTCCATAAATTTTTGACGCAGCTATGTAGTAGTTGCTGTTACAATTTGTTTTGTCTTTCCCGTATCTGATACGCAGCACTCTGATATGAAGCCGCAGCCTTTAAAGGCTCCCAATGTAACTATGCAGCCCCTTAACAAATAGTTACGATTGCCTCAAGCTTCAACCCAGCCAATCGAGGTTGTTTCTCAACCAGACGCAGCAAGATTAACTTCTTGCCCTTGATGTGACAACCCCAAACAATTCACAGCATTGCCGTACGGCCTCAGTAATTGCTGTACGGTTCTAGAAATCTGTACGGCAGCTTGGTAATTCCCTATTTGAGAACACAGCAAAGATTTATTGATCACAATTTCAGACACAATCAAACCTCAGCAAAAAGACAAATCGAACCCCAGGAAAAATAAATCGATTTGCCTGCAGATTAAAACTTCTCACAAATCTAGTATACATCAGCATTGAATTATGATTCAGAATTAGAACGAGCTCTCTCCTGGAAGAAGACCAAGCTCAACAGATGTTGCAGAACTCTCTCCAAAAGCTGAAGACCAAGTTCAAACCCTAGCTTTTCCAAGCCAAGCAGAAATCTCTCACAAACAAAATATCAAATCATCAATGGGTGAATGAAAGTGCTTTTTCGAATTGTATATATAGCTTTTTCGGAAAAAGCTTCAATTTCACTTTTTTAACTTAAAAGACTTTTTAATCATAACTTCATTTTATAACATTAAGTTACAAAGTAATAAAGTTATTAAATTAAAATAATTTAATTTAGTAACGATAATTTTAAAAATTAAAAGCCTTTGAACCCCATTGACTGCGCAAACACAATTCTGACATCAGAGCCTCAAACTTCAACTGCTCTGCCAGAAATAACCAACTACCACAAATAGCCAACTGCCAAAAATAGACTTACTATAAATAGTAAGTCTCTCAAACTAGAGATTCCCTGAAACTCGATCTTGAAACATCTGACACTCCGTGTAGACACCCTGCTAATCCTGGCCATACCCAAAATACCACTTACTAAAAATAGTAAGTTGACCAAATTGACCCGAACGAAGAGCAGACCTGGTAATCTGAACCTCCAGAATTGAATCGCAACATTGGCTCCGCCAACTGACCCCCCTCTGATCGCCTGATTAGCTTGCGAGGGTCACCAACCAAGCTAATCCCAAAAGTCTGAAAAACGGGGACAATACAAAAACACAAAAGAATTAGAAAAGTGAAAAAACCAAAAAGATTAAACATTCTTCATCAATCGCTGGTCAAAGAAAATTCAGGGAAAATCCATCAGGTATTGGCTTGAAATCTTATTCGGGATCTTTCATGCCCCTTGTGGGCAAAGGGGTCTAGTTGTCCTTGTTGGATGCTTTGCACCCTTGGGCTTAGTTGTGGATGGCCTCGAGCACCCTTTGTGTTATCCTCTCCAATCCCCATGATGGTTGGTTGTGGGTAGTGAAACAAAAACAATCATAATGGGTATGGAGGGAAATATGTTAGGAAGAGGTGGTAGACATTTGTTCCCCTGAATTAAGTAGGCCTCCCCAAGGGATGGAATCGTCAAGGTGGATATTCTTATTGCTTGTGGGCCAAGGGGAAAGTTGTCTTGGTTACATGTTGTGTGCTCTTGGTCTTAATTGTGCTATTTAGTCTTCCTCAATGACCTAGGTTCCCTCGAATTAAGTAGGTTACCCCAAGGGATGGAATCATCAAGGTGGATGTTACTGCCACTTGTGGGTTAAGGGGCGAGTTGTCTTGGTTAGATGTTGCTTGCTCTTGGGCTTAAGTGGGCTGAATAGTAACTGGGCACCCTTTATGGTTTTCCTCTCCAAATCCTACTATGGTTGATTTACCTCTCCAAACCCTACTATGGTTGATTTAGGGAAATAAAACCTGTGGTGCTTAATTTCTAAGGTCAACAAGCTGCATGGTTTATCTAAGTAGGTTAAGATGATTATGGACATATACGTACATGTACGTGTATTTTTTGTTGGATCCCTAACCCCAATAGAAATAATTGGACTTATGAATTATACTTTAAATATTGTTTAACATGTTGCAGGATGTAAACCGAGATTAATCTTGATAAAGACATTTTATTGGTAAAGATATAGTTCTAACTATGTATATCTCTTATTTAAATTGAACTTGTGATTTTTGGGCAAAATTTAAGTATATCCCAAAAAGGAGACATTGCAATTGGTTTGAGATTTTAAGCCCTACCTTTTTTCATTGAAATATTCCTTTAAGGCTATGGGCGTAAAAAAATCATATCTAGTATCTCAATTTGATCTCTCAATGCTTTGTTAGTATGCATAAATTTTTTGCTGATTTTTTTCTTGTTGCACAGGGTCTCTAGACAATCTTAAAATGTTTGTGCTATACTACATAAAGTCACCATTTTTCAGTACAAATCTATTAGTGAACATCAAATTCGTGAATGTAGGTGCATTGCATCCCTATAGTGCCATAAATGGTGTCATGCCAATGTACATGTAGTAGGTGCAATCACTAAACCCATGTCATCTACAAATTTATGATGTAGTTCCCTAAGGATCCTTCAACCCACCTTTAACTCTATCTATCCATCCATTTGGTAGTGATAGATAGTATAGGATTGAGGTCAATGCTAGTCAAACATAATAACTTGTGGTAAAAGGACTTGAGGAATTTTCTATCCTTGTCACTAGTAATGATGTTGGGCAGGCCATGTATTTTGAAAACCTCTCTAAAAAGTGGGTTAGCTTGTTCTCTAAAGTTAGTAGGGAAGACAAAGAAATGGGTTTATTTAGTTAACCAATCCACTACAAGAAAAATGTAATCCTTGTCATTTGCTTGAGGAAGACCCGTGATAAAATCAATGGATGAACTTTTCTAGTTTTGGCTTGGAATGAGTAAGAGCTGTACTAATCCTACTTGGGAAGTGTGGTTTCCTTTATTTTGTTGGCAAGTAGTGCACTCTCTAACATGCCTAAGAACATCTTCCTTGAGGCCATTTAGGATCACCCCATACCTTTGATTTTTGTAGAAGCCCAAAAGGATAACCAGGGGCACATCATGGGAAGTCCTCATAATTTTATCTTTCATTTTGGACTTAGGTACAAGGAGTGTTTTGTTCTTATAGTATATGTCCTTCACACTTTGATCCAAAGCACTAGTAGAAAAGGCATTCTTGGCACATTTGATGTAATATCCTCTTTTTCGCTAAGTCAGGAAATAGGGACCATTACCTTGTAATCCATAGCACAAGAGACTTCTTTCCTTCAAGTCTTTGATTACTACTAAGGATTATGACTTGTGAATGTGAAAATGATGCAATTGATAAGATAGAAAATGATATTATTATTATTGAATTTGTCAATGAAAACCATTCCCAATATATAGCTTGCAAACCCATTAGTGGTGTCCCTTTGATCAAAGAGACATGTCACTTCCTTTAGTTAGTCAGATCCTTCTCTAATTAACCATCTTGCTTAATCACTGAAATGGATTGTATGACTTATGCAAATCAATAGCACCTTTCTTCAAATTCATATTATTGAGACAATGACAATTAATTAAATATTATGTGTCTTATCCTTTGATAAAGTCTCTGACTGATTTGTCTACGTAATTGTGATTACTTTCCTTAATACTTCGTTCCTTTTAGATAGATATTGACCTTGGTTTGATTTATGATCTTTAATTGATATGCATTCTACATTTGGTCCACATGTTCATAGATTGGTCAAGTCTCTTTTTACTACAACATGCTTCTTGATAATTATTAAAGTCACTGCCAATGAAGACTTAATTTATTGACACCTACCGCTTGTTGCATCATTCTCTAATTGCTGCAGGTATAATCGATGATTATTTTCTTCACCAGTTTGGCCAACATACCTTTCCACTATGGTCATCATTGATCTTCACTTGATAATCTATATATCTGCGAAACTATGGTAATGGTACCAAAGACATATTTCTCCCAACGTCGATGTCTTTGTAGAGTCGTAGACCATGGTTGGGATCCTTTAACATTGCTGTCCAATCATTACTTTCCAAGCCAGTAACATTTAAGTCTATTAATTGTCTTCACATTCAATTTTCCATTGTTAACTGCTCACTACCGTAATTGATGTTCACCATATGTCATCAGTTGATTATCGCCGTTGACTAATCTTGGTCTTTTCTTTATCCTTCAATACATTTGTATCAAATTGTCGTCTATGCTAATGTCTACAACAACTCTCGTGGCCCATATGATTATTTATATTAATTTTCATAGATAGGATCAACTTCTTGATAACCATGCTTTGGTTACAATATCCTTTAACCTAGATTTATCATAAGATTACAATCTCTTTCCTATTTCCCATGGGTTCCTTCTTTCTGATTCCCTTAAATCATTGATATTGTATTTGCCTACCATATACATCACTTCTTAATCGTACATGGATGTTTTGCTAGATTATTGTTTACATGGTTGTGACTTTTCTTTGTATGTGTGCATTCTTGCTAATAATGTGGAGACTCATTTCAATAAGTTTCAATATTTATCAAATCGTATATCTTCGAAGTCCTGAATTGGGGACATTACAACCTCCCCCTCTTGGAAAATGCTTGCGCACAAGCATTCTTATAACAACATGATGATTGCTGGATCCCAAGTCAATGCATAGAATGATTCAACATATATTTCATTTTGATGTCATTGAACATATTATGCAATTCACTCATCATGTAGACTTTTGGGTCGCCAAAGTTATAGCACCAATGGTTCTTACTGTAGTTAGGTTGATTGTCCAAAACAATGAACTTGTAATGCTTATCCTTAAGGCGAGTCATCCATTCCGGCTTGGACTGTGTACCAGGATATCCATTGTTAATCTTAAGCTTGTATCCATTATTGAATGTCTGCTATTCATCAACCTTTGAGCTCCAAATGCAAATTGAATTCCAAATTATCCTTTTTTGTGTACCATTGCGCAGATGTTGGGCTACTCTAATTTCAACAATCTCATTCTCATACCCAAGCTGTAAATGCCTCTTTGGAAATGTAGGAAGTGTTTAATGCTTAAATTCATGGATTCAATATTCATTGATGATAAAAGAACATTGTTCAACCATAGAATCAAAGGCCTCGTATTTTCTCTCAAGATGTCAAAACAAGAATTCCAAATCTTCCAATCTGTCACCTCTATCTCGATGTGATAGGTGGAATTGCGTAACAACCTCTTGGGATGTTGATATGAATGATCATCCATTGTGATGCAAGTGGATACCGGAATGGTACTTGTAGGGTTAATTAGCTCCCTTGAGTGTGCCATAACCCAATAAACATTTTATCAATTGTTGATGTTATCATTATGTGACAATGACAATTTCGTTTAGGATGCATATGGGAAAGGCTACTCCTCTTTAGCGAACTCAAACATTCAACATTTGATCTTTGTTTCAAAGAAGGAATCCTATGTAGCTTTACTCACTCATTCAAACTCGGCCGAGGATTCTTGTCCTTCATCCCTATCTTTGCCATTTCCTTGATGGGCTTGATAAACTATATAACTAGTGAGCACATTTGTGGGGGATTCGTCAGACACTCACAAGACTTGGTCGTGACATCAATATCTTCCACATGTCTACTTTGCCTTTGCTTCTAATCTACAATCATTTAAGGAATGTGTGATGTCCCCTATTTGAAAAAGGTTTCAATAATAAATTACAATAATAATTTAAAAAATAAATAAATTAATAATAATAAATTAAAATAAATGAGCACAAAGATAGTATAATACAATTAGTAAAATAATAATAAATTTTATTAATAATATAATATTAATAATATTATTATAATAATGAAATAAGATCTTATTAAATAAGTAATGAAAGAAAATATAATAAATATTTATTAATAAAATGAATAAAATTTAAATATAAACATAGTAATAAATAATAGAATAGACCTACAAAGATAAACGCGACAATACTATACATTAGTAATGAAAATGTATTTACATCAAATGAATGAATGAATGAAGGAGTTTTAATGACGTCCACGAGACCAGCGGTCTAAGGGACCACGAAAGAACCAAAATTTAAATTGTTTGCCGAAGTTTCTCCAAGTAGGCCCTTCTGATGTGGATCCTCATTAGGAAAGTAGTTGTTTTGTGTAAGTTTGCCTCATCAAAAAGCTCAGTCAAACTGTTCACCTATAAGTTATCTTCATACTGACTGCGAATGTCCTCATAAGTAGCACACTCCTTGATAAAATGCCACTCCGTTTCAACCACCCCTTTGTTGCAAAAATTACACGTTCTTTCTTCCCACATTTTTTTGGGAACTTTCCATCTACCAATTTTGCACCGTAAATGGTGAGAGCTGGTCCTTAGCTGAACAATCAGAATTTTTGCCTTGCCTTAAATTGTGGAACCTAAAGAACCATAGGTAATTACGGGGTCATTATTTGGGAGTGATTTACTCCATTGCTGACAAGTCCCCTAGTATCGTATATGGTCGATAATTACCCCACCACATCTACAATTATTAATCAAAGTTTGGATGGTGAATTAATGGGAGAGTGACATAAGAAACCGGTCAATAGTCATGAAAATCCCTTTCAAGAGGTGCGAACATACCAGCTTTAAAAGTCACAGATGAAGAATAGTCTCTGTGTTGTTTCCACTGTCTTAAAGCATCAGTTATGACGACAACTATCACCGTCAAATACAAACCATTGACCTTAGCCATTAGCGGATGCAGTTAGGGAGGAGTAACGACTATAAAGTCGAGTAATTCAAATTGTTAATTAGTCAATTCTCTCCACAAGAGGAATCAATATATGAAGAGAACTCAAAAGAATACAAAAGCCAATGTTATCACTCAATTTACAAATTAATCGGTATTAATTTGCATTGAGATACATTGACCATCATTTATCAAACCGATAACAAGTTGGCACGATAATATCCTAATTAAAGTTTGTCTGAAACATCATTTAAGGAGAAACAAGGTCGATTGATTAGTATTATGAAAGAGTGCGAATAGAGAGAAGGGTTGCGGTGAAGAGTTAAGGACGTGTCACTTGGGAAGCATCACTTCATCGAACCAAGTATAAAAGGGGAATCAATTCCTCTCATTTAGGCATCATCGAATACTTTTCTTTTTACTTATTTATCTATAAAGTCGAGTAATGACCTCTCCGCGATGACCTCTCCGCACTTGAGCTCTCCCTCTGACCTCGGCTCACGCGCTTCCTGTGCGAGCTGAGTGCTCGCACCTGAGTGTTGCCCGCGTTGTTCGGCCATGTTCAGTCCCTCCCTTCGTTCGCGTTCGGTGTTTTCACCTTAGCTGTGCTCCCTGTTTGTTGTTTGCGCGTTCATGTTTTGTGGCTTCGTTTGCGTGCGATACATTGTTGTTCGTTCGTTTGCGCGCGGGTTACACTGTTGTTCACCTAGGTTGTGCTCCCTATCTACGGTTTGCGCATTCGCGTTTTGTGGCTTCATTTGCATGTGATACACTTCGTTCGTTTCCGCGCGGGCCGAAGTTTATTCTTGTTGCTGTTGTTGCTCCTCGCGTGCTGTGGTTACCTACTTCCTACAGCTGTCTTGTGCTATGCGTGGGTCGAACTTTCCACAACTGTTTGTTTGTGTCTGTGTTTGCTTGTGAGCGTGCGGGTCCCCTCTCCTTCCTTCATGGGCTTCCTACTGCCGGCTTTCTGGGAGCACTCGGACTTGGTTTCCTATTGTAGACCGTATTCTTCTTTCTCCCTGCTGGCTTCCTACTTGGTTTCCTATTGTAGCCGACTGGTCTGGTCTAGTCTGGCATTTTCTGGCAGACTGTATTTTGCTTGTATGCGGGCTGTGTGCTTATTCCTTGCACACGGGTCTGGGACTGTGGTGTGGCGCTTGGGTCTGGTATCCTGCTGCTGTTGCTGACTAATCTTTTTTGGCTGACCGTGTTTTTCTAACGCACATGCTTCCTGCTGTGTGTTTATCCCTTGCGCGTGTGTCTGTGACTGTTGTGTGTGTACAGACTGCTACCGACAATCCTTCCTTGCCTCTGTTGTGTGGTAATCTGTAGTCATTGTGTGTGTGGGGGCTGCATCTAGTGCACGTTTGTAGTGGTTATGCATTCCTCCAACTAGAATTTGCATGCATCAAACAACATGAAAACTCTATCACAGACCCCTGTCACTTACCAGTGGTTGATCGACCGTATGACCAAGCTCGAGGCTGAGAATCACTCCCTCCGAGACACTGTGTAGTCCCTCTTAGAGGCGCTCTCCAACTTGAAACTTCTCGTGGCCACCAATACATAGCATATCAATGAATTCTCCGCAACATTCGCAATCGAAACGACAATCATCAAGAAATAGGTAGACTCAAACAATGAACAGTTCATAGAGCTCAGTGCCATCAAGGGTAAATAGGTTGAACTAGATAGCAAACATGCCTCCCTAATCACTGAAACAGAACAACAGTTGAAATCCTTGGCCTCAATTTGCAGCAACAACAACACCAGCCCCGCACCTCTTTCCGGCGTTGAAAAACTTGTTTCGGACAAGTTGGCAGACGAGTGTGTTAGGCGGGTACATGAACTCAACTTGCGAGTCTGCGGCCTTCCACTCTCCCCCGATGCTGACCCTATCCTAGCAGGAGACTCCTTCCTCAATGAGCAGCTTGGCCTTTCTGACATCACTCTTGACAGGGCCTGGATTAATCACGACACACTTTTCCGCTAATTTCTCTCCATGGCCGACAGGCTCTGGGTTCTTAAGGCAAGGAGGAAGTTGTTCTCTCTTCCCACAAAGATTTACTTGGATGAGGACCTCACGAAATCCCAAGTCGTTGAACTGAAACACTCTAGGGGAGTGGTTGTGGAGACTAGACGTATGGGTAAGTGGGCTGTCATCAGGAACCTAGGAGCTATTATTTGTGACTCTCCCCTCGGTTGGGAGCACAGTCCGGCTTTCAAAGCCAAATGACGATCCAGGCAGCAGTTGGTCAGGAGAGAACACCACAATGGTTCTCTTCTTATCAACTGTTGGAATGGTAATGGCACCTTATGGTCATTACCGGGTCTTTTTCAGGATGTTGTTGGATCCGCCGACATTCTCACTGACACCGAGACTCACGAGAGCCCCGCCCGTCCTCTGCCTGGGTTTCCTAGATATCAGTGGTTTTCTGCTTTTCGAGACGAGGTTAGGTCCTCTGGTGGGGTCTGGGGTTCTAGTGGGGTTGCGTGTCTGGTTAGAGACCGCTTCTCTAGTTCTACTTCAGTGGTTCATGCTGACAGCTCTGCCAGATTCATGTGGATCCGTATTGGTTGTACTATGTCACATCACAAAAATATCTACATTGCAGTATGTTACTTTCCACCGGCCTTATCATATGTTGTTCATAGCACGGACTGTGATGACCCTTACGAGGACCTACACGAGTACATCATCAGATTCTCGTCCATTGGTGACATCATCATTCTTGGGGACTTCAATGCACGGATCAGAGAGTTTCAGACCCCCCTTCATGACCGCTAAGCCGATTCCACTTGCACTTCTGAGTTTGATCCTTCCACTCTGGGTTTACAACGCTCTTCTGATGACAGACGTGGTCCCCTCACGCGGTACAACCGCCATCTTCTTTAGCTCTACGAGTCTTCAGGTTTGGTGATCCTGAATGGGCTCCCTTGTTTCCTTGGCTATGGATTGTTCACTTGCTGGCCTCACTGCGGTGCTGCGAGTGTGGTTGACTACGTCCTATCCTGCACCTCCTTCATCCCCTCCATCTACCACTTCACCGTCTCGTGTCTTCCCCTAGTCGATCAAGCCCTTCTTAGCCTCTCCATCAGTGTCTCTCCACCCCCTCCCTCTTCCACCCCCCCTTTCCGAGCACCTGCTCAGACCCTTACTTGCACCTCCTATTTCACTGAGTGTGACCGTGATCTCTTCATCTCCCACCGCAGACGGCTCCTCCCTCAGACCTCCTTCACCGAGTTCGGAGACGCCTCCTCCATGTTCGACTCACTTGTGACCACCCTTTGGAGTGTTGTGCTTCTTTCCATTCCTCACTGCACCACCCCCTTTTCCCGCAGCCCCAACCGTAAGAACACTCGCCGTAGGAACCAGTGGTTCGACGATGACTACAGATCCTTCCACCGCTTCATTTTCTCTGCATTCTCCGCTCACTCTCCTTTCACCTAGCTGAGACTCTCCTACTGCCGCTTCCTCCGCCATAAGCAACGCACCTACATCGCTTCTGAGTGCAAGTCTCTCCGTGATTCCCTATTGCGGTCCCCCAAGCTCTTTTGGCGCACTCTGTTCCCTCGCCATCCCCCCCTCCTTCCACCCTTGACTTCTGCTCTCTGGTTTCCCACACCTCCACTCTTTACGACATTCTCGACCAGCCCCCGCTACACCTCACCCCCCCGCCATCTTGCCATCTCTTCACCTTCTCCAGCATATGTGAGGCGGTCAGACTTATGAGTTGTAGTAGGACTGCAGATGAGGAAGGGTTCCAAACGGAACTCTTCAAATTGGGCATCAGTGTTCTGGGTTCCTCTCTCTATTTGCTCTTCAACAGAGTGGTGTGCATTGGTTTTCCTGATTCATGGTTTCGACACATCATATACCCGATCCATAAGACCGGCGCAGTCTCTGATCCCAGGAACTACAAAACCATCATGGTTGGCCACACCTTTGCCAAATTGTATGCCACCGTCCTGAATACTATTTTTGACAGTCCCAACCGGTGCTGAGAGGGTAGGGGTGAATTAGCACTTGTAAAATTCTTCCTTTTTTTCTTTAATCCAGTGAAGTAAACTTACAGCACAAAAGCAAGCAGTTCTAAGCAAATAAAATAGTAAGTGAACAAACACAAAGTGACACTAGATTTATCACGTGGAAACCCGGTTAGGGTGAAAACCACGGTGTGAGGAGACTTCACAATATTTGTACTCTTCTGAAGTACGCCCTGTTAATAGCCTACTCGGTTAAGGGATAAAAACGCACTTGCTAGGTGTGACCCGGTCAAGGGATTTGTTACAGTAAGGTTTGTTAAGACCTGCCTGGTTAAAGGACTTCAAACACCTTGAAAGATGTCACCCAGTTAAGGGATTTTGATACAAGGGACCTGTTAGAGTCCAGCCAAATAATGGGATTTGTCTATTGTAGTTTGCTAGAAAACAATAGAATCAAGATCTTTATAGAAGGCTCTGCTTAGCCAGATGTGATCTCTATTTGTGCTCCACTGAGAATCATCACCGGTTAACATAGGTGTATTCTCAACTATTGTTGTGCTGCCTTGCACAACCTATTATTTCTCTTTCTCGATTTTGTCTAACCCTTGCTTCTGTAGCATATAGGTTCACTCTTTTTCTCAACAGAATGAAGGCAACTCTTATTCTTGACAGGCATAAGAATAAATAGAGTTGTGTTTCTTTCACTGCGCCTAAAATGCACGACCTAATCTTGAGATCCTTTGATTACATCACTTAGCTGAGTATTGGTTCACTGAGCAAACATCTGATATATTCTCTAGCTTTATTCGCTTTATGAAGAAAACAATAGCTGCGTGCCAGGCAACTTTCCTTCATAGGAGATAACTCCTTGATTTAAAGCCATTGAATCCGGCTTTAAATCCTTCAGTCATGCCTCAAAAGCCATTGATTCCGGCTTTAATTCCTTTAACTGTGCCACAAGCCGATCATCGAGACAACTCAAGGTCACCCGGATTTACTGCAATAAATCCTAATAGGTTGGAACAGATAGTCGATAGTTGACTATGACTTCCTCGGTTCATACCGGAGTCTTGTAATATATCGGTTGAGTTCTTCGATCTGTTGCAGTTTCTTTCATGTCTTACCGGTTGCATTTGCGTGGACTACCGGTTACACTGTCCCAGTTGTGTTATAGACACTAAGTATGATTATTGTTTTTTGGCTATTCTTGTCTCTACCAGTTGAAGTTCGGTCCTTGGTTGATACTAGGATACTCTCTTCCCTGATTGAGTGCATTGTCCGGTTGCTGATATATAGTGTAGTGACCGGTTTCAATGAAATTATAGTTACTCTTTTCTTGTAGCTATGGTAGGTGCCAAACTAGCGTCTCTTGATGTAGAGTTCCTTAAAGCTTCAACCTTTATAGAGATGACAAATCTCTATCCTCTTTTGCCAATCAATGACAACACTTGGACCGGTAGAGAGCTTACCAGTGACTGATGCCAACAATCTCCCCCTTTGGTATTGATGGCAAAAATATGATAGGTAATCATATTCTCCCCCTTTTTGACAAGAATGCCAAAAGGCTAATTAGAGAGATTTCCATTTTCTACTCTGCTCCCCCTGTGAGCAACAGTCCTTTTCATCAGTTCATAAAAGATAAGTTGTAACCTTTTGTTTGAATCACAATGAACTGATGACTCCCTGTTGATGATTACTGATGATCTGAGAGGGGTACAACCCCCAGTCTACCTCTGAGATACTCAAAAGTACTCTTTGGTAATGGCTTTGTGAATATATCAGCAATCTGTTCTTTGGTGGGCACATACTCCAATCTTACTTCTTTGTTCTGTACAAGTTCCCTCAAGTAGTGATACTTTGATGGCAATGTGCTTGGTCTTGGAGTGCATAACAGAATTTTTGGATATGTTTATGGCATTGGTATTGTCACAGTGAATTGCGATCAGTTCAGGTACCTGTTCCTGAATACCTTCCAGCAGTTGTTTGATCCAAATCACCTGTGGGCAATTTATTGCAGCAGCAACATATTCAGTTTCAGCAGTGGATTGTGAAATGCAATTCTGCTTCTTAATTGTCCACGGTACTATTCTTCCACCTAGAAAGAATGCCCCACCACTTGTGCTCTTTCTATCATCCACGTTGCTAACCCAGTCTGCATTTGTGTAGACTTTACTTTGGAATCCACCCTTGTGTGGAAACCATAAGCCATATTTCTTGGTTCCCTTTAGATATCTGAAGATTCTCTTCACTGCCATTAGATGTGTTTCTTTGGGATTAGCAGAGAATCTTGCCACTATGCCAACTGCATGAGCAATGTCTGGTCTGCTATGAACAACATACTGCAATTTTCCTATCATGGACCGATACATTGTTTCATTTACTTCTTTGGCATCATCCTCCTTTGATAACTTGAGATTAGTTATCATTGGAGTTCCAACCGGTTTGGATTCTTCTAGTCCAAAAGCCTTGAGAATTTCTTTTATGTACTTGGATTGAGAGATGAAGATACCTTCTTTTAGTTGGACCTGTAATCCAATAAAGAATTTTATGGGCCTTATCATAGTCATCTCAAATTCTTTCTTCATTTCTTCAGCAAATGCTTTGCTCATTCTGTCATCTCCTCCAAAGATGATGTCATCAACAAAGATTTCAGCAATTAAGTTTCCATCTTTTCCGGTTTTGAGATACATATTATTGTTGTCACCGGTTCTGATGAATCCAATTATCAAAAGCTATGAATGCAACCTTTCATACCAAGCCCTTGGGGCCTGCTTGAGCCCATAGAGAGCCTTTTTCAGTTTGCAAACCATATCAGTCTTTTGAGCAGATGTAAACCCCTCCGGTTGCTCAATGTAGACTTCTTCCTCTAGTATTCCATTGAGGAATGTAGACTTCACATCCATCTGGTACACTTTAAAGCTTTTGTGAGCTGCATAGGCAAGAAGAATTCTCACACCTTCCAGTCTGGCCACTAGTGCAAAAGTTTCTCCATAGTCTAGTCCAGCTTCCTGAGCATATCCTTTGCAAACCAGCCTTGCTTTATTTCTGATGACTTTACCATCCTCATTCAATTTGTTTCTGTAGACCCATTTAGTCCTAATGACATTTTTGTCATGAGGTCTTGGCACAAGTTCCCATGTGTCATTCTTTTCTGTTTGTTCAATTTCTTCATCCATGGCCTTGACCCAATTCTCATCTTCAAGGGCTTCTCTGGTGGTTTTGGGCTCAACACACGAGAGAAGACAGACATTCTCTTTGGCCGTTTTCCTGGTTAGGATGTTCCCATGTTTGTCACCAATTATATTGTCAGTAGAGTGATATGTGACATACCTTGGAAGAGCCGGCCTTTGTTCCTGATCTGGTTCGTTTTGTTGAGCAATTTCTTCGTCATGGTTCTGAGCATCTACTTGTTCACCATCCTGGGGTGTCCTGTCAGCTTCGGGCACAATCTCTCACTCTTGATTTCTATCAGTGGGAGTTACCTTCTCATCTTCAGTTGTTGCTTCATTGAACTCAAAGACATCTCCTCCATTAGTAAATTTAAGATTTTCATAATTGACATGTCCGGTCCTCTTGTTTGGTTCTGATGATTCATCAATTTTTACATTGATGTTTTCAATTATCTTGCCTGTTCTTTTGTTCAGACACCGATAGACTTTGATTTTGGTAGAATAACCCAAGAATGTTCCTTCATCGCTCTTGGGATCAAACTTCCCAGAAAATATTTCCCTCTTGATGTAACATTTACTACCAAAGATTTTGAAGTAGCCTACACTGAGAGTATGCTTAAACCATAGTTTGTAAGGCGTCTTACCGGTTCCCTTTTTGACTTGAACTCGGTTGATTGTGTAGACAGTGGTGCTGACAGTGAAATGACCCTAACCGGTCATCTACTAACTTTCTCAATCAAATCACATGCAGATTCGAAAACCAATAAAACATGCAAGTACCCAACAGATAAATTCGAATAACCAGCGGATATAACTTTATTAACTTTCTCAGAAATACGGTTTTGTATTATACATCAGCAATACATAAACCCAACATTACAATATTCAATCCAATCCGAAATACAACAAAGAATAGTAAGACTGGATAATGAAGAATCTGATATAACAATGGCGAACTTTTGATGAATCCGCACCGGGATGAATTGGGTTTCCATCCAATCCACCAAGAAATGCTGAAGGTTTTCGTCTTCAGATTTCTGAATCGATAGCTGAAGCTTCTCGAATTCTCAAAGAGAAAATAATATTCATAAACTGAAGCATGCTCAAATGAGACTCTCAACATCCTCTTATGGCTGCAACAATGACTCTTCAGTTTCCCCACTGTGACTCTTCATATTCCCAAGTTCGTCTCTTTATAATTTCACTTTAAGTCACTTTTTGAATAATTTGACCGTTGAGTAATAAAGTGAATTAATTAATAAAGTAAGGAAATCTTTCGGCATTAAAACAGAAGCCCAAACAAGCTCAAAAGCCGTCATGTGATTGCTCACCGGAAAGCTCTCGACGAGACGCTCCAAGTCCATTACTGAAAAGCCGAGAATACTGAACCCCCTGTTGACTTACTATAAATAGTAAGTGCCCTAGAAACCTGCAGGAACTGCACCGAATGGCCTGGAACTGAAACCACCTAGGCCGATCATCCCCTGGAACACTGCCACGCCACGGTTAGCCCTCTGAGCCAAGGTGAAAAGGCTAACAACCTGGCACAATATAATGTACTTAAAAAGGGGACATTACAATCATCCCTTCCCGGAGATTGCTTGCCCTCAAGCAATCGGTATCTGCATGCTGCAATCAAATACTTGGATCCCAAACTAATCTCAGGGAAGCTGCTCCACCGACCTGTCGTGTGTAGCTGACATAGTCATTAGGCTCCGATCTGTGAAGCCACTCTCTACATAACCAAACAGCAGCCAAAACAATGCCCGACTCCCAACCTACTGCAAGATCAATCGTGCCCATTTGCTCTGTACTGTTGTCATCTATGAGTAAGGACTCAACCCAACTGAGAACCTCACTCCAACTGGGATCTCTCGTGCCTCTACCATCATGTGCTGGAGAAAACTAAACCTCCTGTTGATTGACCCCAAAAATGAGAACCAACAGTGAATATGCCCCTCCTGGATCCCACAAGCAAAAGTGCCATACATCTCCCCAGCTGGCTGAAAAAACTCGGTGCTCACTGTCCATACTGAGTGACATATCGGAAATACCCATTTGCCATAAAGCTGCCCCTCTAATTTGTAACCTGAACCAGTAATTGAGCTGAAGAGGCAAACTGTCAAAACCACCAGAGAAAACTTCCACCTATGATGCACTGACTATCTCTGTTGGAAACCCCAAATCAGCATAAGGACTCCATGACTGTCTCTCAATGCTCGGAGTCATATAAAGTTTACCATTGTGTGAAGAACTCACACCAGCTAGCATAGCCAACATGCCAAACTCGATAACCCCGTACTGAAGAAGTCCTACTTGATCAACATCCTCATTGAGCGGTAATGTAGGGAAAGACATAACTCTCATCATGCCACCAAATATAGCTACCACTCCTGGGCTGCGGGTACACAAACCATACTGCTCGTCAACTGACCTCAGCCCACTACTCTGTTTTGACGACCAAGTCTCACCTCTGATAGCTGCCCTTGGGTCCCACACCCTGCAACCAATCTCGTCCTCCTCCTGGGAATAGGAAGTAGCTCCCTCAACTAACTCAAAGAGGGGATTATCGATAGTCAACTCCGCACCCATATCAAACAAGGAGTTATCCATCAACTGAAAGTGATCTAACTCTTTATGAAACTCCTGATGACTCGAAGATCTTCTTGGACAACTGTCGAAGTCATAGGTCTGCTGTATGCTGTCAAGCTCCTGAACCACCTCCTGATAGAATTCAAACCTATCCCTATCATCCTGTTCCCTGTATTGGCTAGAGACCACAATCTGATTCCTCGCCTCTTGTAGAGCGATGCGAGTATGCTCTAAAGTGCCATGAGTAGCACTAAGCTCCCTATTGAGCTTATCAATCTCAATCTCCTTATTCCTCAACTGCTCAGCATAATTCCCGACAACCTGTAACAGGTGGTCACGGTCTGTAAGAAGTCTCAAATACTCCGACTTCCAATCCTCAAAAGCTGTCCTGACTCCCTGTAAACTTGCAGTATAGGATACAATACCTCTGCTGCCCTGCCCTTGATCTCTCTGAGCTGTCCTATACAGATCATCAATGATCTGGTGAGTGCTATCATGGTGAACTAATGCTGCAATAATAGCATCATTGCTAACTTTCAGGTGACTCCTCAAGGCACACTTCTCATCAGTGTTACCCCGAGATGCACTGCCAAAGGGATCATCCATATCCGTGTGATACAAAAGTGAAGTGCTGCTAAAGAAGTCACATGACTCCTCATTACCGGAATCACTGAAAGCCTCCCACTGGTTATCACAACCCATAATCCTGGAGTTAGCAAACTCCGCCACCAAATCACCAAAGTAGAGTGCTGAACACTCACCACCGAGTCCCGAAAGCGGGGAAGACTCAATTGTAACACCTCTATCACTAGGCTGCAATTTATCTCTCCCTTGATCAATCGTGCATACATGCCCCTGTGACCAACTCTCCTGGCATAGGAAACAAAACTGCCCTGCCATCACTGAGTCTTGGCCTATCACTGGAGATTCTGCAACTTGAAAGCCTAATGATGCCCGTTCGTTTTCAGATAACGAACTCATGAATCTTTCAGCCTGAAGCTTAATTAATTCAGCTGAGAGTTCATGTGTCATGGATGCTCTCCTTATTCCTCCTCTCCATAATGCCAACAATTCAGACCGCAATTGTTTGCATATGTCATACTCCTCATCTAAGATCGAGGATAAGATAGTCATTATGCATTTCTTCACCTCATTTGAATGACGTTCCCTGTAATTATTCAGGAGACACCGAAACAATTGCTGAATCATTTCATCATAACCAAGATTCAACATGTGACTGAAAACTCTAGTGCTTGCCACTAACTCCAAGATTTTTACCTGCCTATCAAAAGTAGAGTCTCTGTCATACCTCAGCCCATCTAAGCTGTCTACAATCAGCTGTAGCACCTATCTCCAAACATGCTCGGTGTAAGGAATGATGGGGGCTGTAATTCGAGTGATCTCACTAAGACATGAGGCGACTGCAAGCCTAACATCTCGAAGTGGATGACTCATAAACCTACGTTGCACTAAGGCAACCATCGTGGGATGCATGGCCCAATTAAATAGCCTGCAATCAGCCTGATCAATCTTGGATAAATATGAATTTATTTCATTGAGCTTGGCTAGCATGCGGCTTGCAATTTTCTGTTCCTCTAGTTGCCATCCAAGGCAACACAATTCATTCCCGATTTCCATTTTGTTGGCTAAAAATTTTGTAAGCCGCTAAGACTACACCTTACAAAATTGTAACTTTAGACGTCTCATGAGATTTCTCTCTCCTCTCAGCAATAGGGGAGGCTCCCTTCTTACAGTAGGTGGCTTCAACAGGAACTTAACTGAAATTACAAAAAGGGTGGTTCTCTTAATCAATTCCTCTTTTTTCAGGAACAATTTGTGTACAACTACTACTTTCTAACTCAACAAAAAAGTGCCTTATTGCTATGATAATACTCGTGACCCTGGAATTGACATAAGAACAATACCAGGGGCAGTAGCTTTCTTTTTTATATTTTGTGAAACAAAAACAGGAACCCAAAGTCTCCTGCGCTTGTCTCGTGAGGATTCAAGCAGAATAACCAGTAAGGCACAAAGTCTCTTACCAGATACTCTCAAATTTAATAAAAACACTTAAAACTGAAGCCCAAAGTCTTTAGCTCTAAGTAATTGCAGCCACTACTATCTATCACAATTTGTCCTTTTGCAGCACAAAGTCTTCAAAAGTTCAAATCGGCTTTGAATGCAACAGACAGCTCAAAGTCTGCACAATTGAATTCAAAGCCCTCTTGAGCAAAACTCCAAAACTCACGATCAATATCCAGAAAATGTCGTCACATAACACCTTGAATCAACACAAAGTTTGAAAGCAAGTTGCCCCTTTTATTGAAAGCAATTCAAATTTACATCTAAGTTCAAAGTCTTAGAGTGTAGATACAAACTGATAGAATTTTCTTGCCTTGCCAAAAGATGATTATTTACAATGAGCTCCCTCCTTTATATAAGAAAAGAGGAAAGAGAAAGGTGGAGAGAAAAGGGGAAAACCCTTAACCGCCTTGACTTATTCCCTAACTAACTAATTAATTTTGACTTTTTCAAAGTTGCATGCCTAATGCACTTGCAAGCTGATTACATGTTACAACTTTGCACGTGATACTATCACATGCAATTACATATGTCAAATACAAATTACAAAGACATGATGAAAATATTCTAAGTGCCTGACAAGACACGACACCTATTACATCATCCTTCGTTTGTCTTCTTGCTGCTACAGGATGCGCGGTGATAGATATGCTCTAGTTTGGTGAAAGTATCTGGAACAGGAACCTGCATCCTTGGTTGTCTCTTGAGAAACACATTTGTTTCTTTCCATCTCTGCCTTGGAAGAGTTATTTCTGATTGTAGTCTTTCAAACCTTTTTGGGGAGAAAGATCCAATCTTCTTATCCAGCCTGTGCTCTAATTTTGATTCGTTTGATTCCCTCGAAGTTGAATTTCTCTTAAGGGTGGCCTTTGAGCTCTCCTATGGGCTTCCCTTTCTCTTTGCTCACGTTCCAATCTTTCTCTGAGCCTCCTTTCAATTCTGTGTCTTTCTCTTTCAAATTCAATACCAACTTCCTCCTCTTCTTCCAAGATGGCCCGAGCAACTGAATAGTGTGCGTCGTCTTCCCTTTGATTCCAAATGAAAGCCCCTAAGTTTGAAATGATATCTTCTTGCCTTACATTTATAGCCAAACCTGGTTGCATAGCTAGATAATTAGCATAGGAAGGCAACACCATCTTAGATCATTCTTTCTATTTTTGTTTCTTGAATCTTCCTTTCAATCCTTTGGGCCTTTACTTCTTCCTCTTCTGGTGTTGGCTAGAAATTCTCCTGACATAGCAATATGATATATTTGAGTAACTGTGACATGAAGATTCCACAAGGTAAGAATATCTTCAAGTGATGGATCCACCGCACTTTTGGATGCACAAGTGAATGGATTTTGGAAGACTATGAACATGGCATATGGCTGGAAAACTTTAGGACAGCGAAGAGGTGAGTGGATTTTAGCTCAAAAATGATAAGACCCAAATACGGGTTTCTTGGTGGTGATTGCATGTGTGGACAGCGAGAAATATGTAGTGAATGGAGGGATGTCATGTTATGAAAAAGTGTCAAATTGACCACCATTATGAGTTTGACGTCACATGGTAGTGGTAGGGACAGTGGCTTTATGCAAGTGGATTTGGAAAATAGCACATGAATAACTTGCATTTGGTTTATCTCTTTCATAGGATGGGGTTTTTAATCCCGACTGCACATGCAAGAAAGATGAAGTTCTTGCACATGCATCTTTGAGAATTGAAGAGAGGAAGTCGAAGAAACATATATTCAATCCATGTAAATCAAAATTGCAAGCCTTACATGTAGAATAAATAAATTTGGAAGAAAAACAAGGAAAAGAACAAGGAAAAAGTTACCTCAATCTTCAAGATAGAATCTCTCAAAATAAATCCAATTGATTCCCGGATTTAGAAAAGATTGGATAGAAAGAGTATAAATAGATCATTTTCCTAGTCTCTCTCCCTCAAAATTGGATAGTCAATGATCATATACAGCCAAATGGGAAAGATTGAGAAGAAAAATGCCAAGAAATAGCAACCGGTTGACTATTTCTCTTGCTTATGCAATGAGAAAGAAAAATAGTGTCTAGGGCATAAATCCGATAAAAAATGATAAAATAAATCAATAAAAAGAATGAATAACTCATCAAAATCAGTTCTAGAGCTGAGTGAATGATTTTAGATGCTCAAATCTTCCAAACATGAGGCGTTTTTGAAAAAAAATGATCAAGAAGTGGACTGTTTTGATCACATTACATATGCTGTATATTATAAACAGCATATGCAATGTATATAAAAATCGACGTCAAGAAGAAACAATGCTGAAAATGCATTTTTCGAATGGAAAAACACATACAATGCAGCGTGCATTCTCCTTCAAATTCGACGTCTAGGGCTTGGAAGAACTCTCAAAACACTTAGCAAAAAAAAAAAACGTCTCATACACATGTTTAAAAACGTTCTTTCCAAATGCATTTGCATACATCTAAACACATGCAAGGACACTTAAAATCGACGTCTATGCAAGGCCTATTAAAAACGTTATTTAGAAGTTCGGTTGCATATGCATAAAACTTGAGTTCGAATACATATGCAACTGCATTTGAAATCGACGTCTATGCATGTATGTTAAAAACGTTGAATACCAAAGGCATTACATATGCATAAAGTTGAAATAGAAAGCACATGCATTAAACTCAAAAATCGACGCCTTCATTTGGTTATTAAAAACGTTGAAAGTAGAAGGCATTACATATATGTAATAGCCTCAAAAATTGACGCCCATGCATATATGGTTTAAAAACGTTCTTTTAATGATGGGTTTGCATATGCAAAGGCTTTGAAAATAAACGTCTAGGGAAGACAATTAAAAACGTTCTTTTTATATAGTCATTACATATACAATAAACATATGTAATAGCTACTAAAAATCACGTATAGAGGAAGGACATGTTTTTAATGTATTAATATATAGAGAATATATGCAATACATTTAAAATTTAATGCCAAGGGGAGAAAATAATAAAGAAATGAATACGCATTTTTCAATTACATATACATATCCTTATAAATATGACTTTTATAAAGAAAAAACCACCTGGGAAGTAAAAATATGTTATTTTAGAGATGCAATTGCATTCAAAAACAACACTTGATCAAATATTAAATACGCTGTTTAGAGATCCAACTGCATATGTTTGAAAATACATAGAATATGCATGCAGTCATTAATAAAAACAACATATTTAATGAAAAAGACTTAGAAGTGAGATTTTAAAAGTGTTTTGCACATGAATGATATGCAGTGAGGAATAAAAATCACACCTTTAATACTCAAGTCTTTAATTTTGAATTAATTTAATATAACTTATAGTATTTTAATAAAGTAACATAAAATTAGATTATTTAAAAACTAATTTTATTAAAACATAAAAAACTTTAATCAAATCAACTCAGAATGAGTTGAAATTTGAAAATGAATTATAAAATCCATTTAATATATCAAATGTAATTCGAAATCGTGCAATTGACTTCAAAAACCCCACCTTTTAAGGATTTTTAAAGAATATGCAGTCACCTTCAAAAACCTCACCTTTTTCATCATAATTTGAGTTATACAACTCCGTTTGATGTCTAAGTTAGCTCGAAACGAGCGTATTTCATAGGGCTTTCGACTCGAGGGAAAATCAAGATAAAAAACAAAGGAAAGAACGAAAAAGAACGCATGAAACGTGTGCTATAAAGAGCTTTTCAGGGATAATGAATCGCCTTTACATCACTTTATCAAAAATGTTCAAAACATAGAGGATACTCCTACAAATTGACAAGAAAAATTTCGTAGGGTTGCCACAATTTTGTGATGTCAAAATTGAGGACAACAAATTTCCTTTTGTACATCTCTAAGCTAGACACCATAGAATGTGCCATTGAATTCCTTTGAGAACACTGGGCTGTCCAGTGACTCCATGATTTAACCTTTTACCAAGATTCATGCAGGGACTGAAAGGAATTCTGTAACAGTGAACCTGCTGTCTCCACAATAAAAATTTTGATTCTTCTGCTTAAGGTATCAAATAATTCTCTGTTCCTGATACTGAAATTCTGAATACTGCTAATAGAATGCTGTCAATTTTCTGAATGTAAGAGTGAATTCCGAACGTGGACAACTCGCTGTAGTTTAAACCTGGAAATGCACTTCTTGGTTTTACAAGAAATCAGATGTTTGAGTGTCTGTGCTATCTCTTCTAAAATTCTGAAAACGCTGTATTTTCCGATGCACGGACTGGTGTATTTGTAAAACAAAGCAATAGGTTTCCTAGCAATGCCAATCATTCACACTTTAGAATTCTAGAAATACATTTTTGTGCGTTCTTGCAAAGATGTCAAAGACTCCAACCTAGTGAAATAATTTCAACCAATTCTGAATATGACAGTTGCCCAATATCAATCATAATCATCTATTCCGTGATTGCAAATTCTGAGCCATGATGGTTTGTAGCTTCAGACATCCATGACAACCACCTGTTTTGGTTGAATCTGTCCCAGGCAGCAGATGGTTAAAGGCGCGGACCCCACAAGATTTTGGAGCTGTCTCAACTTTTGATTTAGTGAATAATATAACTTTAATCATATGAATAGCCGCATAGAAACAAACGCTTAGCCCGATAATATATGTATTTATTTATTCATTTTCTGAAAGAAAGGAATAATAATAGACGGCCCCACAACATTCACGACTAATATGGAAACCTTTTAAAATATTCTTTCGCATCATTTCGCTAACGAAATATTAATATGTTACCTATTTCATATCCCTCATGACAATTAAACACCCAAATTTTTAAAATTAGCTTGTTGTCTCACAAATTCCTTACGCTTGGCCCACAAACTCAATGAGTGTATATATTTTGAAATATTAAATTGCTGACATCGATTACTATCAAGACCTCACTGTTGATAATTGAGCATATACTCTGAATCTCCAAACTGTAACTCCTACCATCTGTTTCTTCCTCTTACAGCCAGTGATACCAATGCTGGCATGTGTCTATGGAGCACGCGACTGTTACTTGCCTTTGCCGTGTTCGACCCGTGCACAAGAGTGTTAGGAGGAGAGTTGGTGTCTTGTTCATGCGACCAGAACGGAGCTTAAACTAACTGTTCTACTCTCGTGCTGTTGCCGTATATGCTATATGGAGGAGTTGCGTGAGTGTCGAGAAGCTCAGGTAGCTATGCTCTCAACACTCGTGTTTGCAGGTTAGGATGCACTTCCTATCGCGTTTGTCCCGGTTGCAGTCCCAGACTGTTCCTTGTTCGATATCCTGGTATTTGATTAAGAATCGTGCATTGCAAGGTCCGTGCATTCACTTCCTTCCTGTGTCTTGCCTAGGCGTGTCGGGAGGTATTGTGCTGGGAGCAACCACCACGTCCACGCGGTATCACTCCTTATTACCGAGCGTGGCATGCCTCTCGACAATTTACGGGGCCCAAGCTACTTGAGGCTTCCGTCCAGTTCACCATTCGTAGTGTGTCTACCTCTGAAAGAACATCCTGAATACTAGTTTGAAAGGTAGCTTGTCTACCAGCGAATGAAGCACTAGCTCGAACGTGACTGGAGAGGCTCACGTGAGCTGTGACAATGTTTGTGCTAGCTTAGAGGCTACGCACTTTGCTCCACTTCCTCCCTAGTTCGTTCACTCTCGTCTATATGGCTTTCGTCTGGTGTAATTTTCTTATCTCTCACAAGCCTGATCGAAAACTACTTTCCCTCCAAAGTCTCTTGAAATTTTTATCTACCGCCAAACATGAAGTAGTCACGTCTCGAAGAGGATTGTTAAACAGTCTGATACAATATCGAAGATTGAGATTGAATCCCAATAGCAGCCCATTCTGTTGGACCTATATGGCCGACGAACGCAGTGTCCACCAAAGATACAATAGCCTTAGCCGCCAAGGAAGCAATTGCTGGAAAAGAAATAAGTGAAAACTTCCTGTCTAGCTCGTCTGCCTCGAATGTATTTTTGTAACTTGATACATGCACAAATCAATACATGATAGACAAGAGTTTTAATATCGTTTCAGACCTATAGTCGACAATCTCTTGGAAGCATATATTTTCATCTCTAAGGCGGCACCACTCTTACAAAATCCCAGAGCAAGTAAAAATGACTGACCTGCAGATATTATATTTCTGCAAATACTTCTCAAATTTGACTATATGTGGACTCAAGAAAACCTCATAGGCTGGCAGGAATACCAGCTCTGATACCTCTTAAATGACCCTAACCGGTCATCTACTAACTTTCTCAACCAAATCACGTGCAGATTCGAAAACCAATAAAACATGCAAGTATCCAACAGATAAATTCGAATAACCAACAGATATAACTTTATTAACTTTCTCAGAAATATGGTTTTGTATTATACATCAGCAATACATAAACCCAACATTACAATATTCAATCCAATCCGAAGTACAGCAAAGAACAGTAAGACTGGATAATGAAGAACCTGATATAACAATGGCGAACTTTGGATGAATCCGCACTGGGATGAATCGGGTTTCCGTCCAATCCACCAAGAAATGGTCCTCAGATTTCTGATTCGATAGCTGAAGCTTCTCGAATTCTCAAAGAGAAAATAATATTCATAAACTGAAGCATGCTCAAATGAGACTCTCAACCTCCTCTTATGGCTGTAGCAATGACTCTTCAGTTTCCCCATTGTGACTTCATATTCCCAAGTTCGTCTCTTTATAATTTCACTTTAAGTCACTTTTTGAATAATTTGACCGTTACATAATAAAGTGAATTAATTAATAAAGTGAGGAAATCTTCCAGCATTAAAATAGAAGCCCAAACGAGCTCGGAAGCCGTCATGTGATAGCTCACCGGAAAGCTCTCGACGAGATGCTCCAAGTCCATTACTGAAAAGCCAAGAATATTGAACTCCCTATTGACTTACTGTAAATAGTAAGTGCCTTGGAAACCTACAGGAACTACACCGAATGGCCTGGAACTGAAATCACCTAGGCCGATCATCCCCTGGAACACTGCCACGCCACGGTTAGCCCTCTGAGCCAAGGTGAAAAGGCTAACAACCTGGCACAATATAATGTACCCAAAAAGAGGACATTATAGACAGCTTCTCTCCAGAAGTGATGAGGAAGATTCTTTTGGATCAACAGGGTTCTAGCATAGTCGATCAGTGTTCTATTTCTACTTTCTGCTACTCCATTCTGCTAAGGAGTCCTAGGTGCAGAAAACTGTCTCTGTATGCCATGTTCCTCACAGTAATGAGTGAAATCTTGAGAGGTGTACTCACCTCCTCTGTCCGACCTCAAACATTTCAAGCTTCTATCAATTTCCTTTCCCACTCTAGCCTTGTAAACCTTGAACATGTGAAAGGCTTCTGATTTCTCTTGGAGAAAGAGTGTCCGCATCATTCTCGAGAAATCATCTATAAACAACATGAAATACCAGTCTCCACGATAGCTCTTTGTCCTCATTGGTCCACACAGGTCTGTGTGTCCAAGGTCTAGAACATTTTCAGCAGAGAAGGACTTACTACTGAAACTTGCTCCTGTTAGTTTTCCTAACTGACAATCCTTACAAATACCACTCATGGGTTTTGCAATTTCTGGGAGTCCTCTAACCGATTTCTTTTTACTCACTTTGACAATGCTGTCAAAGTTTATATGGTAGAGTCTCTTGTGCCATAGCCAGCTATTGTCTTTTTTGGAGATAAGACCGATCTTGCTTGATTCTCCTTTGACCGAAGCAATTAAACAGGCTCCTTCTGTTGAGTCTAGATAGAACAGATTGCCTTTGCTCTGTCTACCAATTGCAACATGAGATTCGGATTGATTTTTGACTATGCAGGAGCTTTGACCGAATTCCAACTGAAAACCTTTCTGGTTCAGCTGTGCAACACTCATCAAGTTGTACTTGAGTCCTTCGACCCAGTACACATCTTCACAGATAGCATTGTTGCAGAGAACAATAGATCCCTTACCCTTGATGGCACAAGGGGCATTGTTTCCAAATGTGACTGATCCGCTGTCGTTGAGCTCCAAGTTGATGAACTTGCTCTTGTCAACGGTCATATGGTGAGTACATCCATTGTCAATGATCCAATCGTCATGCTGATGAGATCTGGATATGAGTGCAACTTCATTAATAGCTGGGCTCTCCTCCTTTATTGCAACAAATGCAATTTCTAGATCTTTTGAGTCTTCAGACTCATTGTCTGTGACTCCTTCCTCCGCAAGATAGCACTCCTTTGCTTTGCTCTTGAACCGGTCTCTTTTGTCTCTGTTTTCATTATCTGGACACCGGGCAACAATGTGTCCTATTTTGTTGCAAGAGAAGCATTTTAAAGGGAGTTTCCCTTTATACTTCCCTTTCCCTCTGGGGAATCTCTTGGCAATGAGAGCTTCAAACTCATCTTGCTCCATCTCCTCTGAGAGTAGATTCTCAACGAGGTTGCCGATCTTACCGGTAGAAGAGTTACCGGTTTCTCTTCCCTTTTTGGTGGAAGAGGCATTGACAGATGACTTAAATGCTGCTTCCTGAACGGATAGGCTATTATCAAAGTTGCTTAATTCAAAAGCAGCCAACTTACCAATTAGGGAGTCTAAGGTGACTTGATCTTTGGTCACCGACTTGAGCTCTTGAATGGAAAAGATTTTTATAGCATACTGAGGTCTGAGAGTTCTCAATATTTTGCTCACCACCTCCTCTTTAGTCAGCTTGCCTCTAGCGCTTCTGATGGAGTTGATCACTTCCTTGATTTGGTTTCTATATTGCTCGATATCTTCTCCATCATTCATCCTCATGTTGTCATACTTTCCCCCGAGGCTTTCAACCTTGGCTCTCTGAACATTGGTATCTCCTCCATAGACCGTTTGTAATGTTTTCCACATTTTGCAAGCGGAGTCAAGATGTTCAATCTCAGCATAAACGTAGTCGGGTAAGGTGTTAGCTATCATGTCCATGGCAGCCGTGTGCTCAGTCTTCATTTTCTCTTGATCAGGTGTCAAGGTGCCAGCGGGCTCACTGTAGTCGTTGGTAACATGATTTTAGTACTGATCACCGATGGTCTTCATATATAGCTTCATTCTGTTGCACCATAAGGTGAAGTTTTCTTTTGAAAACTTTGGTCCTTCCGTTCTCATCATCATAGCTTTTTCTCTGTGTGGTTAAGCAACAAAGAAAAACAAAACAAGGCTCTGATACCAATTGACAGTCCCAATCGGTGCTGAGAGGGGAGGGGTGAATCAACACTTGTAAAATTCTTCCTTTTTTTCTTTAATCTAGTGAGGTAAACTTACAGCACAAAAGCAAGCAGTTCTAAGCAAATAAAATAGTAAGTGAACAAACACAAAGTGACACCAGATTTATCATGTGGAAACCCGGTTAGGGTGAAAACCACGGTGTGAGGAGACCTCACAATATTTGTACTTTTCTAAAGTACGCTCTATTAAGAGCCTACCCGGTTAAGGGATAAAAATGCACTTGCTAGGTGTGACCCAGTCAAGGGATTTGTTATAGTAAGGTCTGTTAAGACCTGCCCGGTTAAAGGACTTTAAACACCTTGAAAGATGTCACCCGGTTAAGGGATTTTGATACAAGGGACCTGTTAGAGTCCAGCCAAATACTGGGATTTGTCTATTGTAGTTTGCTAGAAAACAATAGAATCAAGATCTTTACAGAAGGCTCTGCTTAGCCAGATGTGATCTCTATTTGTGCTTGACTGAGAATCATCACCGGTTAACATAGGTGTATTCTCAACTATTGTTGTGCTGCCTTGCACAACCTATTATTTCTCTTTCTTGATTTTGTCTAACCCTTGCTTCTGTAGCATATAGGTTCACTCTTTTTCTCGGCAGAATGAAGGCAACTCTTATTCTTGACACGCATAAGAATAAATAGAGTTATGTTGCTTTGACTGCGCCTAAAATGCACGACCTAATCTTGAGATCCTTTGATTACATCACTCAGCTGAGTATTGGTTTGTTGAGCAAACATCCGATATATTCTCTAGCTTTATTCGCTTTATGAAGAAAACAATAGTTGCGTGCTAGGCAACTTTCCTTCATAGGAGATAACTCCTTGATTTAAAGCCACTGAATCCGGCTTTAAATCCTTCAGTCACGCCTCAAAAGCCATTGATTCCGGCTTTAATTCCTTTAACTGTGCCACAAGCCGATCATCGAGACAATGCAAGGTCACTCGGATTTACTGCAATAAATCCTAATAGGTTGGAACAGATAGTCGACAGTTGATTATGACTTCCTCGGTTCATACCAGAGTCTTGTAATATATCGGTTGAGTTCTTCGATCTGTTGCAGTCTCTTTCATGTCTTACCGGTTGCATTTGCGTGGACTACCGGTTACATTGTCCCAGTTGTGTTATAGACACTTAGTATGATTATTGCTTTTTGGCTATTCTTGTCTATACTGGTTGAAGTTCGGTCCTTGGTTGATACTAGGATACTCTCTTCCCTGATTGAGTGCATTGTCTGGTTGTTGATGCGTAGTGTAGTGACCGATTTCAATGAAATTATAGTTACTCTTTTCTTGTAGCTATGGTAGGTGCCAAACTAGCCTCTCTTGGTGTAGAGTTCCTTAAAGCTTCAACCTTTATAGAGATGACAAATCTCTATCCTCTTTTGCCAATCAATGACAACACTCGGACCGGTAGAGAGCTTACCGGTTACTGATGCCAACAATTTTATCCAGAGAGCTCGATTGGCGGCACTACCATGTGAAGGGGCAAGCAGGTTTTCGCATTGATTTTTAGACCATGGACCACATATTGACTTTGGGTACTATCATTGAGGAGGCTCGGCACCGCTCGGAGAAAGTCTATTGTTGTTTCGTGGACTTTCGCAAAGCTTTTGACTCCATTCCTCATGTGGCCCTTTTCCAGAGACTCAGAGACACTGGGATTTCAGAGACTCTCTTGACTATTATTAGGAGACATTACGAGAGTGTGGTAGGCATGTTTAGGACCCCACAGGGTTTCTCCGACTTGATCCAGAGCACTATTGGGGTAAAGTAGCGCTGCCCTCTCTTTCCTACACTTTTTGGCATCTACATTGATGAGCTCGAGTCTTTCCTCTGGGATTTCTCGCTCCTTGACGACGGCTGTCATCTGTACCAGGTCCTTATCTCCATTCTACTATTTGCTGATGATGTGGTCCTCTTGGGCTCCTCCCCTGAGGGTTTACAACGGCTGCTTGATGGTTTAGCTTCCTTTTGTGATACTCGGCAGCTGGTGGTGAACCTTGGCAAGACCCGTGTGATGGTCTTCAATTTCTTGAAGACCTCTCATCTTCACTTTTACTTCCAGGGTACAGAGATCGAGATCTCATCCTCCTACACTTACCTCGGGGTCAAGTTCTCTGGACCTTGCTTCAGTTTGAGACCAACTATGCAGCCTCGTGTTAACAAGGGGTTAGGCTCCTTGGCTCTGCTCGAGAGGCAGTGCTTCAGACATCACTTTCAGGACATTGGGTCCAAGCTGCCCCTCCTGGATTCCCTAGTTAGGCCGACTGTGCTCTACGGCTCTGTGGTGTGGGGTCCCTCTCTCCTAGAGTCCGATTGGGCTTTGGTTGAGAGAGTCCAGATCCTTCTTCGGCGCCTCATCAGATGTCACCGATCTACTCCTCACAGCATTATCCTGGCTGAGTTTGGGGCACATCCTTTCAAGCTTGCGGTTATCTTCGATCTGATTTGGTTCCTTCACCGCCTCAGAGGCTTTGCTGATTCTGCTAATGGTCGTCAGAGATACCCCTATTTGGCCTACTGCTCCTCTATGGAGATTGTGTGCTCTGACCCTTCTGGTCGAGCCCGCTGCTAGTACGCCCAGGCTTCTGCCTTGCTTGGGTCCATTGGGATTTCGATTGATTGCTTACCCCCCTTTATGTTCTTGCTGGATGCCCTTGCCCATCTCCTCCCCCCTCAGTAGGAGTTGAATGGGTACGTCAGACTCGATATTTATAGACGGTACATTACCATGACTTGGAGAAACCCTCCTGGGGGTCTCTGTTTGCGAATGGCCTTCTATGCATAGCACTATATGGAGATTCAGGACGGGGTCATTGTGTGCCCTCCTTACTTAGCTCGCCATTGGAGTCACGCCCTTCGTATCTCTGTAGGGTCCTTCAGAGTTGGCTCCCACTGGCTTTGCATCCAGATTGACCATCATATCGACAGAGCTGATCGGACCTGCCGCCTCTGCACCTTGGCGGAGGCCGAGACCGAGACACTTCATCTTCCGATGCCCCATTTACTATGAGATCAGGGGGAGGTTCCATTGCTTGTTCAGAGAGTGCAGGTTCCTCTCCTCCTTCAGATACACCGATCAGCGGTGCCTCGCTCTATATCTTCAGGAGACCACGCGGCTTCGTGATTCCACCCTCCAGCTTCTGTTCCCGTCGAGCCAGTGCCAGGACCAGCTTATCACTTCCCTTTTCACTCCCGTATCCCTAGCCCGGGGTACGAAGCGCCCTCTTGGTCCTCCCTCTTTTGGTCACACCAGGACTATGAGACCTTGTAGCAGTCACACTCAGTAGTTGCACTCGTTCTTTAGCCAGTGGCAACAACACTCCACTTCCAGAGCTACTCGGTGGCGATTCGGGGTTCCTCCTGGCCCCGATCCATACCCTTCGATGTTGGACTTCTTCTCGCCCCGTTAGGGCAGCCTATTGCTCTTTCCGGCCCTTTTGCTTTCTACTTCCTTTGCTGTTTGGTTCTTTTCCTGGACACCGTTTGGTGCTCCTGCTGTTGGTGGTTGCCTTTTGTACGCTTCCAGTCCCTTAGACCCTTTTGGTGGTCTCTTGTTGGACATTAATAATTTATCTTATCTTATCTTATCTTATCTATATCAAATCTGCTCTGTTTAGAGCCAATTGCCATTGGCATTATTGATGCATGCGTATAGTGCAGATATCATAGCTATTGAAGGAAAGGATCTAACTGAGCGTTGCATAAATAAATTATCCAATCAGATATCACAACCATTGCTAAAAGAAATATAATCAATTACATAAGATTATCGACTATATCAGATACATCATCATCAACATCACTGGTAGGGGATCATCGACAAGAGAAGATTTAAGGAATAATCTAAAAATCAATCAAATCAATTTTATTATCCCAGGCAGTGACTAACATCACACACATCCTGAGTACTTACAAAGACAATTGGAAGTGACTATAGTTTAGTTTCCATAGCAGGGGTAATCATTGCATAATCCCCTCAATCCATCAATAGGAATCCATGCACTTCAGTATTATTACAACAATCTAGTATTGAACTTCATGTTGGAAATATTGATTGTATAAGAATATGCTAGTCAGAGTGAGTCACAATAACTATATAGCAGTCATTCTCACATAAGAGGTAATTGCCTCGACTTTTCCAAGTTGCCCAACAAGGGATCATTATAGAATCATTAATGAAATGTTGAGAGGGTGTAATGTTCCCGATTCCTGGAGGTGTTTATCTCCCGAAGGCAAATTCTGTATCTTCCGGAGGCATTTATCTCCCGGAGGCAATTTCTGTATCTCCCGGAGGCAAATTCTATATCTCCCAAAGGTGTTTATCTCCCGGAGGCAAATTCTGTATCTCTCGGAGGTGTGTGCAAGGAGCAACAATGGTGTACGGTAACAGGCCGTACGGTGGGGAGTGAAGCAGGCCATGCGGGTGGAATGAGCAGGTCGTACGGATGGGATGAGCAGGCTGTATGGTCATACGGGGTGGCAAGTTGAATGGGTTTCGAGGTGCAGATGCAATTACAGTATCCTCCGTCCTTAGGTTGTAATAAAATATACTTCCTGTGAATCAAAATACTCACAAACCACAAGATGTTTTGCCAGAAGAATGTTTATTGAATTAATTGATAAAGCCTCAAATTTGCTAGATCCGATACAAGCAGAACAAGCAGAATAGGGTGAGGGTTGAATCCCACTGAAACTACGGAATACCAAATAGGGAGGGTCTTTCACCTCCGAAATGGCGAAGAGTAGAATCCCAACAAGAATTCGCAAACATAAATAAAATATCAAATCTCAATATATGAAAACTATCCTACACGCCGAGCATAAATACCCGTCGGGGAAAACTCCCGAGAGTGCACAAAAGAGCCGACGGCGTCAACTAAAACTATGCCAAAAGAAATAATGGGCCTGAGATAAGCTAAATCAATTGGGACCCACATATACAATAGTTTTAATAGTCATTTAATGACGGGAACATTACAGTCCTCTCGTCCTGAAAATTGCTTGTCCTCAAGCAATTGTAACGCCGGGTGCTGAAGAATGTCTTCACTTTCCCACGTGGCATTGTCCGGCGGCAAGTGCTTCCAATGTACTAAGTATTCCTTCAGGGTACGGTTTCGCAGAGTCTTCTCCCGTACATCAATGATCTCCGTCGGTTCCAAAAGGAGCTTCCCTTCTTCATTCAGTGGCGGAAGGTCTGTGGTTACCACAATATTCTACCCGATAGCTTTCTTTAGGCAGGAGACATGAAAGACATGGTGGATGCGGCTTCCTTCTGGCAGTTCAAGTTCATAAGCAACCTCACCGATACGGCGCATCACACGATAAGGACCATAGAAACGAGGCTTCAGCTTTTCCTTTCCGGTTGCTTTCAATGATGATTGCCTGTAGGGTTGGAGCCTTAGGTATACTAAGTCGCCAACCTCAAAACTTCTCTCTATCCTGTGTCTGTCAGCATAAATCTTCTGTTGATTCTAAGCATTTTGTAAGTTCTCTTTTAAGACCTTGAGAATGTCTTGCCCTTCCTGAAGCCAGTCCTTTGCCCTCGGTGCGCAGCTGTCACCCAGAACCCTGTCAATAAATGAATGGCTCGTATCCATACAGTGCTTTGAAGGGTGCCATCCCAATAGACATATGATAAGTTTTGTTCTAGCAATATTCTCCCAGATGCAACCATTTGACCCATGCCCGTTGCTGTGCTGAAACGTAGTTCCGGAGGTAGCCTTTTATCCATTTGTTCACGATTTCCGTCTGCCCGTCCGTCCGTGGATGGTAGTTGGTACTGGGTGCCAATTCTGTCCCTGCCAACTGAAACAACTCTGTCTAGAAAATGCTGATGAAACGTCCATCTCGATCACTAACAATGTTTTGGGGTAACCCGTGTAGACGAAAAACTTCTCTGAAAAATAAGTCTGCCACTTGTGCGGCCTGGTAGTCTGAGGAGATGGCGAAGAAGTGTGCATACTTTGTTAGCCTATCAACAACAACAAAGATACAGTCCTTCCCATTTACCTTCGGAAGTCCGGTGATGAAGTCCATGGAGATGCCATCCCACTTCTGTTTTGGTATGGGCAGAGGTTATAGTAATCCGGCGGGTAAGGTGTGTTCGGCTTTGTTTTGCTGGCATACTTCACATTCCCGCACGTACTGTAACATATCATCTTTAAGTCCCTTCCATGTGAACCTCTCCCTGACCTGTCTGTAGGTCTTGAGAAAACCCGGGTGTCCGGCTAATGGCGAAGCATGTACCTCTCAAAATTTTCTGCTTAATTTTGGACTCGGGCACTAGATATATCCGGTCCTTATAGTAAATGATGTCATCCACCACCTTGTATCGATCATCTTGAATGTCTCCGTCCATTAACTTACATGCAAATGGGTTTTTAGAATATTCCACAAGTGAGCCTTCCAGTCAGCTGATATTTGTGACAACATACAGGTGGCCGACTTCCTTGATAGAGCATCCGCAACCACATTGTTTTTCCCTTTCACATACTCTATCAAAATTGAAGGCTTGGATCTTAGTTACCCATTTCTGTTGCCTCTTGTTTAGATCCCGTTGCTCCAAGAAATATTTTAAGCTGTTATGGTCGGTACGGACGGTGAACTTGGCACCCACCAGATATTGCCGAAACTTAGTCAGGGCGTGGACAATGGCCAACATTTCTTTGTCGTAGATGGAGTATAGGCGCTTAGTCTGTGTAAGCTTTCGACTTTCGTAGGCTATCGGGTGTCTTTCCTGCATTAGGATTGCGCCGATGCCTTCTCCCGACGCATCACATTCTAGAATGAATGGTCGAGTGAAATCAGGTAGAGTGAGGACGGGCCACGTGCTCATTATTTCTTTCAACCTTTCAAAAGTGTGTTGTGCCCTTTCATTCCATTGGAAGGATCCCTTCTTAGTCAAATCTGTTAGTGGTGCACTCAGCTGAGAAAATCCTTTTACAAATCTTCTGTAATAACTGCATAATCCAAAGAAACCTCGCAACTCGGAGAGTGATTTTGGAGTTGGCCAGTCGAGTATAGCTTGAATCTTCTCATGGTGGACTTGTACTCCTTGATTACTGACCACATGACCCAGGTATAAAATTTCTGTCATCCCAAATTCACATTTGGATTTCTTGGCAAACAAGGATTGAGCCTCCATGATCCCAAGGATGTCATCCAACTGTCTCAGATGTTCTTCCCAGGTTTTACTGTAAATCAGGAGATCATGAAAAAATATCAGCAAGTACTTACGCAATTGTTTGTTGAAGATGCGATTCATGCATGATTGGAAAGTGGCTGGTGCGTTCATTAATCCGAAGGGCATGACCAGGAACTCATAATGCCCATAGTGACAACAGAAAGTTGTTTTCTCCACATCTTCTTCCCGCATGCGAATCTAATGGTATCCGGAACGGAGATCTATTTTAGAGAAATAAACGGCACCGTGTAACTTGTCCAACAATTCATCTATCTTGGGAATCGGATACTTGTTTTTGATTGTCTTCTTGTTCAGTGTGCGGTAGTCCACACACATGCATCGTTCCATCCTTCTTTTTGACGAGCACCATCGAAGATGCGAAGGGACTGGCGCTGGGTCTGATCCAACCTTTGTCAAGCAATTCCTGAATTGTTTTTTCAATCTCATCTTTTAGCCTCCGAGGGTGGCGGTATGGTACCATGATTACTAGTTTGGCACCAGCCTCCAACTCAATGGTGTGTTCGAACCCTCGGTGTGGTGGTATGCCTGGCGGTATGTCAACGAAGACCTGGTGGTACTTATCCAATACCCTCTGAAGTTCTTCTTCCCGTTGGTCCGTTCTTTGTCTCTGTATGGGTTTTGTTGAGGCAAAACAGTGTGCAGCCCAAACCACATTGTCATGTCAGAAGATAGCTTCCATTCGCTGTGCTGAAATTTCCTTCGGCCCTCCGTTTGACATCCCTCTCAGCACAACCTGCTTCCCATTTACCTCGAAGGAGAACTCCATTCGCTTGAAACTCTGTGTGTATTCATCCAACGTTTCCATCCATTGAATGCCCAAAATGACTTCCATGTCGTCCAGATCCACCACGAAGAAATCATCTGTCACTGTGTGGTTACCCATGGTGATGCTTAGTTTCAGAACCAAATGCGTACATCTCAACAAATTTCCTCCCGCCACTTTGACATCAAATCCCTAGTGTGCCTCCGTACACAGGTTCCATCGGCTTACTAGTGAGGAGTTGATGAAGTTGAGGGTGGCTCCGCTATCAAGCATAACCACGACTCGTTGTCCTTGGAGGGTACCTTGGACCTGGAACATCGTGCACCTCGGAGTTCCAGCCAAGGTAGCAATGGCACCTCCCCTTTTGAACAGTGTAGCAAGTCTTTCCCCTCGATTGATGTTTTCCTCCCCCGAACCTTGTTGTTCGGTTGCCTCTGCCTCGGGTTCTTGTTCTTCTTCTTCGTCAGACGAAACCTCAATGTAATGAATTTTTCCTTTGCCGAGGTATCGATGTCCCGGAACCCACAGTTCTTTGTAGTTGAAATAGATTTTCTTCCTTTTGAGTTCCTGCCTGGATTCTTCATCCAACGGGGGCCTCCTGGGTGGAGGTCTGCTGTCTTTCTCCCGTGGAGCAAGAGGTGGTCTGGACTGGGAGTGATATTTGGTTGACGAAGATGAAGATGTCGCCATGTCGCGTGCCTTCTTAATTGCCTTCGTGAGCGTGACGGGGTTGAACCCTTTCACCCACCCTTTCAAGGGTTCCGCTAGTCCATCCATGAACAGTACTACCAACCGTCTCTCTGAAAGATCAATGACCAAGACAGACAATCTTTGAAATTCTGTTATGTAACCATTGATTGTGCCAGATTGCTTTAACTGAGCCAATTCTTTGAAGTTCAGTTCTGGATCCTTTCCATCGAAACAATCTATCAGCCTCTCGGTGAATTCAACGTAGGAACTTATTTGGTCGTGGCTGAGGGTAACCATGCCATGATGCCACCATTCGTGAGCTATTCCTTCAAGGTGTAGTGCTGCAAATTTGATGGCCTCATCTTCTGGCATAGGGTTGAGCTGGAATGTCTGCTTTCTGCACCCACGCTCGAGCTGTGATAGCTCCAGACCCATCAAAGGAGGATAAATTGACTTTGCCCATTTTCCGTCTCAAATCGTCATTATAGTGGCCATGCTTGTTTCCACCCGAATACCTCATTCTGAGTTCAGCATAATCTTTGTAGGATATATCTCCTTCCATATTTGCATTTCTCCAATCATCCCAAAGTTGATCTTGTACATCTTGGAAGTTTGGTTGTTCTCCCTGCCGTTCTTCGGTCCGTGAGGGAAAAGTTGGCATTGAGGGTCGAGAGCACGCAGGTTGATGATTTGTTCGTCCAGAGACAGAGTTGTCGCTTTGTTCCGCGGATATCTTGCTTTCGGCCAATTTTCGCAGAGTCTCTTCCATGAGGCGTTGAGTGTCATTTATCTGTACCTAATTCTTAGTGAGCTCTCTCAGAAGAGTCATGACTTCAGCCGTAGGATCTTGAGGATCGCCCATTCTTCCGACCGAGTGAGATCTGCTCCTTTTCCTTGAGTAAACTCTCATTCAATACCCACAAGCTGGCAGAATCACTAGCTCTGATACCACTGTACTGTTCCTGACTCCCGGAGGCAAATTCTGTATCTTTTGGAGGCGTTTATCTCCCGGAGGCAATTTCTGTATCTCCCGGAGGCGTTTTATCTCTCGGAGGAAAATTCTGTATCTCCCGGAGGCAAATTCTGTATCTCCTAGAGGCATTTATCTCCCGGAGGTGTTTTATCTCCCGGAGGCAAATTCTGTATCTTCTGGAGGTGTGTGTAAGGAGCAACAATGGCGTATGGTAACAGGCCGTACGGTGGAGTGAAGCAGGCCGTGCGGGTGGAATGAGCAGGCCGTATGGTCGTACGAGGTGGCAAATTGAATGGGTTTCGAGGTGCAGATGCAATTATAGTATCCTCCGTCCTTCGGTTGTAATAAAATATACTTCCCGTGAATCAGAATACTCACAAACCACAAGATGTTTTGCCAGAAGAATGTTTATTGAATCAATTGATAAAGCCTCAGATTTGCTAGATTCGATACAGGCAGAACAAGCAGAATAGGGTGAGGGTTGAATCCCACCGAAACTGCGGAATACCAAATAGGGAGGGTCTTTCACCTCCGAAATGGCGAAGAGCAAAATCCCAACAGGAATTCGCAAACATAAATAAAATATCAAATCTCAATATATGAAAACTATCCTACACAAAAGAGCCGACGACGTCAACTAAAACTATGCCAAAAGAAATAATGGGCCCGAGATAAGCTAAATCAATCGGGACCCACATATACAATAGTTTTAATAGTCATTTAATGACGGGAACATTACAGAGGGAATCGACAATGGTGGAAGAGTATAGTTTTTTAATGAGGAACCATGAATGGGATCTTTTCTCTCGTCCTAAGAGAATAAAAATGGTTTGTGTAAGTGGATCTATTGAACAAAATATGCAGTGGATGAAACTATTTACTAGTTAAAACCACAATTTATGGTTAAAGGTTTCTCACAGGATCTTGGTATTGATTACACATAGACCTTTGCTGTTGTTGCTAAAATGAACTCCATTTGCTTGAATCTAGCCATTGTTGCAACTGATGGACGCGTTATACATCAGATGGATGTGAAGAGTACATTTCTTCATGGGGATCTTTAGGAGGAGATATAGATGGAGAAGCCATAGGGATTTGTTCAAGATTCTTCATTGGTTTGTAGGTTGAGTAAGTTGTCTTCATTGGTTCAAATAGCATTCGAAAAGAGAATGCTGCTTTTGGTCCAATGCAGTCCTATGACACAATCGCCCATAAGAAAACATAAGGGCTATGTACTTTGATCTCTAGATTTAAGAGTTTTTGTCCCTGAATTAGTAGATGAATGCTACCTAATGTAGTTGCCCTCCCTAGGTCTAAAAATTGTGAAATAAGTATAGTAAGTTACCGGATACTCCCTTAAGGCCGCTTGCTTCCGTACTAGGTATAGGACTGCCCAATGGTACACCTAGGTATGCACAAGGTATGTACCCGGCCATACTTAGGGCACCCAAAGGCGTTGAGCATAAAAAACTAACAAAAAGAAGACATTTTGTCTTTTTTTTGTATCCAAAAACCCTAAAATGCCCTAAAAAGCATCATTTTGCCCAATATTTTTCTCTTCTCACTTTTTCTTTTCTCATTTTTCCTTAAAAAAGGGTTTTTCTAACATCTAATAGCTTGTGCAGCTTATCATTTCTGCCCCTCAAATCCAATAGTCTCTCCACTCCCAAACCCCCATTAGTTATTGGAATTTGTTCTCATATAAGAAATTTGATTACAATGAGGGGGTCTAGGAGTGGAGACCAAACAACCAAAATTATCACTATTAAATGCCAATTGATAAAGATAAATATCAAATACATAACTATCACTTGGCATTTCATATTTATCTTTATCACTACCATTTTGTTTGGCATTGATCAATGATGTACTATCAAATATATTTAGTTTTACAATTTTGTCTATTTTTCAAATATTTTTTATTTTTTGTATATATGTATAGATGTATACACCTTACCCAAATGTACCATACCCAAGGGAAAAATTACCATACTGGTGTACCCGTATCTCATATTCATTCTTGTTACCATACCTGTACTGGCAACTTAGGACTGAATGTTTGAAGGTCAGGTTGCCTCTATTTATTTGTTTAGATACACTAAACCCTAGGAAGCTATCCCAAGTATCAATATCAAAGATCATTTTTATTTGATATAACACAATACCACTTAATGATCAAGTTCCACATAGCATGGCTTTAGTGTAATAACATTAAATTGCCCAAGTAGCCAATAAATCTTGACCCCTCATCAGTAAACCAGTCAAATCTTGAGAATCACCCATTAGAAAGACGTGAGATAAAACATTATGAATAGTTGATTGACACCTGAATCCAAAGACGAGATGCATGATATAGCCCTGTCTCCTCCAAACCCCTCAAGAAATAGGAATAAGTTCTCTCTAGGGCGGTTATAATGGACATGTACACTTAGTGTCAATAGTGAAGAGATTTGTTAGACTAAATCACCCACGAGAAGACTAACGGTCAGGGTCCTACCTCCAAATGACCTTGTAAAATTTAGGAAATGACCCTAAAATATAGGAAGATTTCTAAAACTCCTAAGGATACCAAGATCAGATGAATGAAACCAATCCTCACCAATATATACTTCTCTAGCAATCATCCTTTGCCCTTAGAGAAGTAAAGAAATGAGTTCGTTGGTCCCACACGTGTTGATAGAGTGAAAAGGGGACATCACACTTTGATGTTGTCTTTACTTATGCTGCTATGTGATTTTTGGGAGCACATTAAGTTATCTGTACTTCCCACTCCCATCTTAGGCTTCATATAACAATTATTTTAAGTTTAGAAGTCCCTCCAAGGATTCTACATGTCTGAAATGTTTTCCTAGTTGCTTGAGACACTCTAAGTATATTTTTACCTTTATTATAGAAATTGCACCTTTGATCTTTGGATCATTCAATGCTTTGTGAACTATAAATTGGCCAGCAAACTCCATCAACAAGAATTTATCATCCATATTTTTGTAATTTATATGACTTCCCGGTTAATTGAAAACTATTTCAATTTGTGATGGATATACCAATTTGCCCATTACTAAATGGCTTTCATTCCTTATGTCAAAAAATAAAAAAATAAAAAAAATCTGAAGTCAAAAGCAAATCTTAGTTTTGCAATCACCTGGTAAATGAAGCTGCATTTGAATATCTCATATTCCTTTTCCATATTGTCTTTGTAGAAATAAGGTTAACATTCCTATACTAGCTTGCTACTAACGAGATAATTGTGGTTATTGATAGAAGACTTATGTTTTACTAGCCTTGAAACAACATACCCACATAAGAGGTCACATGAAATTAATGGGTTTGACCTACCTCCATCAACTAGTGGTGAATGGTACTGATAAGCATGGTCTATGGCCCATCAGGGCCTATTTTATTGCTGGTACGGGTATGAGCACGAGTACTGGTATGAGAACCTGGTATGTGGGTATGGGCAAAACTTTTTTTGGCCTTGGGTATGTGGGTTTAGGTACGTGTGTGTATATATATATAAATTTATACACACACGTACATATATCTACGTATATGTATATAAGTAATAAATTTATAAAAATAAAATAATAGTATATTAAGTTCAAATTCATTATAATAAATTTAAAAAATGTAATAATATAAATGTATTCAAAATTTTAATCTAAATATTATTAATATATAATTAATAAATATATTAAATATGCCCATTAACAAGGCTTCAACATATATTCAACATCTTATTAACATTTATACAGCTCGATGTAAATACTTTGCTTTGGGGCTCAATGGAAACACTTTCAATCTGCGGCTCTATCTATGTACGTGGACTTGTGTATGTGAATGATGACGTACAATGTTCCTATGGTTACTCTGTTCTCAATTTCTTGCATCCCTACTAAGGGATTTCGCCATCTATGCCGAGATTTTCCCAAATTGGAACCTTGACTAGAGCAGGATAAAAATGATTTCTAAATAAATTTTGTTAAAAAAATACTATTAATAGGTATGCTGCCGAACCCAATGAAAACTTGGCCCACACCGAGAGCAAACCCGAACTCGTGCCGATCTTGCACCCGCACCCATCTGTGACTCTCGTACCCAATATCATTTACAAAGGTGCCTTGAAGGAAGCAAAACTTCAATAGCATGGTGGTGGAAGCATCAGGGATACTTATTTTGCTTTTGTTATGTGACTGGAGAAATTATTTTATTTTCTAGTTATATGGCTATATGCAGCCACTATACATTGTTCATGGTTAGAGTTTAAGTTGCGAGATCATAGTTTTATGTGGCCTGCAAATGGATCTCTTTCCTCCTCAATTGAATCCATAAATGTGGATTTATAGAAACTCTACAACCTCGTCACTAGCATGTATGAGCCTAGATCTACTGTGTAGGTATAATTAATCCCCTTAATCTCTATAGAAGAGTAGAAAAGAAAGCAATGCATAGTGTGAGGTTGAATTCTTTTTCCCTCATCTTAGGTTTTTTTCAACCTCATCCTTGGGATTTTTTGAGGCATCCCCATTTTTGGGATGTCCTAGAGACTAGGGATGCCTCAGGGACGTCCCTCAGCCTTCCTTATTAGTGCCAAAAAGAGGGAAACATCCCCTTTTATTGGGGATGACTAGGCTTTACACTGAGGATGGTTGGCCATCCTCGGGATGGTTGGGGACATCACACATGGCTAGTGTTTACGCTAGAGACAACTGATCATCCACAGGATGGTCAAGGGACATATCAGATGTCCCTTTTTATTGGCCATCCCTAGGTAAAGCCTAGTACACGTCCTAGCTCGCCCTAAAAGAAGAAAAAGGACTTTGTTTGCTTTCATTTCAAGTTTTTTTTATGATAACTAAAAGAGGAGTAACAAGGTTTGGGGAACAGCAATTTTTCTTTCAAGGATTGAAGAGCAGCTACAAAAGAGATTGAATCTAGGGCATCATTACTAATTTGGTAGTGGGACTACAATTTCTTTAGAGAGATAAGTCATTTATCCTTTTATTTTGTTCTTTACAAAGCTTGAAGCATGAAATGCCTGGTTTATTTAATTTTTTATAATTTTTTCAGTTTGAAGTTGCATTAAATCTCAAAAACACAACATAGGCAGCAGTGGGAATGGTAGTAGTAGTGACAATGAAGTCAAATGAGTTGAAACAAATATGAGTGCAAGTGTTGAGGGTGGTTGTGGACAGCAATCAAATCCATTTGGGTGCCCTTCAAAAATCTAGGAAAAATTTGCAAAGGGCCCTTTTAACAAACAAACTCTTCTCCAACTTGTTGCACCTATGGATAAAAAAAAATTCAAGGTAGAGTAGGGTGTGACTTTGTCAAAGCTGCAAGAAATACTTTAGAAGCAGCTACACAATGGTACAATCTCTTTTTTTGGGTGTTACAGGTTGTGGAGTTAAAAATTTGTCTGAAAATAAAAGAGAATGAGAAGATAGAGGTTTATAGATTGCATATGGAGGCGGAAATGAGGTCTCAAGGTGTGACAATTCTAGCACATTCTTTTTCAAGTGCGCAATCATCTATGCCTATGCCATCAATGGTTGGTAGTAGTGAAATTACCACAAGAGGAAAGAGGAACATTAGTGGTGGTGACAAACTAGGGACAATTGAAGCTATGTTTAATGTGCAAGCATGGGATGCAATGGAGTCTTCCATTGCCAAATTCTTTTATGCTCATGCTATCTAATTTCTTGTGGCCCATTTTTCTTGTTTCAAACAAATGGTTAGAGATGTAGCCTATATGGGTCATTCATTTATACCCCTTGAAGATCATAAGCTACGCACTACCCTCCTAGACAAAGAGGAGTCCAAGGTTAATTTGCTAATGGAGGATATGAGGACTGATATTAGACATTGGTCACTTTTCAATATCATAGTCACATGTATCGCTGGCTCTTATTTTCTTAGAGCCATGGATTGTTCAAGGAAGCATAAGGATGCAAACTTCTAGTGTAGCATTTTGAGAGATGCCATACAAGAGGTTGGGGCCTCAAATGTTGTACAAGTGGTCATTGATTCAACTAGTGTGTGCAAATTGGTTGGTATGATTGTGAAGTGTGTTTACAAGCACATCTTTTGGACCCCATTTTGTGTTCATGCATTGAAAGACATAGGGAAAGTAGATTGAGTGAAGCAAGTGGTGGTAGAAGATGGAGACATTCAAATGTTCATTTGCAACCACCACACCTTGCTCTCTTTAAGACATTTTCAAAGGAGTTCCTCAAACCTGTTGAGATAAGATATGCCAATTATTTCTCTTTGTTAGAGAGGATGCTTGAGGTGCACGAGTCTCTACAATTGATGATGGTGAATTTAGAGTGGAGTAGATGGCCTAATTCAAGCTCTATTGAATGAAAAGATATCAAACAAAAGATCCGTGGTGATTGGTGGTCCACTGCGATGTAAGACATTGCTAATTTTATTATTAAATTACTGATTTTATCAAATATTAAATATTAAATTGCTGATTTTTATATTAAATTTCTGATTTTACTCTTGTAATTTTATTATTCGATGTTTCAAATTTTTGAAGTTTCTAACATGTCAATCAATTATTTTGAACTTTTTGTTTGCATTTTGTAGATATGCTTGCTCTTCTCACTTGTTGTAGATGTCATTAGATATTCTGATACAGTCCTAGTGTTGGAGAGATACGTGAGACATTTGACAACATGGTTGGAAAGATAAACAATTTTGGCTAAGAATCCTACTTTTGGATTATATGAGCAACATTTTAAGCCCATTGTGATGCAAAGGCGGAACACTGTGAACACCCTGCTTTACTTTGCAGCCTTTTCTCTAAATCCCAAATGGTATGCGCCAAGGGATGGAAGGTTGCCTCCATGTGACAATGAGGAGGTTTTGGAAGGGCTAATGTAGGCCTTTGGAAAGATGTATTTAGAGGAGTCTTCAATACTTCACACACAATTCCTTGACTTTGCAAATCTTTGCGATCCAACATTTAATAGACAACAAATGAGGTTGGATAGAGCTACATTAGCTCAAACTGACTCGATTGGATGGTGGACATGGCATGGGAAGAAACACCACAATTGAAGATGCTTGCCACTCACCTCTTCATAGGTTGTCAATTCCTCTGCTACAAAGAGGAATTGGTCTACATATGGCTTTATCCGCTCTATGAAGTGATATATACTTACCTCTAGATGAGTGTTGAGGCTAGTGGCCATGTGTAGTGCTTTTCAACTCAAAGATCGTTAGACTCGAGATTAATAAAAACTCAACATTATGTGTTATGTCCCCATTTTGGCTGACATCATTTTGCGTGCCGGATTTGCCTATTATCGACTCTTGTAGGCAAATGATTTGGAGAGAGAGTCATTGTGCTGATCATTTGATTTCATATTGCTGACAGAGCCTACATTCAATAGAGCCTACATCCAGTTTGAGGCCTACATGCAGTTGTAGTGGAGCCTACGTTCAGTTATGAGACTTTTGGGGCCTACATTATTATAATTTTAAGTTGAGATTGCACTTTTTTATATTATAAAGTTACTTTATTATAAAGTGCATTATAATATGATTTTATAAAAGATGTTTCTAGAAGTTCTTAGCAACTTCTCCAAAAAGTGAATAAATAGAGGGCTGGGCCTCTCATTTGAACATGCTTGGATTTGGATTTCTTCTACTTCTTCCATTGTGGAGCAATTTGTAGTCTTTTTGGTCTGCAAATACTATTCGATCTTTGGGAACGAATCACTCCCCTAGATTGACATAACTGAGGTAGTGAAATATCTACTGAAGGGTTGCAAATTTGGAGTTGGTACTCAGCCATCTCATTGGTACTTCATTGAGAAATTGTTCGAAGGGTTTGTAATTGGTTGGAATAAGGTTTGAAATTCATCATTGGCATTGGTGAATTGATTTGGCAAAGGATTGAAGACATTTTTGCACATTTTCAGAATTGCAATACCAGGGTTTGGAATCAAGTTTTTGCTCATATCTTCTAAACCACTTGGAGGATATTTTTATGCTTTGGTGAGGGCAATAATACATCCTTGGCGGTCACATTCATGGCGATTTGGGGTGGCAAAACCCATCATTGAATTTTCTACAAGGGCCGTACAGTACGGCCTGGTACGGCTGGAGCACAGTGTACAGTTTGGTGGACAGTCTGAGGTCAGTTCAGGACTGTTTTGCAGCGTCTGGATCAACCTTCATAGCAGATTACAAGGGGCAACAAACAGGTTCCATTACATCTATTTATTGTCCATTCATGTATGAAAGTGTTCTGTGGTGACAGTCATAGGTATATGCAGTGATTGGTCTCAGTTGTCATTGTTATTTCATATTGTTATATTGTCATCAGCTGTCATAGTGGGATCTAGTCTCTGTTATAGTTCTTGCTATAAACAGTCCATATATGTATGCTGTAACAAGTCAATATATTCAGACTTTGCATTGGGTTTGGTACAGAAATATAGTGCATTAAGATTCATATGTTCATATGTTAGAAGTGCACACTTGTCCTAGTTGCAACAGACATTTATAATCTGAATATTATTGTTACAATATGAGAACAGTCATTTCAATCATATATTGCTAGCTGGGTTGTTACAGTTGCACTTACATTGGCTGTCATAAATCAATGACCATTTGAAAGGTGTGTATTTCATTGTTACTCTAGCTATCTCATTACTTCATTGGTATTGTTATCTCAATAACATTTGATGCCCAAAATGATTATCACACTACAACACATTGAAACACATCATTGCAAGTAAAACTATTCAGTGCATGCCAACTGTTTGACAAATTGCCAAGGATCAGATTTGGGGTTTTTAGTGGCCTTTATAGTAAGGGTCATTACAGTGGTATCAGAGCGGTTTCCTGCCAACCTGATTGGGTTATTTCAGATTGAATTCAACTGTCAGCATGGCTATAACAGGAGACAAGGAATTGAAAGAGAGAATGCACACTGCATTGAAGAAACTAGATCGTCCATTTCAGCGAACAAAGGACCTCCTAAGAACTTTGGAGGAGTTGGAAACTTATTTAGGCAAGGTTGATCAGTCAGATTCCTATGCTATGCAAACAGCTTTATCTCCAGTATTTGGTTCTTTGGTGAAGCCCCGATTATTGAGACATCATGATGAGGTGGTAAGACTTGCAGCTCTCTCTTGCATTAGTGAAATCATGAGGATAATAGCTGGCTTTAATTCTTATGATGATCAGATTATGAGAGAGGTACTTCATGCCATGGTGAAAAGCTTCGAAAGGTTGGATGACATCAGGGACCCTCATTTCACAAAGAGGGCAAGATTACTTGAAGTATTTGCATGGTGTAGGTTTGAAAACATTATGTTGTCAATAGGTTGTATTGATGACATTCGCAGAATGTTTAACACATTTTGGAATATTTTGGATGAGTTTCATTCCAGCGATGTATTAGCATCAATGCACTCCATCATTTCACAATCTTGTTTGAGGAGAAGGATGAAATTTCTAAACTTTTGGCAGAAGATTTATGGCATGTTTGGACAAAAGAGAGGAATGTGTCACCTATGGCATGTACGTGGTTAAAGAGCCTGATTAATAGGCCTAAGGATCGAAGTACCTTCCCTATGATAGGCAGAAACTTGTATGATGAGTTTGACAGACATGCTGATCCGGTATTGGGAGATGTTAGCACATCTTCACGTAATGATTTATTTGCATCATCTTCACAGGTAGAAGTGGTTACAGATGTTATACAGGTTGAGCCAGTTGCATCAGAAGGTGATATCACAGGCACACCGGATGGCATGAGTGACACTGACAGTGATTGTGGTACAGTTGGTCTTGATGATGTCACAGGTGCTCAAAATAGTAACTACAACACAGTGGATTCAGATGATGATTGTGAGGAGGTTGTTGTGCATGATGATGAGATACCTATCAGCGATGAGTAGACATTGAGTATTCAGGACTTTGCTGATAGAGAGTATCAGGCACAGTTAGATGCTACATCACATGAGGTTGAGGTTGGTAGCGCTTCACATGATTTGTCCAGCCAACTGAGGATGAATGAAGACAGTGTTGTGTCTACATTATCTCATCATGACAGGATGCGGGATATGATAGAGGATCACATCCGGATGATTCAGTTACAGGACAGACGTAAGGGAGTTCAGGCAGAGTCTTCTTGTGTTGACTTACAGGCGATCAGGGAAGGAATGGGAGCGATGAAGATGAGTTATTTACATCTTCTTTCAGATCGTGACCATCTTCTTAGCCTTGCCAGAGACCATTTAGATGCCTTGAGGAGGAAGGAGGAGGAAGTTGGCAGGCTTTCTCGAGAGTTCGAGGACACTCGAGCCTCTTTGTTGAGTACTCCATTGGCATTACAGGACTCGGAGAGACATACTGATTTGATATAGGGAGACATTACAGGCACACTGGATTGTGTGATTGGCACTAATGGTGATCGCGGTACAGTTGATCCTGATGCAGTAGTCAAGGATACTGTCATATTTGAGGATAGTGCAATTGATCAGAGTGGTGCAGCAGAGAGATATGTGGATGGGTATGGCGTGGAGTTGAGTTCAGCTTTATCTTACACACTTGATACTCAGCTTTCCGCGACATGCGGATCACATGTGGTTGCTGATAGTTGTGAGAGTACCCTTTTCATTCATATCCAGGATTCAGGGTCAGTATTAGACAGGTATGTGGATGAGCTTTGTCTTGAAGCGAGTTCAGTTCAGGAGTTAGCACATGTGGCAGGGACTCAGTTTTCTTTTACAGTCAGGTCACATGTTGATGATGATATGAGTATGTCTAGCATTCACATTCTGGATTCAGAGATCATAATGAGTACAGTAGACAGGTGCGTGGAGTTGGTTGGTATTAGTCATATTACTCAGGTGAGGAGTTTGCTTGAGTTACCAGCTGACTCTAGTTTACGGATGTGGATTCGGGATTGTTATATTGGAGCTTGGGATTATGTTGACTGGAGATCCTTATCACCTATTGGTAGCAGTAATTGTTTGGGTGCTATCATGGATTTGATTAGTAGATTATACGGTGTTGTTCTCATTCATACCAGCAGCCTACCAGATGCTAGTATTAGTTTTTATACACCGGTGTTGGGAGTTGTGTGCATTTCCAGTCGACCACTCAAGATGCAGTGGGCTTGTGATGAGTCAGGCACATCTGAGGTGTTAGTATTTACAGATGAGTCCCAGGATCATATGGGTATTGATGACATCCAGGAGTATGCTGTGGACAGTTCTGAGGACTTAGCTTCCTCGGCAGATTCATTTGTTATGACGGAGTTGGATAGCGATGCTACAGTTTTTGATACTCCATATGTTGATATGAGCTTTGGAGTTGATTCACAGGATATGGATGGTAGTACTCCAGAGACCAGAGATTTTGAGGACACTCCTTTAGATAGTGCATCAGAGGAGGATTGTAGGAGACAGTCTAGCCAGCGCCATCATGTGTCTAGTCAGCTGAGAGTTAGTGAGCGAGACATTTCTGCCGCTTGTGAGCATTTCGATGCTGCTCGTCAGTTGTTAGCAGTTTATGGATGGGGTTCTCCTACTAGCAATGAGCAGGGAGGTAGTTATCTTTCTTTGACGGAGATCCACTCTTTATGGGAGGCTATCCGGGTTCTGAGACAGGACTATATGCAGTTGGTAGCTGACAGAGAGCATCTTATAGAGTGGGGCAGTACAGCATATGATGCATTATTGGTCAAGGAAGATGAGGTGAGTGAGCTTACTCAGCAGCTCGAGGTGACTTCTGAGATTCTTGAGAATACACAGTTGGCTTTCGAGGAGTCACAGTTTCATTTGGCTGAGGTGACCATGGAGTTAGAGCGACTTCAGTCTTTACCAGATTCTGTACAGTCACGGACCATGGTGTCTGGTGATCCGAGGATGTCCATGGTCGACGTTGATAGAGGCAGTGGAGATGAGGATATATCTGTCCTCGATACTAGTATTGGCATGTTGGGTTCGTTTCCACTGGAGGCAGGTTCAGTTGAGTTGGGCGCTGCAACTGAGCATTGTGGTATGTTTGACTTAGTGGTGGTCTCTACTACTGATGGCACGGAGACTAGTGATGTTGTACCAGGGATCATGTTTGATGTTGGTGAGCCGGCAGTTGGCTTGGTTCCTGTTTGTGATACTACTCCTTTGGAGGTGTCTTTGGAGGTAGTAGTTGGTTCGGGTTTGGTTAGTGATCAGTGGCAGTTAGTTTCATCTAGATTGCAGTCTGAGCCACTGACTGAGATTAACACATTCTATCGACCTTACACTGTGAGGTATGCTCATCAGTTTACTTTTGATCCATATATTGATGAGATGATGATACGGAGATGTACTTTGGGCTCTAGTGTTTGTCATCAATTATGGTATGGTTTGACTCCACGGGTAGAGAGTTGCGAGGCATATGACGTGGTGTTGGGTTCGGTGAGCGACAGCTGGATGATTCGTGACCAGGAGATTGGGGGTGGTACTGATGTTGTTGATGATTCAGCCGTTGTTCTTGATTTCACTCCCTTGCCTATGTCATCTCCTGACTTAGCTAATGATCAGTCACAGTTGGTTGCATCACGTTTGCAAGATGAGCTGGTTGGTTCTCTTTACTGGCACTATATTTCAGGGTATGTTCATCGGCTTGCTTTTGATTCATGTATTGAGGAGTTGATGGCAGGCAGATTTGGTTTGATTTATTGCTATCTGTCGTGTGATGCCTATTCGCCATCAGCGGTGCATGGGAGTTATAGTTATGGGACAGTGGCCGGTGATCTGCAAAGTTGTGTTGACTGCAGGAGGTGTACAGTGTGTGGATTCTCCATACTTGGTGCAGTTTCATTCGGGAGTGTTCACCACTATTGCAGAGTTGGATTGTGCGCTCTACATAGGCCAATGGGATGTGTTGGCGATATTTACTATGTTGGCAGTTTGAGTTGTCCTCTCTACTTGGATTCTGATATTTTCAGAATTGGTGTCTCGTGGGTTCCTGACTGTGGCAGTTATGGAGTTGGAGTTCAGTTGAGCAGTGGTTCACGATTCGTTCGTGGATTCCTCTTGGTTATATTGCAGAGGATATTGCAGGAGCTTGCGTTGGTTGACAGCAGTTTAGATCATGACTTCATTTGGGATCCAGGTGGATTGATTGATTATTTGTTTAGCCATTGCTTGGGGACAAGCAATTTCAGGAAGGGCAGACTGTCATGTCCCCATTTTGGCTGACATCGTTTTGCGTGCCGGATTTGCCTATTATCGACTCTTGTAGGCAAATGATTTGGAGAGAGAGTCATTGTGCTGATCATTTGATTTCATATTGCTGACAGAGCCTACATTCGATAGAGCCTACATCCAGTTTGAGGCCTACATGCAGTTGTAGTGGAGCCTACGTTCAGTTATGAGACTTTTGGGGCCTACATTGTTATAATTTTAAGTTGAGATTGCACTTTTTTATATTATAAAGTTACTTTATTATAAAGTGCATTATAATATGATTTTATAAAAGATGTTTCTAGAAGTTCTTAGCAACTTCTCCAAAAAGTGAATAAATAGAGGGCTGGGCCTCTCACTTGAACATGCTTGGATTTGGATTTCTTCTACTTCTTCCATTGTGGAGCAATTTGTAGTCTTTTTGGTCTGCAAATACTATTCGATCTTTGGGAACGAATCACTCCCCTAGATTGGCATAACTGAGGTAGTGAAATATCTACTGAAGGGTTGCAAATTTGGAGTTGGTACTCAGCCATCTCATTGGTACTTCATTGAGAAATTGTTCGAAGGGTTTGTAATTGGTTGGAATAAGGTTTGAAATTCATCATTGGCATTGGTGAATTGATTTGGCAAAGGATTGAAGACATTTTTGCACATTTTCAGAATTGCAATACCAGGGTTTGGATCAAGTTTTTGCTCATATCTTCTAAACCACTTGGAGGATATTTTTATGCTTTGGTGAGGGCAATAATACATCCTTGGCGGTCACATTCATGGCGATTTGGGGTGGCAAAACCCATCATTGAATTTTCTACAAGGGCCGTACAGTACGGCCTGGTACGGCTGGAGCACAGTGTACAGTTTGGTGGACAGTCTGAGGTCAGTTCAGGACTGTTTTGCAGCGTCTGGATCAACCTTCATAGCAGATTACAAGGGGCAACAAACAGGTTCCATTACATCTATTTATTGTCCATTCATGTATGAAAGTGTTCTGTGGTGACAGTCATAGGTATATGCAGTGATTGGTCTCAGTTGTCATTGTTATTTCATATTGTTATATTGTCATCAGCTGTCATAGTGGGATCTAGTCTCTGTTATAGTTCTTGCTATAAACAGTCCATATATGTATGCTGTAACAAGTCAATATATTCAGACTTTGCATTGGGTTTGGTACAGAAATATAGTGCATTAAGATTCATATGTTCATATGTTAGAAGTGCACACTTGTCCTAGTTGCAACAGACATTTATAATCTGAATATTATTGTTACAATATGAGAACAGTCATTTCAATCATATATTGCTAGCTGGGTTGTTACAGTTGCACTTACATTGGCTGTCATAAATCAATGACCATTTGAAAGGTGTGTATTTCATTGTTATTCTAGCTATCTCATTACTTCATTGGTATTGTTATCTCAATAACATTTGATGCCCAAAACGATTATCACACTACAACACATTGAAACACATCATTGCAAGTAAAACTATTCAGTGCATGCCAACTGTTTGACAAATTGCCAAGGATCAGATTTGGGGTTTTTAGTGGCCTTTATAGTAAGGGTCATTACATTATGGTGGGATGTTGATCAAGAAGTCCACCCAGTTTGATGAGGAGCAGGCACTAGAGGGATTGGTCAGGGTTCGGTTGGATGAGGTGGACCATCATAGGACTCTGATTTTTGATATAGTGCTGAGAGATGCAGATAAGGGGCAGTAGTGTGCTTCGTTTTTTTTTGTATTTTCATATCATTATTGAAAGTGAAACTATATGGCAGCAGTGTAGCCTTTGGGCATTTTGTTAGAAGTTTATAACTTGTATGCTATATTTTGACAATGAATTCTGAAAGCAATTTGAATTAAGGTCTGAGTCTTGATAATTTGTTTGACTTTGACTGTCATTTGAACTCTCAATTTAACACAAATGTTATATGTTAAGGTTCCATAATGTGTATATGCATGCTTTATCCACGTTTATATATGACTATTAAAAATTTCCCTATATATTTAAAATTTTCCCAATTTTTTATATAGCCATCCCCTTTGCTATCACCTAGCTGTCCTAAAAAATGGCTCAAAAAATGGGGACTCAGAAATGTGCCCCGCTGTCCCCCATCCAGAAGCTGGGGGTAACCTTGTTTTTTTAGCATTGTGGATAAAAGAAGAAAAGAAAACAATGGTCATTGTGAGGCTGAAACCTTGCTCTTTGATCTAAATTCAAAAGGTTTTAATTTTTTAGTCATGGATATAGAAAATTTCACTTATGTAATTTCTTGTTTGTATTTTAAATGTGTACCTGTAGGCCTATTATCTTTATAAGAGTTAATAAAAAGCCATTGCTAATATTATATGCATGTGGAAGAGATGTATTAAAATAGGAAACTTAGGGTTTTTGTCTCTTTAGGCATGGACTTGGTTAATGTTTATTTTAGTTTGTTTCAACAGATAGTCAACCATCCAATGGTGGTACCAGATGATTTTAACACTGACCTTGCAGACCTCCTCAATGGTCTTCTTTCTAAAGGTGCACTTTCAGGTTTTCCTTCTTTATCTTCTTTGCTGAATTCAATCTAGTGCTTATTTCAATCCATTTTAAACTGCAGACCCCACAAGGAGAATTTCCCTAGATGAAGCTATGAGGCATCCATGGGTGGTCAAAGGATATGGGCATTTAATTTCAAGGTTAGCATCAGGCCTTCTGGCATGTTTAGAGATTGGTGCCTTATCCAAAAGGATACAAAAATGTTTAAATTTTGTCTGGTTATTTTAAGACATTTGTATTTGTGATTCTGTGACAGAGTGGCATTGAACATTGTGTATAGATGCCTTGCCATATCTATGCACCATATCTCTATTTGATGTTAATCTGCGGTTGAACGAACTACTAATAATCCTTAGGCTGTTTTAATGGAGCTTTAACTAGTCCATTAACCTTGCATTTGCTAATTTTGTGTCCTCTTTCTGATAGAACAGATATCAGAGAATCCCAAATCACTTAGAAATTGTTCAAGATGATGCTGTATTTTGTTTTTGACAAATCTTCTTGAGAATATTTTGACCCTGGTACTGCTTTTACAAGCATCCAAAAAATTCCATTGTATTTTGTTTTACTTTCTGGAATATTTTTTCTAAACTTGCACCATATACTGTCTTGTTGGACCAATAATTTATCCCTTGTAAAAATACTTTCCTTGGGGTGAACTTGTGATCCTCAAGTAGACTACACATGAAGTGAATGAGAAGAGTCATATCTCATAACCCAAAAAACCTATTCCCACAGGTAAAATATCCTAGATAAACATCTCCAGAACTCTTTTTTCCCTAAAGCATCCTCTTTCCTAAATAACTTTGGTCCTAAATTCTGTCCAGATGTGAATGCACCATAAATCTATGCTTAAAATGGAGGTAATTACCGCCTCCATTCTGATACAGCCTTCTTTCAGAATTGCATCAGGCTATGATACTGCGATGGAGTGGCATTGAACATTTGGATGTCTCTCCATTTCTGTGTAGCATACTCTATACGAGGTAATCTGTGGCTGAACCAATCACTAATCATCTTCAGGTCATTTTTAATGGAGCTTCAACTAGCTTCATGTCTGGGTTCGCTGATTTTGTGACCTCTTTCTGACAGATGTGATATCAAAGAATCCCAGATCACCTAGGAAGTACTCAAGATGATATTATGTTGTTTTGGACAAATCTGTCAAGTACATATAAAACTTGGCACTGCTTTTACAAGTATCCAAAATATTCTACTGTAATTTCTTCTCTAAACTTGCAGAGTACTATCTTGTTGGAATAATAATTGGTCCCTTGTAGAAATACTTGCTTCAGGCAAAATTGTGACTCTTAAGTAGATGAAATATGATGTGTTTGAGAAGAGTCATTTCTCATAGCCCAAATGACCTTTTTAAACAAGTGAAAAATCTTTTGTAAACATCTCTCTCTCTCTCTCTCTCTCTCTCTCTCTCTCTCTCTATATATATATATATATATATATATATATATTCTCAATTTTATCCTCTCTTATAAATACCTTCGATCCTAAACTCTGCGAGTCTGCCCAGATGTGAGTGCACCATCAATCTATCCTTAACAAGAGGTCAGTGCCACCTCTATTCTGACATAGGCTTCTTTCAGAATCACATTAGGCTATGATACATGGGAACGTGTCCCCTACCATATTGGGGACATTCTAGGGATATGGGGATTTCTCATAAATGTCTCCTTGCTATCCCATGTCCCTCATTTTTGTGTAGAGCCATCCCCTAGATGGCCAAGGAATCCAATAGCATTCCCAGACCATCAGGGAACAACTATCTGTCCCCACTTAAAAACACTCAGAAAAATAAAAAATAAAAGCATTGGACTCTCAATAAGGGCTTACCAATTAATTTCTAACGTATGCTTTCTTACTACCATCTATGATTATGGAGTCTATTTTTAAATTGATCCTAGTAATATGTAGGGTGATGAAACTCAAGATGAGCTTTAAATTCAACTAGCATAACATACTCTATTCCTCAAGAAATCTGAAAAAATATGCATTGCATTTCGAAGGCATGGCAACAACCATGGAAAGATTCTCTCTCTTATTCACCTATATTGTTGCTTCCATCAAAATTTTTAACTCTCAGATAGATGATACCATGAGGGAGCAAACATTTTCTAAATGAGAAAGAGATAAAATTTAAAATTCCAAATTGTTATTCTCTAAGACCCATTTAGAGGCTTTCCCCAAATTCAAATCATATCAGTTGGACCATACTCATGAATACGGTCTAATTAACTCACAGAGGCAGTTTATTGTGACATTTGGCAAGTTATAATTAAACGGGCATCCCTCATTGAGAGTCCAATGGTTTTACTTAAAAAATTTATAGGGTTTGGAGGACTCTTGAAGCTTAATTAAAAGCAATAAACTTATGAAACATGGCTTGCACCTTGAAGATCCTTGTAGTCTTAAAAAAAATAATTTGGGCTTGGTGGTGGGGGGCCTACTCTAATTTAAAAAGTAAAAAATAATCATTTTGGGCCACCGTTGATGGAAAAACAGTTATTTTATACACACATAGATTACCACATCCTTAAGGATTTTTGTTGTAATTTCTTAATTTTATATATGTACATTGACAATGCAAGCATCAAAACTTTGAGATTTGTTAATTTGTTTGTTGACTCTTTTGTGAAATCTTAATTCAGCTCTAATATTATGGACTCCCAAAATTTGTCACAGAAAATGTGTCATGCTGTCCCCACCCTAGAAACTTGTCATAACATAGGCAAATAAAAGTTCCAGAACTTGAAATGTCATCTTCTGACATTCTTCCAAAAACGTCCCAAAAGGACTCTCTAGTTTAGTGGTATTTTTGGCCAAAATGGTCAAAGGGTGCTACCAAAAGTTCAAGAACCTTGTCAAGTTTTATTGCACTTCTGAAGAGATTTAACATCTATTTTCCAAGGGCTTAATGGATTCATATTTAGGACAAAAAATATTCAAAGCATGGATTTAGGAAAAATTGTGTTTTTAAATACTCTTGGGGATGGGGAGATGGAGTTTGGGGACAACAATTTTATTTTTTGGATTTTGGGCATTACAGGGAGATGGCTAGTAAAATCACAGTTTTAAAAAAGTAAAGTACTTGCAAAATTACTTGTGAGATAAAAACCCTAGCAAGAAACTTGCCTATTCGCTCATAGAAATGGAATGGCGAGCTTGTGGTGTATACTCACCAAATGTGGTAGAAACGTGTGTGCTTGAAAACACGCAAAAACACAACAGAAACATGAAATTTTTGCTTTTCAAACCCATTCGACTTTTGCAAACTTTGCACACTACATTTGTAACCTTGTTTGAGTGATTGAATGAGTTTGAAGGTGATCCAAGGAGCAAAATTCTGCAATTTTGTGAATTCTAGGTCAGTTTCTCTTCTTTTCTTTATTAACCATTTCCAAAATGTCATTTCATTCGTAGAGATTACATTTATGTGTTTAAGAATGTTCGCAAACCATTCAATTCTGTTTGATGTTGTTTAATGCTAATCTTATTTTGGTTTTTTAAATTAAAACATGTTTAATTTGCTGGTGTCTGGTTTATCAAATTAGGGTTTGATTTCTTTTTCTTCAATTTGTAACACTAATGTACAAAATATATATAACATCGTCTTTTAGGCTTTAGACCGCTCGTTTTTGTATAAAAGATGTTGCATTAAAATGTTTAATTTATAAAATCAATGCCAAGTTTGCACTTAGCATATAATGGCATCATAAATTAGAAGTCAACTTGTTGGAGTGGATATTACTTGAAAGCATGGCATGCTAGGACTGAGTATGGGGACCCTTATTATTGTAAGTTGAAGATGAATTGATGTGTTACTTTCCTCAAGTACCACCTTGTAAATGTTGTTGTTTGCAACATCAAATTGTCTCAATTTTCACTTAGAGCTAGAATGAGAGATAAAAGAGGCCCTTGGATTGACTAACCAAAATAAATTGGAGCGGATGACAAATGCAGTCATAGCAATAGTCATGAATCTCAACATAGTGTGGAAAACAAAGGTGGATGTGAGAGCACTTCCTATTCTAGACCAACTTTTTACATTTCCACTCACTGTAATTTTGTCAAATAGTTTGCTTGCAACCTGATTACTGAGTTATCTGGTTTATTCCTAGTTTGTGTTGGCTAAAAATTTTGTAAGCCGCTAAGACTACACCTTACAAAATTGTAACTTTAGGCAACGTCTCATGAGATTTCTCTCTCCTCTCAGCAATAAGGGAGGCTACCTTCTTACGGTAGGTGGCTTCAACAAGAACTTAATTGAAATTACAAAAAGGGCGGCTCTCTCAATTGATTTCTCTTTTTTCAGGAATGATTTGCGTACAACTACTACTTTCTAACTTAACAAAAAGTGACTTATTGCTACGATAATACTAGTGACCCTGGAATTGACATAAGAACAATATCAGGGGCAGCAGCTTTCTTATTATATTTTGTGAAACAAAAACAAGAACCCAAAGTCTCCTGCGCTTGTCTCATGAGGATTCAAGCAGAATAACTAGTAAGGCACAAAGTCTCTTACTGTATACTCTCAAATTTAATAAAAACATTTACAATTGAAGTCCAAAGTCTTCAGCTCTAAGTAATTGCAGCCACTACTATCTATCACAATTTGTCCTTCTGCAGCACAAAGTCTTCAAAAGTTCAAATTGGCTCTGAATGCAACTAGCAGCTCAAAGTCTGTGCGATTGAATCCAAATCCCTCTTGAATCAAAGCATAAAAATTCACAATCAACTCAAGAAAATGTCGTCACATAACAGTTTGAATTGGCACAAAGTCCCAAAACAATCTTCCTCTTTTATTGAAAGCAATCTGATTTACATTCAAGCACAAAGTCTTAGAGTGCACAATACAAATTGGCAGAATTTTCTTGCCTTGCCAAAAGATCCTTATTTACAATGAACTCCCTCCTTTATATAGGAAAAGAGGAGAGAAAAGGGGAAAACCCTTAACCGCCTTGACTTATTCCCTAACTAACTAACTAATTTTGACTTTTTCAAAGTTGCATGCCTAATGCACTTGCAACTTGATTACATGTTATCTCTTTGCATGTGATACTATCACATGCAATTACATATGTCAAATACAAATTACAAAGACATGATGAAAATATTCGAAGTGCCTGACAAGACACGACACTTATTACATCATCCTTTGTTTGTCTTCATGCTGCTACAGGATCCCTGATGCTTAATATACTCTGGTATGATGAAAGCATCTTGATTTGGAACATGAACGTGCATCCTTGACTGTTATGTCTTGATGGCATCAACAAATTGCCTGCTTGAAATCAGTCTTGAAAACTTTATATGTCGTCATCATTCCAGTCTTCAACTCTTTGCACTGGCATGGGAAGATCTCTCTCTCGTAAATGGGGTTTTTGAATCCCATTACATGTCATTTTGGAAAGTATTTGTCACCCACAAACATGGTTTAGAGGTCCATTTGCAGCTTTTGGAAAAGTGAGAAAACTGTATGTAAACTCTTGGAGATGGGATTTTAGCTTGCATTTGCATGATGGAGAAGAACCTTCTTTTGCTTGGGAGGAACTTGCATTGTTTCTGGAAACAAAACAATCACAAACTTTTGAAGCCAAAAATCCTTCTTTGAATTTCCAATCATGTAGCATGTGACATGAAAATTCCACAAGGTGAGAACTGTTGTCGGGATAATTGTATGTACGGGTTATTATATTAGTAAAGTATTATGTTACTCTCGGTCGTTAGTGACCGAGAGGTTAGACAGTTACGTCACGACGTTTCGGTCGTGACCCTTCGGGTACTTTATATACTCTCTCGGAGGTTGGACATGAGAGATAATATTGTATGATCATCACGATGTAAATGTACTTGCCAGTCTGGAATGATTAATGAAAGTATTTATTATTCTATGATATATTCTATGTTTATTATATTTCCTGTACTATGTCTGTGCAATACTAAGTTTACCCCAGCGGGCAAACATCTGGCGCCGCTGCCTAGACGTACTCGAGAAGAGAGTTGAGGGAAGGATTTATGCCCAATGTCTTAAATAAAGATAGAAATAAAAAGGCACGAGATCACGAAGGGGAAGCCGCACAGAAGGCTTTGATCTCCGCCCAACAGCGTGAACGTCGGTGTAGGCTGAGGCAACTTGCCAAAGACCAGCTTGCCGGAGGGTTGCCCGAAGGGAACCCCGGAAGTGGTACGGAAGGTGCAGGGGCTGATTGGGAATTGTTCATCTCGCCGAAACATCGGAGAGTGCGGAGTAGAGAAGAACTACTCGAAGAAACACGACTTAGACAAGTCTTGCTTCAGGAAGAGCGAGACCAGTTTGAAGACTTGAACCGCACGTGGCGTGCGGAGGAAGGGAACTACGAAGGTGAGCGCATTGCCGAAGGCACACGGGGAAGCACAGCCGAAGGCACACGGGAAGGTACGACCGAAGGCACATCGGAAGGTACGACCGAAGACACACGGGACGCGTAGGCGAACCCACCATTGGAGCCAACGACTCCACACAATACGGTTCCACCCGCTACACAGATACAAGTACCATTAGTAATTGGCCAAGGGAACGTGGGCGCCGGTTCTAGCACAAGCGGTGCAGGAGCACAAAATCCACCGTGCACGCAACAACCAAAATCAGCCCGACCAACCATGGCGACACATAAGGAAAAGTTGCCAAAATTCCATGATGATGGAAAGGACGATCCAGTACGGCATTGCCGTACGTGTGAAACCATCTGGGCAGCCAACGGGGTGACTGACTAGAACGAATGGATGAGGCAGTTCCCCGCCACACTGAGAGGCGTGGCCATTGACTGGTACGCGGATCTGGATAGAACGAACATAACCACATGGGATGACCTGAAGGGGGGATTCGAGAAAGAATTCCGGCTACTACGAGACGATAATGAGATAGTCTCAAAGATTTATGGAATGAAGCAAGGGAAGAGGGAGACCGTACGAGCGTATGGCCGCCGGCTAAAGGAATTAGTTGGAAAGATGGAAAGCCAACCGGTTGATGGCCTAAAGAAGAGGTGGTTTGTCGAGAGCTTGAATCCTAAGCTACGACGGAAGATGAAAATTGTGCCTCCGACATCCTACAATGATGCATACAACCGGGCCATGGACCTGGAAAGCGAAGATAAGACGGCCAAAAAGAAGAAGAATAGATCTTCGTCATCCGAAGACGATACGTCCGAAGAGGAGAGTGGCAGCGACGAGAAGCCGAAGAAGAAAGTCACGACCCTTCAGAAGGATATAGAACGGATGTTAAAAGAGTTTAAGACAATGAAGGGGACAACAAGCAAGGATGATGAACTGTGGTGCATGGATTGTAAAGAGAGCGGCCACACGAAGGGTGCCTGTCCCAAGAAGGCATTCTGTGACATCTGCCAGATTATGGGACATTCTACGAAGGAATGCCCATACAATCTGAAGGCGTGTAACCAGCAAGTGCTCTATACACAAGAACAACCATCCACATCAGGGGGGACGGATCCAAACAATAATGCATCTTCAGGAGGTTACCGTGGCAACCGGCAAGGTGGAGGGAACAATAATAATTCCACTCGTAACAGGGTCCAATATAACGCGAAGGGACGCCCAATGATCCAATGTAGGGCGTGCAACCAATGGGGTCATTACGCAAGCGAGTGTAACAATAATGACGCCCCTCAGCAGCTGTGTCGGTGGTGCGGCCCTGGGGACCATGAAGATGCTAATTGTCCGAAGTTTGGCGTAGGGGCCAATCTGATTGATATCGAAGGCAACACACGGATTAAAGAAGCTATACTTGCTCTTACTCGAGGGCAAGCGAAGGAAGCCCGCTACCCCCATCCCCGAACGGAGAAGTAGAGAATGGTGGAGGCAAGGGAGGAAATAGAAAGGGTGATGAAAGCCCAACGGGGAGAGACACACGAATCATTCGGACCCTACTGCACAGACGCGGAGAGGAACATTGTACGACAGATGCTTCAACTGGAGGTGCCTATCAAGCTAGAGGACCTCCTATACACCATGCCTCAATTGGGGACAGTGCTGTTGGGTACAAAGGTTGATAAACCCAAATCGAGACACACAGACGCTTCCATACTAGGAAGCTCGGCAACAAATCCAATGCTGCTTGCCGTCAACAATGGCAGACATCCAGCCGTGGTGAAGATGGGCATCCTGGGCACCATCCTAATGGATACTATAGTAGACGGCAGATCCGGGGTAAACGTCCTTCCGGAGGACACATGGAAAAAGCTAGGGAAGCCCACTCTGTGGCCACCTACGTTTAATCTGCTAAGTGCCGACCAGCACGGGATTAAACCCCTCGGCACGTTGATGGCACAACAAGTCACCGTGGGTGCACAACCATTTGTGCTCGACTTTGTGGTCATTCCGTTGAAACAGAAAGGGTATGATGCCATACTCGGAAGAGGATGGCTGGTGGCAGCGAAGGCAAACCACAACTGGAAACGGAATTCACTCTTGATGGAGAGCGGAGGCAAGAAATTTACTATTGATCTTCGGACCTAGTTGGTGAGCGAGGAACTTGCCTCTTCCTCGGGATCCGAATCCGAAGGGGAGAATGACCCACGAGACGAAGGCAAAGAGGGGATGGATCCGGATGCCGAAGGGATACTAAAACTCGAAGGATGCTGTTCGGAGGATGACACAGACTCATTAAATGGATTGTTCCATTGGCAGCAGGAGGACTATGAGATGTTCTCACCCTCCTACAATGTATTAAGCGTCGAAGAAGAAGAGCCAGATCAATAGCCTCCAGAGTACGGGGAGTATAAGGAAGGAGAAGCTACAATGGACACTATACCCGCACATCAGTTTAAAAACAAGGAGGCTATGAAGTATGAAGAACCGACGGTGAAACCTTTGAATCTAGGTACAGAGACGGATGAGAGAAATCCGAAAACCATCGCCACGGGAGACGACTGGAATCCTGTGTGGAAGACTGTAGCCTTCAAACTCTTGATTCTCCTTCTTCTGATGTATGGGCAAGAGATCGTGGTCCTAGTAGAATTTATGGTTCCAAGCCTTTGGATTGCCATTGGAAACAGACTCGGCGACAGGGAGAGGGAACGGCTGCACACTCTGTGGACTTTCGACGAACGGATACATGATGCCAGCAACGGGACCAAATTGAAACCTTCACTGGAGAGGATGGATTTGAGAGGAGGGACAGAACAATCGAGAGGGACTCGAGCGGTTAGGCAGGTAGAGTTGTTCGTACGGGCGACCAGAGAAGTCTTCGGAAAGGAAATTGTGGATGTCGTGAATGGTTCGAAACTAAAAGCGTATCATCACAGGTCGGAGGCGCATAGGCAGCCGCCTGGCAATTGATGAAAAAAGAAAATAAAAAAATAAAAAATAAAAAAAATAAAAAAATAAAAAAAATAAAATTTTGAAACGAAGCAATAAAGGCCGTACGGCAGTACGACAACTTGGGAGCGAAGGCAAGCAAGCACATAAAAAGCACCGTACGGACGAAGACATAAAGTCCGAAGACGAAGACATAAAGTCCGAAGACGATGACATAAAGTATTAAACGAAGACATAAGGTTTGAAGACAAAGTATTAAATGAAGATACAAAATAAACGAAGACATAAAAGTATTAAACGAAGACGTAAAGTATGGGCGAAGACAAAATATCAGACGGAGGTATGCATGGGTGATTTTAAAAAGTGAAGGCACAGATCAAGCAACAAGGTCCATATGGCAAGGTTGAGAAAGAAAAGCCGAAGACATTTATGAAACCGTACGACAACTTAGAGAAATGAAGGTAGCTTAGAAAAGGTACCGTACGGTTAGTATAAGTCCAAAATGATAACCGTACGGCAAGTTTATAAGTTTGAAGGCGATTTGACGAAGGCATAGGTCAAGCAAAAATGACCATACGGTAATAGTTTTAATGAGTATTAAGTGGCAACTTTCAAAGTTCGAAGGGAATGAGTATTTAACCGTATGGACATCACAGGCAAAGCAAAAAAGGCACCGTACGGCCAAATAGAGGAAAGGAAAAGGAGGGAGATGTCCGTATGGCCATTTCATTAATAAAGATACTGTACGGCAGGTTTCATATTTAGGTGAAGACCGTGCAGAGGCTATATGAATTGCAAAGTTACAACCGTACGGTCGAAGGAAGAATACATAGGAAACAACGTACGACAATTTTAAGAGAAGCTCGCAAGTAATAAAAGCTGAACCGTACGGCCTTCTATGGCAAATTAAAAGTTGGAAGGCGAAACAAGAGCAAGCGTACGGCACTAAAAGGTGTAATAGGAATACCGTCCAAGGAATGTAGCATTTTGTACGGCAAGGAATAAGTCTGGAAATCAAAAAGAGTACAAAAGAATTTAGTTCTTGACGGCAAGGAAGGACTGGCAGCAAAGAGAAGGTTCTTAAAAAAAAAAAAAGGACGACAAAATAAAGCAGTTCACAGTGAAGAACGAATGGTACCGAAGGGAAGGGCATAAGCAAGCAGTGAAGAAAATATAAGCGCCTGACAAAAGAAAATCACAAAAATGGTGTGTTCCATGGACTTCTGTGTGGGTTTGAAGGTGCTAATTTGGTCTTGGCGGCGGGGGGCGCTGCCCCTCGACCCCGCTGGGGGCGTTGTCCCCTAGACCCCCAGTTGGTTCAGTTATCAGCCCTTGGAGAGTGTGACCTGTTGATGAGATCGGAGCTGCTACAGGCATGGAGTGTCTGCGTGTCGGAGGTGAAGAGAGCATTGGAGCAAGTCTTTCAAGAGGGGTACTACGCTTTGAGGCACTTGGAGTAGGTGTTGGCTAGACGTGAGACTGTCTTGGTGGATGCACAGAGAGCTCGGGAGGAGCTAACCACCCAGTTGGAGGCAGTAGAGTGACACTTGGCTCAACGTACCCAGGAGTTGGAAGTAGAGAAGGCAACCCAGGTGGCTATCAAGGTCAGATTGGCTAGGGAGACAGTATGGTGTTAGCGGAGGCTATAGCTGAATAGTATGTTTTGGAGACAAGTTTGGTGCAGGCACGGGAGGAATGGGATGTGACGGAAAAGACCTATTGGACGTAGCATTGATGGGGAGGGCGGCACTTCATCTTTTCAGGGACGCCCCTCTGCCCTTTCTCAGTGATTTTCTTCTTCTATGTGGTGTATTTCATCTCCCTGTTGTTGTAAGTCATCGGAGACGACTTGTTTTTTTGGGGGGGATGATGTTGTCGGGATAATTGTATGTACGGGTTATTATATTAGTAAAGTATTATGTTACTCTCGGTCGTTAGTGACCGAGAGGTTAGACAGTTACGTCACGACATTTCGGTCGTCACCCTTCGGGTACTTTATATACTCTCTCGGAGGTTGGACATGAGAGATAATATTGTATGATCATCACGATGTAAATGTACTTGCCAGTCTGGAATGATTAATGAAATTATTTATTATTCTATGATATATTCTATGTTTATTATATTTCCTGTACTATGTCTGTGCAATACTAAGTTTACCCCAGCGGGTAAACAAGAACATCTTCATAAGATAGATCTATTGCGTGTTTTTTGATGTACAAGTATGGATTTTGGAATGGTGTGAACAAGATGAATGGTTAGAAAACTTTAGGACAGCGAAGAGGTGAATGAATTTTGGTTAAAAAATGATAAGGAAGACCCAAAAATGGGTTTCTTGGAGGTGATTGCATGTGCGGACAGCGAGAATTATGAAGGATAGGAAGACGAATGAATGAATGGATATCACTTTTTAAAATGGAGTTTTGAATTGACCACCATTACGAGTTTTACGTCATATGGCAGTGGTAGGGACAACAATTTTATGCAAGTGGATATTTTGGAAAATAGCACATGTACAAACTTGCATTGGATTTGTTTCTTTCTTCACCATAGAACAGGGTTTTTTAATCCCGACTGCATATGCAAAAGAAGAGATGTCTTTGCATATGCATCTTTAATGAGGTAGAAACATATGTTACAAAACTGAAAATAAAAAGAAAATGAAATAAAAACAAAGACATCTTCAGCATATACAAGTAATTTTACCTCACTTCTTCAGAAGACAAAAGAAGGAAAATCTCTTGTAATCTTTGAAAAATCTGGAAATGATCATGAAGATTTTCGTGATTTGGAAATGCTGTGAAAGAGTCTTTAAATAGAGTTCAATTCATGAATTATTCTTTCAAAAGATAAACATCTCTTGAAGTCAAGGATTGAATCTTGACAAGTGTTGGATGAAAGAGAAAATAAATGCTAAATAATAGCAACAAGTTTGAATAAATCCAACACATGCAATGGCATCCAAAAACGGCGTCTAGGGTTTTAAATTCAATTGGAAATGACAATAGACAAGCTGGAAATAAAAATGCTTACCCTAGAATCCACTTTTATTCAAAAACTCATGGATTTAGATGATGATTATGACCTCCAATGAGCCGTTTTTGAAGAAAAATGGCAGAGAAACATGTTGGAAATAAAACAAAGCATGTGCTCTTCAAACAAAAATTGCCACCCAGCTGTTTACTTATCAAAAACGCATTTCTTTGATGAAGAAACACATGTTTTTAATGTGTTAGAGCCTTCAAAATCGCCACTAAGGGAAGACAAGGTCCAAACGCATTTTGAAGAAGTCAAAACCATATGCATTGAGGAATAAAATCGCCACCATGCAGCAATATGTTTAAAAACGCACTTTGGGAAGAGATTGGCATATGTTAATAAACATATGTTATGGCTCATAAAATCGCCACCAAGCAAGGAAGGTTAAAAACGGGTTTTGAAAGATACATAGCATGAAACAACATGTGTTATGCTATTGAAAATCGCCACCAAGGGAAGAAAGATAAAAACAGCTTTTAAAAAGTCATTAACATATGTTTGATACAATATGTTATGGCCTTCAAAATCGCCACCTAGCAAGGGATTTTAAAAAAACGTTTTATGTTGAATGCATTACATGTGTTAATATATGTAATGCATCCTAAAATTGACGCCTATGACTGGGCATTAAAAATGTCTCTTTTGCAATGTATTACATGTGCATAGCATTCAAAAATTGACGCCCATCTTGGAAGTTTAAAAATGTTCTTTAAAGAAGTCTTTACACATGTCTTTTAGCATGTTATAAACACATGTAATGACATTAAAAATCGACGTCTTCGGGGAAGAATAAAACTTAATACATTTGCACATGGACTTTATATGCAAACTCCTCTAAAATCGACACCATAAAATGACCATTAAAAATGTTGTTTAGAAACTCATTTGCATATACAATGAGCATATGTAATGACATTAAAAATCGACACTTTAAAGGAAAATAGCAAAGGAAAATTAATACGCACTTTAGAAATACAATTGCATATGATTGAAAACATGAAATGTACATGCAATTGTTGACAAAAACAACGTATGAATATGGAAAAAGACTTAGGAATGAGATTTTAAAAGTGTTTTGCACATGGATGATATGCAGTGAAGAACAAAAACCGCACTTCTAATACTTAAGTCTTTTAATTTGAATTAATTTAATACATAACTATAGTATTTAAATAAAGTAACATGAAACTAGAAGATTAAAAGCTAATTTCAAGAAAACGTTAAAAACTATAGTCAAATCAACTCGAAATGAGTTGAAATTTGAAAACGGACTTTGAAATCCATTTAACATATTAAAAATAATTCAAACTCGTGCAATCGACTTCAAAAACCCCACTTTTTTAGGTTTTTTAAAAGATATGCAGTCAGCTTGAAAAACCCCACCTTTTACATCATAACTTGAGTTGTAGAATTCCGTTTGATGTCTAAGTTAGCTCGAAATGAGCGTAATTTAAAGGGCTATCGACTCAAGGGAAAATCAAGATTAAAAACAAAGGGAAAGACTTAAAGAACGCATGAAACGTGTGTTACAAAGAGCTTTTCAGGGATGACGAATTGCCTTTATATCACTTTATCAAAAACATTCAAAACATAGAGGATATTCTTACGAATTGACAAGAAAAATTCCGTAGGGTTGCCACAATTTTGTGATCTCAAAATTGAGGACAACAGTTTGCAAATGTAAATGGTTGTTTCACTCTTCCTTTGTATGAAAGTTTGAAGTTTGCAGTTTGATACCAAATCAATGAAAATGAAGAACAACACTATATTGGCAATTGCATTAGCTAAGTCAGTGACAATAATAACAATCAGATTTAATGTTCAGATTTACATTATATTCTAATGCTGATGACAATACCATTACATTGCATTTATTGAATACTCAATAAACATTACATTTTCATTGCTTATTTCTGTCCAAACAATGATAACAATGGAAAGGCCTACCATAAATCCTGCCCAAAACTCAGTTTCAAACCTGATATGCCACCCAGGACTTAGTTTCGGAACTGATACGATGCCCATAACTCAGTTTCAGACCTGATACAGCCTCCTCATGACATATATGGCACACTTAGAACTGCTACAAACCTGTACAGAAACCCTGTAGCCCTTTCTTAGCTTATACGACCTGGTCTTAGGTGTTTTCAGACTGTTATAAATGGATGCTGATGTGTACAGGCAGAAATGGCACTAACTGTTTAATCTTCAAACCTGTATGGCCCCCAAAATCTCTTCCTCAGCTAATGCAGCTTACTCCTGGGCTGTTCCTGATTTACAGGGCATGTAGTAATCTTCCCAAATGATGCAGATGACCTCCACCTTAATATTTGTGCAATACAAACCCCTTAGACAGATCCAACTATGAAGTACAAACTCTCTTGGCAATTGTTTGATGACAAATGAAGTAATATTTTCTCAAATACAAATTACCTCACAATAAACCCTTAGCAATCCTCCTGACTGTGTCTCTCAACAGCGAAGAGAATGTCATTCATGAGGGTTTTCGTCCTCACAAATCCTTTGAAGAAGAAATCTCAAATATTTTATCAATTTTATATATTTTTTAGCCTGCTGAAAGAGAGCTCTTCAATCTCTTTTATAATGCTCTCACGAGACCTCATTCACTCACCTTGTCATTATGGAATAAACAAAATCAATTTTTTGCCTTTTCCTATTTTTCCGACATTTTACTTTTTCCCCCTATTTACTCGCGATTGTTCCCCCCCTATTTATTGTGATTGCTTTTTCCTTTTAATATTTCCTCATGCTATTTAACATAATTGTCCCTTTAACTTAAGTCCCCAAACATTTTATATCTCCAATGTGTTATTAAATAAAGGGAACCTTTTTATTTAAATATTTCCCTCATAACTATAGTCGAGCATTAATAAAGTTAAATATTTAAATTTTATTTTATAAACTTTTTTAATGCATAATAAATCACATCAATGATAATAGAATTCTTCTGTCAATATTAGACATTTACCATCAATATGCCAACATCATTAAAGGTTCTGACCATGCCCAGACTTATTATAAATAGTAAGTATGCCCAAAACTGCCTCTAATTCCTCAAAATGATCTTCAACTGAAACTGCCTAGGCCAAATGACCTCAAAGTCCCTTAAATGTCCCGGTTAGCCAACGGGACCATGCGGAAATAGGCTAATGACAACATCATGCAATAATTGCTAGAAAGGGGACATTACAATCCGCCCTTCCCAATATTGCTTGTCCTCAAGCAATTTCTTCTCTCGATGCTGTAAGATTTGTATCTGCATACCAAATTAACTGCTATTTGCACCTGTATGCCCATCTAAATACCAAGGTCCCATACCAATCTCATAGATTCTGCTTTGACAATCTGTTGTGCTACTCTGATATAATAGTCATCAACCACTCTGTCATGCTGCAACACCCTAGGAAGCATTCTATTCATCATGTGAATCCTTGGATCCAAAGTTTGAGAATCATCATATAGCCAGTGAGTGACTGGGTAGGTATACTTGAATAGATCAACCAAAGGGAGTATCTTCATGTTGCTAAAGTCCTGTGTTATGACCTCCCATAGGTGCATTCGACGTGGATTTGAAACCAATCCGCCCATCCAATAAAGCAACACAAATGGCCACTCAACATTGCTGTTATAACTTTGACCAGCAAGATGAATGATGTCAATGTTGTCACCATACCCCTATATAGAAAGTCATCTCACACTCAATATCCTACAAGTAGACTTGTCTCTACACACCCCCATGCAACTCAATAGCTGTTGTAGACCCTGTCAACTCTGCAAGTGCAATGGAAATCCAAGTAGGACAACCACTAACAACTGAAGTGTCTACGAAGATTAAATCACCAACCAATAAATAAACATCTGCCATATCATATGAAATTTGTGACAAATCTAAAAATGAATTATAGATGCCTTCATCTCTCATCAAAGACAGCTCTTGAGTGACTAGTTCACTACAAGTGTCATCAACAAATCAACATCTCTAATGAATTGATCACCGTCTAGTGAAATTTCAGTATGAGAAAAACTTTTCTTATCATCATCCATGAAGTGGTGAGTGTCATGGATTTGTTGAAGATGAAGCTTGGCTTGTTGAGCCATCAACTTAGCTTGCCTTGTTTTTCTAACTGTACTTCATTCAACCTTTGGGACTGATCTGTATCGGCTGTTCCAGGGTACAAAAAACCAGTCCTATGATTAGATGCATAATAAAAATTATCATGTCCCATACTTGCACCTTGTGTACCACCAATGTTAGAATATATATAATTAATTTCTTCATAACTATAGGCTGCAATATCTTGGGGAAGAAGAAATATATTACTGCTGTTTGTGATCTGAAAATTGGAATTGATTTCATTCTTTTTGCCCTTGCCTTTGAACTCTTTGATGGCATAATGAATAAAATCAGAGGCTGTGGGACTTGGATCCATATTATATTCCTCATGTTTATCATCCACAATTTGAGTGCAAACATGGAAAGACTCAATAGTACCATCACCCTCAAATGGAAGAGTGGTTACCTCATGATGTAAAAAATTGCAACTGCTGTTGTAAATATTAGAATTACTGTTATACAGTTGTGCCATGTCTTCAACCCGTACAAGCACCTTTCATTAAAAACTTTATGGCCAACACCTACACTTTGAGTACCAACACTTGTAAATTCCTCTCCATTAGTTATCCCATGTATAAAGGTTGTAAACTCATGAGATTGTGAAGGTAAACAACTGCTGTCCCAAATTAGAATTCCGGGCTTCTCCTCTATACTTTCTTTGGGTTCATCAAATGTCACCGAATCTTGACTTGTCACATGTCCTTCCCAAGTAATTAGAGGTGGCGGTGTCTCAAATAAATCTTCTTCAAATGATGTCACAATGTTGCAAGGTATTACCCCGTGAAGCTCTTCAATCCTTTCCTCAATATTTTGAATCTCCTTAGTATGCAAAATGCTAGAATCAGGGTGCCCCATTTCCTTTCCAAGGAATTCATCAATCCCTTCTACTAGTGTTCTGATCTCCATCTCCCTTGAACAAACTTCTTGCTCCTTGATTGTATAAATAGTAGACATCTGATTTTTTTATTTATATAGAGAAAATGAACGATACTTAGCTGGTACAAAGATCATCAACCTCATTTTCCTTGTCTTCCACAAATTTGATAGCAAGATCCTTATCCACTAACAACTGCAAGTAATCTGATTTCATCTTTTCAAATGCTTCTTTGATTGTGTGCAGTTGACCACTAGTGACTCCACTTGAAACTCCTTTTTTATCTCTCCTCAATTTGAGGTTTTCAAATAAGATCCTCAATGTATTTGTGTGACTCATTTGCCTTCATTAATACTTGCACAACCTTCTCTTTTAACCAATAATCTGTCCATCAGATCTTGCAGTGATAAAGGCTTTTGGTTGAATTCATCTAGGGTACATGAGTTGTCATGCATTGCATTTTCTGATTTGTTCTCAGTTGTAGGTACATTATCACCCTCACAATCGGTTGCCTCTCTAGATGATGTCATGCGCTCTTCTTGTGGCACCATTGGGACAACATTGTGGTCATAATTGGTTTCATCAAAGAAGTTTTTCTCTTCACTTGTTCTATCATTAATGACTTGCAAATCACCAATACAGAGTTTTGAATACCCCTCACCTATAGTGATTGACTCTTCATCCATAATATCAACCTTAGCTGATTGGAAGTCATTATCCTTTTTATTGTCATCGTGCATAGTTCATCGTGCATAGTAGCAGGTGTATTCAATGTTGTAGTTTTAGCTTGCTCCTAATGTGTAATGTCCCCATTTTGAGCTAGCATTGGAGTTAGTGGATTTAGCTTAACATTGGGTCCTTGTAGGCTAATACTGGTGATTAGAGGACCCTGTTGTGGGTTTTGGCCCCTTTTTGAGGGACTTACTATTTATAGTAAGTCAACTTATGGTTCTAGTGAGCTTAGAGGATTTAGAGGAGTTATATGATGTCAGATTTTATTTTCGGCTTCCGGTTTGGACTCCAAGATTCTTGGAGGGAGCGTCTACTTTTAGTAAGTCACCCCGTCAGATTCATTCATCATCAGGATCACTCTTGTGCTGTCAGATTTTGATTCTGATGCTTCTTCAGTTGTTTTCGCAAGATGGGTGAATTATGATTATTATTTAATAAATTGGCTAAGGTTGCCATTTTTATTGGGAATGTATTTTGGGCATCTTAGTGTTATAGCTCATTGGAATTGGGTTGAGAAGTTTTAAATCCTGAGCTCATAAAACAGGGACCCTATGTGTCAGAATAGCATTATTTTAATAAAAGGGTCATTTTCAGCATTAAAGTGAAGAGAAATATAATAGTTTATTATATTTCAAATGTGCACATAAAGCAAAGTCTTTTGTATGTGAAAAGTGTGTGAGAGAAGATATCTTTTATTATAAAAGCAATGCTTTGGGCAAAAAGGAATTCATTCATAGACTTGTGTTTTTTGTGAAAATTGGAGAGAGGAGAAATGGCTAGGGTTTGAGGACTGATTCCTCATTGTGCAATTTGGATCATTATAGGTTAATGGTGAATTTTGCCACTGAATTCTGAGAATACAATTCTGGTCCTGTGTATTCGAATTTGATGCTGAAGTATATCAAATTCGAGGATATTTGAATAAATTCTAAATTACAATTGGTGATTCGATTTTCTTTTTGGTGGTTATTGTTTGGTAGAAGCTTGTTCTATTTCTACAGGAGCTGCAATCTATCTGCTAGCAGTGTATGGTAAATAAGTGTTGCAGACTTCACTATTTAGGAGCTACGAATTCATTTGGAGGCTGGCGTCACCTTTCCCAGCATGTGTGTACTTCACCTTGTGGTTGCGTTTTACTCACTGCAGTCTATGTTATTTATTCAGGGGGCTGCAATCACTCATTGGAGGTTGTGGTTGTTCATATGATGGCTGCGTAACTTAAATGGAGGCTGCAATTTATCATTGGAGGGAATAACACCACTTCCAATAGCAGCGTACATCTTCCAGTGGCTTGCATCCTGTCCTTGGCATGCCATATTTTATTAATAAGGTGCTCATATAATTATTATTTCATGTTATGTTATTTTAACATTGTCAAATCACTAAGTTTGAATATTTGGTGAAACTGGAAGTTGGAAATAATTGGTTGTTTTGATAATTCAAATTCTGGAAAAATTATAAAAAAACAAATTTCAAACTTTTCAAGAGGAAAAACATTACCTTCAGCCAAGAACCAGTCAAGCTCTTTACATAATGAGTCATGGTACCATTCTCATCTGTATCTTTGTCCTTGACACCACTTTGCTGTAATAAATCGTTTTCCTTACTAATTGTAATGTCCCCAAATTGATAGAGAATAAATTAATTAAATTAATTAATTTATTGGTCCCAATTTAAAAGATATTATTAGGGACCTTTAATTAATTAATAAAAGGGGCCCATTTTTATTATTGTTGTTTGTAGGGGTTTTCGTGTCAGCGTTCTTTTGTAAACCCTCGGGAGTTCTCTGAAAGGGTATTTATGACCGACATATAAGTTGTTGGTATGTGATTTTGGAATTATTTTATTGTATTGCGAATTCCAGTTGGAGTTCTGCTTTGTTTGCCATTTCGGAAGTGAAAGATCTTCCCTATTTGGTTTGTTGCAGTTTCGGTGGTTTACAACCACCCTAGTCTGCCGTTGGAAACATCATTCCGATATTTCATTGTGTGCGCCAAATTTGTGAAGTCTTCTGTAGAAGACAAATTTGTAATAAATAGCGATATTTAATATTTGTCCGAGATTGTGGATCTGTGCGAAGTATTCCGAATGATTGTAAACTAAAGTGCTATCATTGAATCTGAAGTCCTTTTGCTTATGGGAATCTTGTGAATGTATGACAATTTGATTTAGTAATTTTTATGTACAATAATAATCATCGTCTCGATACATTACAAGGCATTCATCCAAAGTTATACCATCACAGTATGTCTGACTGTACGAACCAAAAACATACCTTACGGGTGGAACCAGTTCATCGTACGTGGAAAACTTATCATAGTTGGAACCTGCCATATGGATACAAACTATTATACCCATCCTCCAGAGATCACCGCACGGACTTGGAAGGCAGGTCAACATCTTTGATTGTATGGAGTAAGCCTGGTAACATACGGGCTCTGTGGGAGTTGAGGACCGTACGGGGTTGGACTATTTGACCGTACAGAGCATATTAACATCACGGGGAAGATCCCCTTCAGATCGAGACTGCCTTTGGGTCGAGATCCCCTTCGGGTTGAGGTTGCCTTCGATTCGAGATCCCCTTCAGGCTAAGATTGCCTTCGGATTGAGATCCCCTTTTGGTCGAGATTGCCTTCGGATCGAGATCCCCTTCGAGCCGAGATTGCCTTTGGATTGAGATCCCCTTCGAGTTGAGATTGTCTTCGAACCGAGATTGCCTTCGGGTTGAGATCCCCTTCGGACCGAGATTGCCTTCGGATCGAGATCCCCTTTGAGCCGAGATTGCCTTCGGGCTAAGATCTCCTACAGGTCGAGATCGCCTTCAGGCCAAGATCGCCTTTGGGCCAAGATTGCCTTCGAGCAGAGATCGCCTTCGGGCCGAAATCACCTTTGGGACGTCTCACGAAATTACCTTTGAGCAAAGATCGCCTTTGGTACATTACAGTGGTATCGAGCTGGTGATCTTGCCAGCCTCTTGGAATGATTGAGAGATTTTGGGATTTGGATCACACTATGGCGCCCAACAGTGATGGTCAGTGGTGGTTGAAGGAACTACAAAAGATTGGCAAAGAGCTCAGCAAAGGTGTTGATCTTCCATTAGATTTATTAGAAGTATGTTTGTGTAAGGTGGACCAATTACCTTCAAGATTTATATAGAGGATCCTTTCTCCGATTAAGGATGCCTTAAGTCAACCCAAGCTTTTGAGACACCATGACAAGGAAATGAAGTTGGCAAGTGCAGCATGTCTCAGTGAGATTTTGAGAATCTCGGCTCCTAGAGAACGGTATGATGACAACACCATGATAGAGATATTGCATTTGATCGTTGACAGCTTTTAGAGCCTTGATGACTTTACTGGTGACTCTTTTGGCAAGACATCTACAATATTGGAGAATTGTGCAAATGACAAAGTAACCTTCTCTTAGATCTAGAGTTGCAAGACTTGATCCATGATATGTTTCATTACTTCTTGGTCACAATCAAGGAGTGTCTTGATACTAAGGTTTCGGTTGCTATGGAGACCCTTATGATTTCGTGCATTGAAGAGATGGATGAAATATCCCAACCTATCATATCTATGTTGTGGGTTGTTCGTAATCTAGAATGTGTCCCATCTATGGCATCGTGTAGATTGGTCAGTAATGTATTCAAGCATTGTGAAGAAAAACTAATATCTCATTTGCACAAGTGAGAGAAAGTAGATGACGGCGATAAGGGTGATGCATTACACGAGGAGCGTGAAGGCATGATTACAAGGCTGCTCCAGGAGGATCTGTTAAATCTTGCTATTACACCTACATGTGGGGGACACCTAAAAAATGAAGAAGTTTTGTCTGCCACTAAGTTTCTGTCTGTTGCCAAGGTTCTGTTCGCAACAGAGGTTTTGTCCATCATCGTCACTTCCGAAGCTCTGTCCACTGCCGAGGCTTTGTCTGTCAAGGCTCTATACACCTCCGAGGCTCTCTCCGTCGTCGTCACCGCCGAGGCACTTTCCGCCGTCGAGGTTTTGTCCACAACAGAGGTTTTGTTCGTTGTCGTCGCTGCCGAAGCTGTGTCCATCGTTGAGGCTATGTCCATTACAGTGGTGTCTATGTCTGTGTCCCTTGCCGTCGCTGTGTTTGTGGTTGTGGTCGTGTTCATGGCTAAGTTCGTGTCAACGTCAGCGTCCGTGTTTGTGGCTATACTAGAAGAGATTGTTGAACATGATGGCATGAAAGATTTTATTGATTGGCTTTGTTGGGATCTTGGTGAAGGGAATGGCAATGTTTATATTAGAGTGGCGCAACGAAAGCTTGATGATGGTTTACTCATCCCAACTAAATCCAACTATGTGCATGTGATTCAGAAGTAGCACAGAGTTTTCAACGGATATTGCTACCAACGTTTGCACTTGGCTTGGGATCTGAGCATCGATGTGTTTGATGTTTGGTTTCAGTGGGATCGTGGTGACTTTGGGGATGGCAACAATTATATCAGAGTGGAGCAGTGGAAGCTTGATGGAGAATTACTTTTCTTGCTTACTTCCAGGCACATGCGCATGGTCATGTTGCGGCTTGAAGGTTCTTGTGGATACAGTTATCAGTGTCCATGCCTAGTTTGGAATCCTGGAGTCTTGATGATGGATTGCTTGAGGGAAAGCAATCTTTGGGCGGCGAGGATTTGTAATGTCTCCAAATTGATAGAGAATAAATTAATTAAATTAATTGGTCCCAAATTTAAAAGATATTATTAAGGACCTTTAATTAATTAATAAAGGGGGCCCATTTTTATTATTGTTGTTCGTAGGTGTTTCTCATGTCGGCGTTCTTTTGTAAACCCTAGAGAGTTCTCCAAAGGGGTATTTATGATCGGCATATAAGATGTTGGTATGTGATTTTGGAATTATTTCATTGTATTGCGAATTCCAACTGGAATTCTGCTTTGTTTGCCATTTTGAAAGTGAAAGATCTTCCCTATTTGGTTTGTTGCAGTTTTGGTGGTTTACAACCACCCAGTCTGCCATTGGAAATCTCATTTTGATATTTCACTGTGTGCTCCAACTTTGTGAAGTCTTCTGTAGAAGACAAATTTGTAATAAACAGTGATATCTGATATTTTTTCGAGATTGTGGATCTATGCGAAGTATTCCGAATGAATGTAATCTGAAGTGCTATCATTGAATCTGAAGTCCTTTGCTTATGCGAATCTTGTGAATGTCTGGCAATTCGATTTAGTAATTTCTGTGCACAATAATAATCACCATCTCGATACATTACAAGGCATTCATCCAAAGTTGTACCATCACCATATGTCTGACTGTATGAACCGACAACATACCGTACGGGTGGAACGAGCTCACCGTACGTGGAAAACTAATCATACTCAGAACCTGTCGTACGGCTACAAACTATTATACCCATCGTCTGGACATCACCGTACGGACTTGGAAGGCAGGTCAACATCTTTGACTATATGGAGTAAGCCTGGTACCGTACAGGCTGTGTGGGAGTCGAGGACCATATGGGGTTGGACTATTTGACCGTACGGAGCATATTAACATCACGAGGAAGATCCCCTTCGGACCAAGGTTGCCTTCGGGTCAAAATCCCCTTCAGGTTGAGGTTGCCTTCGGATCGAGATCTTGTAATGTCCCCAATTTTAATAAAATTATTGTATTTGGGTCCCGATTGATTTAGTTTATCTCGGGCCCATTTTCTTTTGTTGGTGTAGGTGTAGTTGTCGTCGTTGGCTCTTTTGTGCACTCTTGGGAGTTTTCCCGACGGGTATTTATGATCGGCGTGTAGGTTAGTTTTGATATGTTGAGATTTATATTTGCGAATTCCTGTTGGAATTCTGTTGTTTGCCATTTTGGAGGTGAAAGACCCTCCCTATTTGGTTTGTTGCAGTTTCGGTGGGATTCAACCCTCACCCTACTCTGCTTGTTCTACTTGTATCGGATCTGGCAAATCCGAAGTTCTGTCAATAAATTCAATAAGATCTTTCTGGCAATCATATTAGTTGGTGTATTACTCTGTGTTTGCAAATTCATATCTAATTATTTGCGAAGAAGTGGATTTCAATCGGGCATCTGGAAGGCATCATCCCTCACCGTTGTACCGCATGACCATCCACCCATTGTACCGCATGGCCATCAACCCATTGTACCACATGGCCCATCCACCCGTTGTACCATATGGCCATCCACCTGTTGTACCGTATGGCCATCCACCCGTTGTACCACACGGCCATCCACCTGTTGTACCACACGACCCATCCACCTGTTGTACCGTATGACCATCCACCCGTTGTACTGCACAGCCCATCCACCCGTTGTACTGCACGATCATCCACTCGTTGTACTGCACGGCCTATCCACTCGTACTGCCGGGACATAACTTACCGTTGGGACATAATTCACTGCCAGGACATAATTTACCTCCGAACATAATTCACCGCCGGACCGAATTCACCTCTGGACCGAAATTACCGTTAGGACATTACAGTGGTATCAGAGCTGGTAATCTTGCCAACCTGTTGGGATGATTGAGAGATTTTGGGATTTAGATCACACCATGGTGCCCAACAGTGATGGATAGTGGTGGTTGAAAGCACTACAAAGGATTAGCAAAGAGCTCAGCGAGGGTATTGATCTTCCACTAGATATATTGGAAGTATGTTTGTGTAAGGTTGACCAATTACCTTCAAGATTTATACAAAGGATCCTTTCTCCAATTAAGGATGCCTTAAGTCAACCCAAGCTATTGAGACACCATGACAAGGAAATGAAGTTGGCAGCTGCAGCATGTCTTAGTGAGATTTTGAGGATCTGGGCTCCTAGAGAACCATATGATGACAACACCATGATAGAGATATTGCATTTGATCGTTGACAGCTTTCAGAGTCTTGATGACTTCAATGGTGACCCCTTTGGCAGGAGATCTACAATATTGGAGAATTGTGCAAATGTCAAAGTAAGTAACCTCCTCTTAGATCTAGAGTTGCAAGACTTGATCCATGATATGTTTCATCACTTCTTGGTCACAATCAAGGAATGCCATGATAGTAAGGTTGTGGTTGCTATGGAGAGCCTTATGATTTCGTGCATTGAAGAGATGGATGAAATATCCCAACCTATCATATCTATGTTGTGGGCTGGTTGCAATCTAGAATGTGTTCCATCTATGGCAGCATGTAGAATGGTGAGTAGTGCATTCAAGCATTGTGAAGAAAAACTAATATCTCATTTGCACAAGTGGAAGAATGTTGATGACGGTGATAAAGGTGATGCTTTACACGAGGCCCTGTTTGCCACCGAGGCTGTCCACCAAGGTTCTCACTGAAACATAGTCCCCTGTCAAGGCTGTGCCTATTGCTGAGGCCTTGTCTGTCACCGAGGCTATGTCCGTTGCCGAGACTCTATCTATTGCTGAAGCCTTGTCTGTCACTGAGGCTATTTCCGTTGCTGAGCCTCTGTTTGCCACTGAGGTTCTGTTCGTTGTCGAGGCTCTGTCCGTCACCGAGACTATGTCCGTCGCCGGGGTTGTATCCGTCACTGAGGCTGTGTCTGCCGTCGAGGTTGTGTTCATTGTCGAGACTCTGTTCACCGCCAAGATTGTCTTTAGGTCGAGGTCCCCTTCGGGCCGAGATTCCCTTCGAGCAGAGTTTTCCTTCGGATTGAGATTCCCTTCGGGCCGAGATTGCCTCTGCGTGGAGATCCCCTTCGGACCAAGGTTGCCTTCGGTTTGAGATTCCCTTCGGGCCAAGTTTGCCTTCGGATGGAGATTGCCTTCGGGCTAAGATTGCCTTCGGATGGAGATTGCCTTCGGCCTGAGGTTCCCTTCGGGCCGAGTTTTCCTTTGGATCGAGATTGCCTTCAGGCCGAGTTTGCCTTTGGGTGGAGATCCCCTTCGGACCGAGACTGCCTTCGGGCTGAGATTCCCTTTGGGCCGAGTTTGCCTTCGGATCCAGATTCCCTTCGGGCCGAGATTGCCTTCGGGTGGAGATCCCCTTCGAACCGAGATTGCCTTCGGGCCGAGATTCCCTTCAGGCAGAGTTTGCCTTCGGATCGAGACTCCCTTAGGGCCGAGATTGCCTTCGGGTGGAGATCCCCTTCGGACCGAGATTGCCTTTCGGTCGAGATTCCCTTCGGGTCAAGTTTGCTTTCGGATCAGGATTCCCTTCGGGCCAAGATTGCCTTCGGGTCGAGATCCCCTTTGGACCGAGATTACTTTCTAGTCGAGTTTCCCTTCGGGCTGAGATTGCCTTTGGGTCGAGATCCCCTTCGAGTCGAGATCGCCCTCGGGTCGAGATCCCCTTCGAGCCGAGTTTGCCTTCAGATGGAGATTCCCTTTGGGCCGAGATTACTTTCCGGACGTCTTGCAAAATTACCTCTAGGTAGAAATCACCTTTAGAACATTACAGTGTTGTCGGCATCAGCATTTGTGTCTGTGCCCATGCTGGAAGAGATTGTTGGACATGAGGGTGTGAAAGATTTCATGGATTGGCATTGTTGGGATCCTGGTGAAGGGCATGGCAATAGTTATACCAGAGTGACACAGTTAAAGCTTGATGACAGTTTACTCGTCCCAACTAAATCCAACTATGTGCATATGGTCCAACAGCAGCACAGACTTTTCAACAGATATTACTACCAACATCCGCACTTGGCTTGGGATTTGAGCATTGATGAGTTTGATGTTTGGTTTCATTGGGATCCTGGTGACTCTGGGCATGGCAACAATTATATCAGAGTGGAGCAGTGGAAGCTTGATGGAGAGTTACTTTTCTCGCTTACTTCCAGGCGCATTCGTGTGGTCTTGTTGCAGCTTGAGGGTTCCAGTGGATACAGTTATCAGTGTTTGCGCTTAGTTTGGAATCTTGGAGTATTGATGATGGATTGCTCGAGGACAAGTAACTTTTGGGCGGCGAGGATTTGTAATGTCCCCAATTTTAATAAAATTATTGTATTTGGGTCCCGATCGATTTAGTTTATCTCAGGCCCATTTTCTTTTGTTGGCATAGGTGTAGTTGTCGCCGTCGGCTCTTTTGTGCACTCTCGGGAGTTTTCCCGATGGGTATTTATGATCGGCGTGTAGGTTAGTTTTGATATGTTGAGATTTATATTTGATTTGTATTTGCGAATTCCTGTTGGGATTTTGTTGTTCGCCATTTCGGAGGTGAAAGACCCTCCCTATTTGGTTTGTTGTAGTTTCGGTGGGATTCAACCCTCACCCTACTCTGCTTGTTCTGCTTGTATCGGATCTGGCAAATCCGAAGTTCCGTCAATAAATTCAATAAGATCTTTCTGGCAATCATATTAGTTGGTGTATTATTCTGTGTTTGCAAATTCATATCTAATTATCTACGAAGGAGAAGTGGATTTCAATCGGGTGTCTGGAAGGCATCATCCCTCACCGTTGTACCGCACGGCCATCCACCCGTTGTACCGCACGGCCATCCACCCATTGTACCGCATGGCCCATCCACCCGTTGTACTGCACGGCCATCCACCCATTGTACCACCCATTGTACCACACGGCCATCCACCTGTTGTACCGCACAGCCCATCCACCCATTGTACTAGATGACCATCCACCCGTTGTACCGCACGGCTATCCACCCGTTCTATTGCACGACCAATCCACCCATTGTACTACACGGTCCATGCACCCGTTGTACTGCACGGCCTATCCACCTGTTGTACCGCTGGGACATAACTTACCGTTAGGACATAATTCACCGCCGGGACATAATTTACCTCCAGACAGAATTCACTGCCGGACCAAATATACCTCCGGACCGAAATTACCGTCGGGACATTACAGATCCCCTTCGGGCCGAGATCCACTTCAAGCCGAGATTGCCTTTGGATCAAGATCCCCTTCGGGCCGAGATTACCTTCGGATTGAGATAGATTGCCTTTGGATCGAGATCCCCTTCGGACCGAGATTGCCTTCGGGTCGAGATTGCCTTCGAATCGAGATCCCCTTTGGGCCAAGATTGCCTTCGGATCGAGATCCCCTTCGGGTCGAGATTGCCTTTGGATCGAGATAGATTGCCTTTGGATCGAGATAGATTGCCTTTGGATCGAGATCCCCTTTGGACCGAGATTGCCTTTAGGTCGAAATCCCCTTTGGACCGAGATTGCCTTCGGGTCGAGATCCCCTTCGGGCCGAGATTGCCTTCGGATCGAGATCCCCTTAGGATTGAGATAGATTGCCTTTGGATCGAAATTCCCTTCGGATCGAGATTGCCTTCAAGTTGAAATCCCCTTCAAACTGAGATTGCCTTCGGGTCAAGATCCCCTTCGGGCCGAGATTGCCTTCGTGTCAAGGTCCCCTTCAGACTGAGATTGGCTTCGGATCGAGATAGATTGCTTTTGGATCGAGATCCCCTTCGGACTGAGATTGCCTTTGGGTCGAAGTCCCCTTCGAACTGAGATTGCCTTCGGGTTGAAGTCCCCTTCGGGCCGAGATTGCCTTTAGATCGAGATCCCCTTTGGGCCAAGATCGCCTTCGAGTCGAGATCGCCTTCGGGTCGAGATCGCCTTCGGGCCAAGATTGCCTTCCAGTAGAGATCGCCTTTGGGCCGAAATTACCTACGGGCAGAGATCGCCTTTGGTACATTACACTAATTCTACAAACGGGATTAAGTGGACAAGTCTCTTGACATGAGAAACAAATCTAGTCTCTTCTCATTTGGTTCTTGCTTTTTTCTTGGAGATCCTAAAGTTTGTAAACCCAATGAAGTTAGCTCCTCTTCAATCAATAGTTCCTTGAACTTCTCAATTTTTTGCTCAATCAACCCTTTTGAGAACTCATAAGCCATAGGTGAGATGTTATGCTCCTTTCTCCAAATGGCTAGCACATTTGATTTCAACTTCCTGCAAATATTATCATCTTCATCTACAAATTAAAGACAAAATAGTTTGCATGCAAGCTCTCACATTGTTTGGATGATGTTTTCTAATTTCGATTAAAAAACATTGAAACATTTGTAGAATTAATTTATCACATGTGAGATCCAACATAATGACAAATGCTCTGGTTCTTGCCATATTTTTTAAAATCTTAGCCTCCTTACCAAAAGTAGGGGCTTTGACTTCATGTAATTGATATAGACTCTCCACAATCATCTGTAGAACCTTCTTTAGTATGTCATCATTATAGGGTGCTGCAAGAGTTGTTATTCTTATGATTTCACTGTGACAAGAAACAACTGCAAGTCTCACCTCTTCACAAGGATGTTCTAATAATTTTTGTTGGATCAAAGCAAGCATTGAGGGTTGCAAAGCCTAATTTAAAAGCCTCCAATCTGACTGTTCTACTTTAGATAGATAGTAATCTAATTCCTCTAATTTAGAAAGAACACCAAGTAATTTTATGGACTCCAATTGTAATCCAATTACATACAGCCAATTTCCTATTTCCTTTTCTTTCTGCAAGTCTCTTACCCGTTCAACATAAAATGTGTCAATAAATTCTTTTGAGAAGAAATCACTTTTTTGATCTGCCATTGTCTTCATTTTGCTTACTGGACCCTTGAAGATGGCAGGATACACCTGCTATGATACCACTGTAAGAACACCCCCTGTTTTAGTACAACTTTTTACCTTTCCACTCACTGCAATTTTGTCAAACAGTTTGTTTGCAACCTGATTACTGAGCTATTTGAGTTATTCTTAGTTTGCAGATGTAAATGGTTGTTACACTCTTCCTTTGTTTAAAAGTCTGAAGTTTGCAATTTGATACCAAATCAACCAAAATAAAGAACACTATATTGCATTCAGTAAGTCTGACATTAATAACAATCAGATTTATTGTTCAGATTTACATTATATTCTAATGCTGATGACAAGACCATTACATTGCATTTCTTGAATACTTGATCAACATTACATTTTCATTGCCTATTTTTGTCCAAACAATGATAACAATGGAAAGGCCTACCAAAAATGTTATCCAGAACTCAGTTTCAAACCTGATATGCTGCCCAGAACTCAGTTTCATACGTGATACACTGCCCAGAACTCAGTTTCAGACGTGATGCAACCTCCTCATGACATGTACAACACACTTAAAAACTGCTATAGACCTGTACGAAAGCCTTGCAGCCCATAGCTTGTATGACCTGGTCTCAGGTGTTTTCAGACTGTTATAAATGGATGCTGATGTGTACAGGCAGAAATGGCACTAACTTTTTAATTTTTAGACCTATGCGGCCCCCAAAATCTCTTCCTCAGCTAATGCAGCTTACTCCTGGGTTGTTCCTGATTTTTAGGGCATGTAGTAATCTTCCCAAATGATGCAAACGACCTCCACCTTAATATTTGTGGAATACAAACCCCTTAAATAGATCCAATAATGAAGTTCGAACTCTCCTGGCATTTGTTTGATGACAAATGAAGTAATATTTTCTCAAATAAAAATTACCTCACAATAAGCCCTTAGCAATTCTCTTGACTGTGTCTCTCAATAGAGAAGAGAATGTCATTCATGAGTGTTTTCATCCTCACAAATTCTTTGAATAAGAAATCTCTAATATTCTATCAATTTTATATATTTTCCAGCTTGTTGAAAGAGAGCTCTTCAATTTTTTTTATAATGCTCTCATAAAACCTCATTCACCCACCTTGTCAATGTGGAATAAACAAAATCACTTTTTTGCCTTTTCCTATTTTTCGTGATTTTGTTTTTTTCCCCTATTTTCTCACGATTGTTTTTCCGCCCTATTTTATTTTATTACATTTTCCTTTTAATATTTTCTCATTTTATTTAAAATAATTCTCCCTTTAACTTAAGCTCCCAAACATTTTATGTCTCCAATGTTTTATTAAATAAAGGGGACCTTTTTATTTAAACATTTCCCACATAGCTATAGTCTAGCATTAATAAGAAATATTTAAATTTAACTTTATAAACTAACTTTATTAATGCATAATAAATCACATTAATGATAATATGATTCTTCTATCAATATGCTAACATCACTGAAGGTTCTGACCATGCCCAAATTACTTACTATATATATTAAGTATGCCAAAAAATGCCTCTAAACTCTGCATAATGATCTACAATTGTGTTGGCTAAAAATTTTGTAAGCCGCTAAGACTACACCTTACAAAATTGTAACTTTAGACAATGACTCATGAGATTTCTCTCTCCTCTCAGCAATAGGGGAGGTTCCCTTCTAATCGTAAGTGGATTCAACAAGAACTTAATTGAAATTACAAAAAGGGCGGTTCTTTTAATCAATTCCTCTTTTTTTAGGAATGATTTGCGTACTACTACTTTCTAACTTAACAAAAAGTGCCTTATTGCTATGATAATACTGGTAACCCTGGAATTGACATAAGAACAATACCAGGGGCAATAGCTTTCTTTTTATATTTTGTGAAACAAAACCAGGAACCCAAAGTCTCTTGCGCTTGTCTCGTGAGGATTCAAGCAGAATAACCAATAAAGCACAAAGTCTCTTACTAGATACTCTCAAATTCAATAAAAACACTTACAACTGAAGCCCAAAGTCTTCGGCTCTAAGTAATTGTAGCTACTACTATCTATCACAATTTGTCCTTCTGCAGCACAAAGTCTTCAAAAGTTCAAATTGGCTCTAAATGCAATAGGCAGCTCAAAGTTTGCACAATTGAATTCAAATCCCTCTTGAAAAAACCTCCAAAACAAACAATCAATATCCAGAAAATGTCATCACATAACACCTTGAATCAACACAAAGTTTGAAAGCAAGTTGCCCCTTCTATTGAAAGCATTTCAAATTTACATCTAAGCTCAAAGTCTTAGAGTGTAGATACAAACTGGCAGAATTTTCTTGCCTTGCCAAAGGATGATTATTTATAATGATCTCTCTCCTTTATGTAGGAAAACAATAGAGAGAAAGATGGAGAAAGAAGGGGAAAACCCTTACCACCTTGACTTATTCCCTAACTAACTAACTAATTTTGACTTATTCAAGGTTGCATGCCTAATGCACTTGCAACTTGATTACCTGTTACAACTTTGCACGTGATACTATCACATGCAATTACATCTTTTTTAAACTTTACATATAATATGTCAAATACAAATTACAAAGGTATGATGAAAATATTCTAAGTGCCTGGAAACACACGACCCCTATTACCTCATCCACTGTTGGTCTTCATGCTAATACAAGGATGCTTTACGATTGATGTGCTTGGTTTGGTGGAAGTATCTTGATTTGGAACAGGAACTTGTATCCTTGCCGGTTCTGCAGTATAATGGTGGTTGTCTCTTGAGAAGCACATTTGTTTCTTTCCATCTCTGTCTTGAAAGCATTCTTTCTGATTGTAGTCTTTCGAACCCCTCTAAGGAGAAAGATCCAATCTTATTATCCAACTTGTGTTCTAATTTTGATTCACTTGATTCCCTCGAAGTTGAACTTCTCTTAAGGGTAGCCTTTGAGCTCTCCTATGGGCTTCCCTTTCTCTTTGCTCATGTTCCAATCTTTCTCTAAGCCCCCTTTCAATTCTTTGTCTTTCTCTTTCAAATTCAATACCAACTTCCTCCTCTAACTTCAAGATGGCCCGAGAAATTGTATAGTGTGTGTTGTCTTCTCTTTGATTCCAAATGAAAGCCCCTAAGTCTGAAATTATATCTTCCTGCCTTACGTTTATATCCAAACTTGGTTGCACAACTGGATAGTTAGCATAGGAAGGTAACACCATCTTAGATCAGTTTATCAATTTTGCTTCTCACATTCTAACCTTTCTTGATTCTGCCTTTCAATCCTTTGGGCCTTTACTTCTTCCTTTTCTAATGTTGGCTAGAAATTCTTAACATGGCAATTGATATGCCTGAGTAACTGTGACATGAAGATTCCACAAGGTAAGAATATCTTCAAGTGATGGATCCATTGCACTTTTTGGATGCACAAGAAGTGAGCTTGGGGTATTGTAAGTGGCTGGAATACTTGTGAACAACGGAAGAACAAACGGATTTGGGTTAGATTGGCTCTTGTGTTGTGAGAAAAACCAAAAACGGATTTTTCAAAAGGTATTACATATGAATGGACAACAATTATTATGTGAGAAAATAAAGCATGGATGGGTCTATTGCACGCTTTTGATGTACAAGGATGGATTTTGGAATGGTGTGAACAAGAGAAATGGTTGTAAAACTTTAGGACAACGAAAAGGTGGATGAGTTTGTCTCAAAATGGTCACTCATATGGTGAGAAAAACCAAAAAAATGAGTTTTTCAAAGGGGATTGCATATGGAGGATGGCTGGAAACTTGTGGGACAACAAATGGATGCAAATGAATTTTTTGAAGGATAATGCATGTATACACAAGCATGGACTTGTTCCTTTTTCATCATAGAACGGGGTTTTTAATCCCGACTGCATATACAAGCAAGTGGAGATTCTTGCATATGCAACTTAAGAATGAAAGACAGAAGTACAAGGATCATGAATTCAAACACATGTAAATCTAAAAATGAAAGTTTACATGTAAACAAGATGCCTTGGGAAGAAATTAGGAAAAAGACTTAAGGAAGAAATTACCTCAATCCTCAAGAGGAAATCTTTCTAGGTCTTGGGCAAAATCTGAAATAAATCCAATGGATTTTCAGATTTAGGAAAGACGAGATTTAAAAACTATATATAAATCTCTTTCCTAGTCTTTTTCCTTCAATTTTGGAGAGTCAATATGCATTCACAACCATGTGGGAAGAAAAGAGAGATTATAGCAACCGTTTTGACCATTTCCAATGCATATGTAATGGCAACCAAAAACGGCACCTAGGGCATCAAAAACGGCTTAGAAATAATGATAAACAAGCTGAAAGTGAAATGTAATGCCCAAGAACTTGTCTTAGAAGCAAAATATTTGATTTTGATGAAGAAAAATGGCTAAAAATGGGCCGTTTTTGAGCAAAAACGCCCAAAAACGTGCCCTAAATGGGCTGTTTTGGGGAACAAAATCCTTTCAAATCTTCATTTTTGAGCAGCTGAGAATGATCCTTGGAAGATTTAGTGCAAAAACGACCCTATGGGGAACAAAAATGATTGAGTTTTGACTATGAATCTTGTGATTCTTTGCATCAAAATCCCGTTTCAAAAACACATGTTTTCCTCTCAAAAATTGTCACTTCTCAAAAACACAGCCAAAGAGAAATTAAAACACATTTTTAAGATGCAAATGCATGTTTAAAAAGACATGTAAATTCTTTTTAATGCGACGTCCATGGCTGCTTGGTTAAATATGTTGTTTTAAACATGTTTTTGCATATTCAATTATGCAAATGGCTCCAAAATCGACGCCCTTAAGTGCTGGGTAAAAAATACACTTTAAACATGTTAAGAAAAACGTGCAAGTGGCTCCAAAATCAACACCCAAGTGTGCTGGGTTAAAAACGCACTTTAGGAGTTGAAAAACATGGAGAAACAAACATGTATTTGGTTTAAAAAACAACACTTTAGTGCATTCTCGTGAATTTCCATTAAAAATGCACTTTTCAAGTGCAATTACACATTAAAAAGATATGTTTTTCATTTAGAAAAAGCCACTTCATGACTTGTCTTTAAATACACAATTTAGACATGTTTTTGCATATAAAAACAACACTTGAAAAGGATTAAATACACTCTTTTGGATGACAACTGCATGTTTTGATAGAATATGGGTTTGGCTTAGAAAAAGCCACTTTTATATGTTTTTCATTTATACAAACATATGCAGTTGCATATAAAAACAACGTTTTTTAATGCTTAAATGACTTAAATTCAAAAAGTGAGTTTTGAAAAGTGATTTGCATGTGGATGATATGCAATGAAGAACAAAAACCCCACTCTTGTGAACTTAAGTGATTTAATTTTAATTAAATTTAATATATAACTATAGTATTAATAAAGTAACATGAAATTAGATCACTTAAAAGCCAAATTCACGAAAACATTAAAAACTATAGCTAAATCAACTCGAAATGAGTTGAAATTTAAAAATAGACATCAAAATCCATTTTATATATTAAATATAATTTAAACTCATGCAATCGACCATGAAAAACCCACTTTTGAAGGATTTTCCATAGAACATGCAGTCAGCTTGAAACCCCACGTTTTGCATCGTAACTTGAGTTATACAACTCTGTTTGATGTCTAAGATAGCTCGGAACGAGCGTATTTCAAAGGGCTGTTGACTCCAGAGAAGAACAAGATTAAAAATTACTAACAAGAAAGGAAAAAACGAAGAAAAGGACTTGAAGATTACCAAAAATCAAGCGTTTGCAGTCAAACAAGAAAAACTCGTCCTAACAACCAATAAGGTGATTAACTTGATGGGAACCCTCAAAAAAGATGCATGAAATATGAAAAATAAAGAACATTTCAGGGATAATGAATTGTCCTTACAACACATTATCCAAAACATCGAAAATGTAGAGGATACACCTACGAATTCATAAGAAAATTGCACAGGGTTGCCACAATTTTGTGATGTCAAAATTGAGGACAACAGTTGGCTCTAACTAGGGAACATACCTCGTTTGTTCTTAGAAACAATGAAGAATGTTGAATCCAAACCTCTAAGTGCCTTCATCTACTCCAGTGGGCTTTAGAGTCAGGTGACTAAAAACAAAAAGACTAAAAAAGGATGACGCGACCGACACAAAGCAAACCTAGAACAAACTTGTGGAAATGCACTTATTGAAAACAAAGAAAAATCTACCTAATTAAAACTAGCCAACAATGCAACTTTTTGGATGAAACCATTTATTGGTTCAACAAAATAGCTACCTTTTTTAGCATCTTGCAGTACCTTGCGTATTTACAGACAACCTTGTACAAATGGAGAACAAACAACTGGAGCAATGATTTCAATGCTTGATGTAACACCTCCTGGAAGAGATGAACAATTTCACCTCTTTAAGATGAATCATATGTATTGCTTCTCCAAGATAGGTCAATGAATTGAAATTGATCCTGTTGAACTGCAAATGTATGTTTAGCCTTTTCCTCAATTGTATCTTCATGTTTAGGTACATGTGGAATATCTAGCTTTCCGTTGGCCTCTAACCAAGCCAGATGTCTTATTGGACATCCCCTTGATTGTATGAAGACTAAAGATTTCTTGCATGTTGTAACTTGCTTGACTGGTTCATCAATTATGACATCCTCAAGCTGATCAGGACAGGTTACCTCATTGCTTCCTTCTACATCATTTTGGTTACAAATTTGAGACATAAGAGAATTGTCTTCAATATTTGAACAAAATTCCCCTATGATGTTCATGATAAGATCCTCATCAAGTTTTGGGGTAAATTTTTCATGCAACACTCGTTCAAGTTCATGACCTTGAAATGAAGATGCACTATTTTCAGCTAGACTGAGACCTTCATGCATTTTCACATGTTCATGTCTAACGACATGATCATCTTCATTTTCTTGATCATTGGAAGAATGAGTTCCATCTATCTGATTTTCATCAACGGCTTGCTGAGACTGTGTGAACCAGAAATAAGAGTCGCTAGCTAATTCTGCTTCCTTTTCCTGGAAGAGAATAGCAAGATCACTAGCCTTGGATTCAAGATGCTTCTTTGTTGCCTTTACTAATAGTGCCTCAATAGCAAGCTTCTTTGGTGATGAAACTAGCCTTTGTTGATTCTTACCGACAAGACTACGAGCAACAGTTGGAAGAGGTGTCATTTCTACATCTTCATAAGGAACGAAAAAGATACCTTTAGCTATTTTCTTTTTGAGGGCAACTAACTCATTTGCCAACCTTTGCACTGCAAGATCCATCCTTGTAATGGAAGAAAATGAATTGGAAGAGAGATTACTTTCTTCAAACCCGTTTGCTTCAATTCTTATCTGCCCAGCAAGAATGAGATCATTTTCAATTCCAATTGCCAAAGTCTGTGCAGCTGAAAGACTAGCTGGGGCTGCTCTTCTTAACAGAAAACTGACTTCAGGAATTTGTGGATTTACAAAGCACTTCAAATTTGTAACAGTAGGCTAAGCAATAGATGGAATCCTTCTTGTCAATTTGTTGAAATGAGCAACAAATTCACACATAGGAACGTGAGATGCCTTCTCAGCTGGGTGAGTTGGGCCAATAGCGCATGAACATCTTCAGGAGGCTTGAACCTTTTTTCAAACTTGGCTATGAAAGTAACCTAGTTTGTGATGGTCTGTGGTGCAAGATGATAAAACCAATCAGTAGCCACATCTTGGAGAGTTTCTACGAACAACCTCACTGACACGTCTTCATGTTCAACGCCATGAACACCACATGCAATATAAAAAGGAGCGATATGTTCATCAAGTTGTTGCTGCCCATCACCGAAGAACTTGGGAAAATTCTTACGCTAGCCATCTGGAAGAGCATGTAAAGGCGGAGCTAGATTCAACGGACCAAAAACATTTCCCTATGGACCTTGGGCCATTTACATGTCCTTGGTAAAAGCTTGAAAAACTAATAGAAATAAATTACAATGAAAAAGGACATGGGTATACTTCAAACAAAAGCGTGAGGCTTCCGAATGCGCGTCGTGTCCCCAGTAGAGTCGCCAAAAACTATTGGCTAAAAATTTTGTAAGCCATTAAGACTACACCTTACAAAATTGTAACTTTAGGCAACGTCTCATGAGATTTCTCTCTCCTCTTAGTAATACCGGGGGCTCCCTTCTTACCGTAGGTGGCTTCAACAAGAACTTAACTGAAATTACAAAAAGGGTGGTTCTCCTAATCAATTCCTCTTTTTTCAAGAATGATTTGCGTACAACTACTACTTTCTAATTTAACAAAAAGTGCCTTATTGCTATGATAATATTGGTGACCCTGGAGTTGACATAAGAACAATACAAGGGGTCACAGCTTTCTTTTTATATTTTGTGAAACAAAAACAGGAACCCAAAGTCTCCTGTGCTTGTCTCGTGAGGATTCAAGCAAAATAACCATTAAGGCACAAAGTCTCTTACTGGATACTCTCAAATTTAATAAAAACACTTACAACTGAAGCCCAAAGTCTTCAGTTCTAAGTAGTTGCAGCCACTACTATCTATCACAATTTGTCTTTCTGTAGCACAAAGTCTTCAAAAGTTCAAATTGGCTCTGAACGCAATAGGCAGCTCAAAGTCTTCACAATTGAATTCAAATCCCTCTTGAGCAAAACTCCAAAACTCACAATCAATATCCAAAAAATGTCGTCACATAACACCTTGAATCAACACAAAGTTTGAAAGCAAGTTGCCCCTTTTATTGAAAGCAATTCAAATTTACATCTAAGCTCAAAGTCTTAGAGTGTAGATACAAACTGGCAGAATTTTCTTGCCTTGCCAAAAGATGATTATTTACAATGATCTCTTTCCTTCATGTAGGAAAACAGTGGAGAGAAAGATGGAGAAAGAAGGGGAAAATCCTTAACCACCTTGACTTATTTCCTAACTAACTAACTAATTTTGACTTATTCAAAGTTGCATGCCTAATGCACTTGCAACTTGATTACATGTTACAACTTTGCACGTGATACTATCACATGCAATTACATCTTTTTAAAACTTAACATGTAATATGTCAAATACAAATTACAAAGGTATGATAAAAATATTCTAAGTGCCTGACAAGACACGACCCCTATTACATCATCCATTGTTAGTCTTCATGCTGCTACAAGGATGCTTTATGATTGATGTGCTTGGTTTGGTGGAAGTATCTTGATTTGGAACAAGAACTCGTATCCTTGCCCATTCTGTAGTATAAAGGTGGTTGTCTCTTGAGAAGCACATTTGTTTCTTTCCATCTCTGTCTTGAAAGCATTCTTTCTGATTGTAGTCTTTCGAACCTTTCTAGGAAGAAAGATCCAATCTTCTTATCCAGCTTGTGTTCTAATTTTGATTCACTTGATTCCCTCAAAATTGAATTTCTCGTAAGGGTAGCCTTTGAGCTCTCCTATGGGCTTCCCTTTCTCTTTGTATCCTTTCTCTTTGCTCACGTTCCAATCTTTCTCTAAGCCCCCTTTCAATTCTTTGTCTTTCTCTTTCAAATTCAATACCAACTTCCTCCAAGATGGCTCGAGCAATTGTATATTGTGCATCGTCTTCTCTTTGATTCCAAATGAAAGCCCCTAAGTCTGAAATGATATCTTCTTGCCTTACGTTTATATCCAAACCTGGTTGCACAACTGGATAGTGTAAAGAGCCCAGCTCGCTCTCTTTTGCAAAAAGACTCTTTTCTCAAATTTAATTGCAATTTAATTTTGGAATTCAAAATATTTAAAACCTTTACAATTTTCAACATGAAATAAATATATAAACAACAGCTGCAAATTATATTCTATTCCAAAAAAACTTATTCAATTGCTGAGAATTGTTCATAAACATTACATACTCAAATTGAATGTGGCACCTTATATATATTTATCAACACTCCAAAAGGATGAACGCAGCCTTGCAATATAGAAAATGAGTTATAACCCTTGATGTGTCTCTATCCTTGCATTTCCATATACAAACAACTTCCAAATCGCTGCTGCACTTCCCAGAAATTAACACAGCAGTCCTAGGTATTGAATGCAGTTCCCAAACTGCACAATCTTCAACCAGCGAACTCAGAGCACACCCAAACACCAAAGACATGTTGCAAAATAAGGCGAGCAATCATCCAATATTTGGAACGCAGCCACCAAGACTTAACACAGCTTCAAAAATTCAAAACGCAACTCTTCATACAGTCCACATTCCACTCCATAAAGTACGGCAGTCATAACACTTGCAAGATAATTATTAATTCTCCATTTGATAGTCGAATAATAGTCTAGCTCAAGAAATCTCTGAATGAGCTTTCTCCATTGATGAAGACCAAGCTAATTCACTCACAAACATCAGCTTTTCAATAACAGTAAACACAGTAGAGAAGCAAACTCAATTTGCTCTACCTCAGCAGCAAATAGGTGCAATACATCTCATAAAATCAGACCCTTATACCATAGCAAGGGTTTAGAAATCAGAAAACTCAGAAACTCCTCAAAGGGAACAAAAGCAAATAAATATTCAAGTGTGCTTTCCCCAATGAAATGAGCTCATATTTATAATGCTTTGTTGAGAAAAGTTTCCAAAAGAACTCAACTTCTGAAATTGTGAAAGTTTCGCAAATGACCTCCACTCAACACAACTCCCTTTTACCAACTTCCTTTAAAACATTATTATAATAAGATATCATTATAATAATGCGACTTGGGTTTAGTAATCAATTAAATAATGACCCCTTCCAATGATGACTTAACCCTCAATTTAAGTGAAATTATAAAGTTAGATTATAACTTTATAATAAGCCATTTAATAATTTAATAATAATTTGGCCACTAAAAATGTAATAACTCCCAAAATACTCATCATTTAAATATGTCGTCTAAAGTAGGAGTTATACCTATTGTTTCTCCATGTGACCAAACACACTTTCCAAAAATAGAAAGGGTCCATCTCAATCAACACCCAACTTACCACAAATAGTAAGTACACAAATCTAAGCCCAAATGAAGTCCAATCTGAGCCAAACGAAGACCAACCTGTAGCTTACTGAATTGAAAAGAAGACAAGACCCTCCCAAGCCAAGCCACTGGCTCAGAAGACCATCTATCCATAATAATTAGCCTACGAGGATCAAAATAATAGGCTAATCCTTGAAACACCAATGCTGGCAAAATTGGGGACATTACAGTTCTCCCTCCCTAAGATTGCTTGTCCCCAAGCAATCCGGAGCAAAATGAACATCATAGTCCACCTGGATCCCAAGGATAGAATGGAGTAATGTCCCTATCATCACCACACTCCAGCAAAAATAATTCCAACATCAACGGTACCAACTGCAGCGTCTAAAAAACTGAACTCAACATTTGAACTGATGATATTGAGATAGGAACATCACATGGGAGTAACTCAACCGTGAATAACTTACACGAAAGCAAGTCAACCGACAAACTGGACTTGCCCCCAGTCTGTGTGCCAACCAAACAATCATACCAATCATCAAACATATGCACTGATGGACTTTGTAACTAGTAGATATCCTTCACATTAGGATCAAATGTAAAATTGTAAGCACTCCTCACTGTGTACACCTCTGTAAACTGCTCAACAAAATCTGACTGGCATCCTATAAAAACTGTGTGATCATCTAGTGTACTGAAAGAATCCCAATCATCATCATCATCATCATCATCATCATCATCCTCACTCATCACCTGAAAGGGATCATCGCTGAACTCAAATAATGGATTGTCATATGACATAGTGACATCCATATCAAATAAAGAATTGTTCACAAAGTGAACAACTCCTGTCTGCAAATCTGAATAAGATATCTGTGAGTTGTGAGAGATATGATGTGTAATCTGCTCTACCTGAATGGACTCGTGTCTCTGAGAATCCTCACTATCTACAATAAGTCCCTATAAACTATGATCCTAGGATTCATCCAAGACCTCCTCGGAGTCATCTCCTAACATCCCGCAGGGGGTGTCATACCCAATGCGGCTCATAGCATCCTCAAATGTATCATCAGATGTGTCCATACTATCTGCATCCACATCTCCTACTAAAGTCTCAACTGCTGACACCTGACTCTACACACATGACTCAATGTCAGACTGTGAACCAATAATGTTGGAGCATGAACCGCCATCAACTGACTCCGCTATAACGCCTAGATCACCAACATCACAACTAGGAGACTCCATACATGCATCGGTCCCATATGAGGAAGCAACTGCCTCTTGCATTGGAGCAACACTACTATAGCTGACATAAAAATCTCCAATAACAACTCCCTCCACTGAAGAGTCTGAACACTCAGTGATAACTACAGCATCAGCTGCCTCTGTACAAACTGTAGCAACTACTCTGGGAGCCTCAACCTGTTGAAGCTCAGCACTGCTGTCAACCCATGGAGCTGAAACATCCACATGTTCCTGTGAAATAAATCCATCATCAACACTGCAGATAGGTCTAGCAGGTGCCATACTAAATATGGGTACATCTGCATCAAGGGCACTTGTCAAGGAAAACTCAACCTTTCTTCCCTGCAATCTCGATGTCGGCCTTCTAAAGGCAGAAACCATATACCTCGCTGCCCTCTCAACTGTCTTTGGATCCGACAAGCTCTCCGCCAATCTCTGCTGATAAAGCTTAGGTCTTTTCACACTTTCCTTAAAGGCATTTATTTCCTCTCTTTTTCCCACACTGCTACATCGACTCTTAGAACTAGGCCTCCTGTATTTGTCCATAGCTAGAAAATGCGAGAGTGATGGTCACTCCGAATATAACATCAGATCTGAAATAATAATGAATTTCATACCCCACAGGATGGCAGGAAAATGGCTCTGATACCACTATAAAGAGCCCAACTCGCTCTCTTTTGCAAAAAGGCTCTTTTCTCAAATTTAATTGCAATTTAATTTTGGAATTCAAAATATTTAAAACCTTTGCAATTTTCAACATGAAATAAATATCTAAACAACAGCTGCAAATTATAATCTATTCCAAAAAAACTTATTCAATTGTTGAGAATTGTTCATAAACATTACATACTTAAATTGAATGTGGCACCTTATATATATTTATTAGCACTCCAAAAGGATGAACACAGCCTTGCAATATAGATAATGAGTTATAACCCTTGATGCATCTTTATCCTTGCATTTCCATATACAAACAACTTCCAAATTGCTGCTGCACTTCCCAAAAATTAACACAGCAGCCCTAGGTATTGAACGCAGCTCCCAAACTGCACAATCTTCAACCGGCGAACTCAAAGCACACCCAAACACCAAAGCCAGGTTGAAAAATAAGGCGAGCAATCATCCAATATTTGAAACGCAGCCACCAAGACTTAACACAGCTTCAAAAATTCAAAATGCAGCTCTTCATACAGTCCACATTCCACTCCAAAAAGTACGGCAGTCATAACACTTGCAAGATAATTATTAATTCTCCATTTGATAGTCCAATAACAGTCCAGCTCAAGAAATATCTGAATGAGCTTTCTCCATTGATGAAGACCAAGCCAATTCACTCACAAACATCAGCTACTCAATAACAGTAAACACAGTAGAGAAGAAAACTCAATTTGCTCTACCTTAGCAGCAAATAGGCACAATACACCTCAGAAAATCAGACCCTTATACCACAGCAAGGGTTTAGAAATCAGAAAACTCAGAAACTCCTCAAAGGCAACAAAAGAAAATAAATATTCAAGCGTGTTTTCTCCAATGAAATGAGCTCATATTTATAATGCTTTGTTGATAAAAATTTCCAAAAGAACTCAACTTCTAAAATTGTGAAAGTTTCCCAAATGATCTCCACTTAATATAACTCTCTTTTATCAACTTCCTTTAAAACATTATTATAATAAGATATCATTATAATAATGCGACTTAGTTTTAATAATCAATTAAATAATGGCCCCTTCCAATGATGACTTAACCCTCAACTTAAGTGAAATTATAAAGTTAGATTATAACTTTATAATAAGCCATGTAATAATTTAATAATAATTTGGCCGCTAAAAATGTAATAAATCCCAAAATACTCATCATTTAAATATGTCGTATGAAGTAGGAGTTATATATAAAGAGCCTGCCTGGCTCCTTGCTATTATTATTATAAATTTCTCAAATTTGCTAACACTTTGTTTATTGTTTTGAGAAAATATGAATTCCACATAAATTTCTAGGAATTAAATAAATTAAATATCAACTTATTCTAACTTCTACAATTCACTGAAACATTCATACTTAACTATTTGCTTATATTTAACATCAGCCAATTAACTATATAGGCGAATTGCACCTTAGGATGAATTATGTACATCTTCAGGATGGAAAGCGGCTGCTAGGAATGAAATGCAAGTCACCAAAATTATGAATGCAGCTCCTTAAAATTCAAACGCAGCCCCTTAAATCATTAACATAGGGCCTGAGGTATCACAGGCAGCCCCAACAAAGAACACGCAGCCACTATAATGTTGAAGTTGCAGCTGGAGAGACTTCACGCAGGCCAAGGAAAAGGTCACGTGGCTGAATGCTGGCCACTCATAGCACAAAGAAATATCGTGGCTTCCCAGAAACAACACGCCACCTTCAAGATTAAATTCCCAGGTCAAATTGATATACATCAGCATCAATTCGCAGCCATGAATCAACATAAATTCTCCAGCAGAATCGAATGCACAATTCACCACTACTACAATGATTCAAAGTGCAGCAGAGAGGAATCAATCCTCAAACCCTTGTTGAAAGCTCTCAACAAAAGACTTCATAATTTTTATCAAAATGAACAATGGATATCTTAGAATGAGCTCTCAAGTCCTTTTTATTTTTTCTTGTGAGAGCTCAAACTCAATTCTTACCAATGTGGGATAAATAAATATACTTTTCTTTTTAATAATTCATTTACTCCAATACTTTAAAATAATATCTTGGCTTAGGCTTCTATGAATTAATTAAATAAATGGCAAATAGGTGCAATACACCTCTCAGAAAATCAGACCCTTATACCACAGCAAAGGTTTAGAAATCAGAAAACTCAGAAACTCCTCAAAGGCAACAAAAGAAAATAAATATTCAAGCATGCTTTCTCCAATGAAATGAGCTCATATTTATAATGCTTTGTTGATAAAAGTTTCCAAAAGAACTCAACTTCTGAAATTGTGAAAGTTTCCCAAATGATCTCCACTCAATACAACTCTCTTTTATCAACTTCCTTTAAAACATTATTATAATAAGATATCATTATAATAATGCGACTTGGGTTTAATAATCAATTAAATAATGGCCCCTTCCAATGATGACTCAACCCTCAACTTAAGTGAAATTATAAAGTTAGATTATAACTTTATAATAAGCCATTTAATAATTTAATAATAATTTGGCCACTAAAAATGTAATAACTCCCAAAATACTCATCATTTAAATATGTCATCTGAAGTAGGAGTTATATATAAAGAGCCTGCCTGACTCCTTGCTATTATTATTATAAATTTTCCAAATTTGCTAACACTTTGTTTATTGTTTTGAGAAAATATGAATTCCACATAAATTTCTAGGAATTAAATAAATTAAATATCAACTTATTCTAACTTCTACAATTCACTGAAACATTCATACTTAACTATTTGCTTATATTTAACATCATCCAATTAACTATATAGGCAAATTGCACCTTAGGATGAATTATGTACATCTTCAGGATGGAAAGCGGCTGCCAAGAATGAAACGCAAGTCACCAAAATTATGAATGCAGCTCCTTAAAATTCAAACGCAGCCCCTTAAATAATTAACATAGGGCCTGAGGTATCACACACAGCCCCAACAAAGAACATGTAGCCACTATAATGTTGAAGTCGCAGCTGGAAAGACTTCACGCAGCCCAAGGAAAAGCTGACATGGTTGAATGCTGGCCACTCATAGCACAAAGAAATATCATGGCTTCCCAGAAACAACACGCCACCTTCAGGATTAAATTCCCAGGTCAAATTGATATGCATCAGCATCAATTCGCAGCCATGAATCAACATAAATTCTCCAGTAGAATCGAATGCACAATTCACCACTACTAGAATGATTCAAAGTGCAGCAGAGAAGAATCAATCCTCAAACCCTTGTTGAAAGCTCTCAACAAAAGACTTCATAATTTTTATCAAAATGAACAATGGATATCTTAAAATGAGCTCTCAAGTCCTTTTTATTCTTTCTTGTGAGAGCTCAAACTCAATTCTTACCAATGTGGGATAAATAAATATGCTTTTCTTTTTAATAATTCATTTACTCCAATACTTTAAAATAATATCTTGGCTTAGGCTTCCATGAATTAATTAAATAAATGGCAAATAGGTGCAATACACCTCTCAAAAAATCAGACCCTTATACCACAGCAAGGGTTTAGAAATCAGAAAACTCAGAAACTCCTCAAAGGCAACAAAAGAAATTAAATATTCAAGCGTGCTTTCTCTAATGAAATGAGCTCATATTTATAATGCTTTGTTGATAAAAGTTTCCAAAAGAACTCAACTTCTGAAATTGTGAAAGTTTCCCAAATGATCTCCACTCAATACAAGTCCCTTTTATCAACTTCCTTTAAAACATTATTATAATAAGATATCATTATAATAATGCAACTTGGGTTTAATAATCAATTAAATAATGGCCCCTTCCAATGATGACTTAACCCTCAACTTAAGTGAAATTATAAAGTTAGATTATAACTTTATAATAAGCGATTTAATAATTTAATAATAATTTGGCCACTAAAAATGAAATAACTCCCAAAATACTCATCATTTAAATATGTCGTCTGAAGTAGGAGTTATATATAAAGAGCCTGTCTGGCTCCTTGCTATTATTATTATAAATTTCTCAAATTTGCTAACACTTTGTTTATTGTTTTGAGAAAATATGAATTCCACATAAATTTCTAGGAATTAAATAAATTAAATATCAACTTATTCTAACTTCTACAATTCACTGAAACATTCATACTTAACTATTTTCTTATATTTAACATCAGCCAATTAACTATATAGGTGAATTGCACCTTAGGATGAATTATGTACATCTTCAGAATGGAAAGCGGCTGCCAAGAATGAAATGCAAGTCACCAAAATTATGAATGCAGCTCCTTAAAATTCAAACGCAGCCCCTTAAATAATTAACATAGGGCCTGAGGTATCACACGCAGCCCCAACAAAGAACACGTAGCCACTATAATGTTGAAGTCGCAGCTGGAAAGACTTCATGCAGCCCAAGGAAAAGGTCACGTGGCTGAATGCTAGCCAGTCATAGCACAAAGAAATATCATGGCTTCCCAGAAACAACACGCCACCTTCAGGATTAAATTCCCAGGTCAAATTGATATACATCAGCATCAATTTGCAGCCATGAATCAACATAAATTCTCCAGCAGAATCGAATGCACAATTCACCACTACTACAATGATTCAAAGTGCAGTAGAGAAGAATCAATCCTCAAACCCTTGTTGAAAGCTCTCAACAAAAGACTTCATAATTTTTATCAAAATGAACAATGGATATCTTAGAATGAGCTCTCAAGTCCTTTTTATTCTTTTTTGTGAGAGCTCAAACTCAATTCTTACCAATGTGGGATAAATAAATATACTTTTCTTTTTAATAATTCATTTACTCCAATACTTTAAAATAATATCTTGGCTTAGGCTTCCATGAATTAATTAAATAAATGGTCCCATGATGACTCAACCCTCAACTTAAGTGTAATTATAAAGTTAAATTATAACTTTATAATAAGCCATTTAATTATTTAATAATAATTTGGCTACCAAAATAATAATAACTCCCAAAATACTAATCCTTTTAATATGTCGTCTGAAACAGGAGTCACGCCTATAATTTCCCCATGTGACCAAATGCACTTTCCAAAAATAGAAAGGGTCCTTCTCGAACAACATCAGGCTTACTATAAATAGTAAACGTGGCAAAACTATAGCAAATGAAGTTCGAATGACGCCAAACGAAAGTCAAACCAAAGCATACTGAATCCTGAAGTAGATTGTGAAGAGCTCGGCTGGCTCTCATTTAAAATCTAGCTCTTTCCTCAAATTAAATTGCACTTCTAAATTTCTTTCAGAATATATAGAAATTAATGAACATCAAATATGAATTTCAATGATACTTCTCAGATTTTTAACCTGTTGATAAATAACTACAACCATTAATTCACCACTAAATGCTTAGAAAAAATCAAAATTACAATAACTATCACATTAATTGCCTATCACAAGCATTCACAAATAAATTTGGGCACCTTTAATTACATGTGACTGCTGCAAAAGAAACGCAGCCCAAGGGAGTTGAAGCACAGCTGCAAATGAAGAATGCAACCTCCCAGATTATTATCGCAGCCTTCATTAAATGATTCGCAGCCTTCTTTGGATGTTACACAACCTTCAATAACAACCACAACCTTTTCATAAGTATTACACAGCCCTTTTGAAGTTTGACACAACTCTATAAATATGCTACACCACCCTCTGATGTAAACACAGCCAAATTGGAAGATACAACAGCCTTCCAAGGACATGAGATATTCTGAGGAAATCGAACCAGAATTATGTATACCTCTATAACAGCAGCAATTTAATAATTCTCTTCAAATTTGGTATACAACAGCACCAAATTTGCATTCACAAAATCAGAATAAATTTTCAGAATTCAGCTTGCAAAATTCGCCATCAATCAGTGATGATTCAAATTGCCAAAGAGAGGACCATTTCTCACAACCAAAAAACTTTATAAAATTTTCATCAAATGAACAATAGATCTCTTAGAATGAGCTCTCAAGTCCCTTTTTATTCTTTCTTGTGAGATCTCAAACACAATTCTCACCAATGTGGGATAAAAAGATATACTTTTCCTTCTAATAATTCATTTATTGTAATATGTTAAATTAATACCTTGGCTTAGGCTTCCATGAATTAATTAAATAAATGGCCCCTTCCCATGATGACTCTGTAAAGAGCCTGTGTAGCTCTTTTCCTTGCAAAGATAATTATAAAAGAAATTCGGGCAATTTCTAAACTAATGCTTCAACAATTAAATTTCAACTCAACCAGAATTCTCATTATTAATTCATATTATCCATAAATATTGAAATTGAAACTTCATGTCAAATATCACAATTTCTTGCAAATCACAAACTTGATATAAATTTAATAACAATGGAGGCACCTGTTATTCCTTTCATATTATTTGATGTTTATTCACCAGCTGATAGCATTCACGCAAACTTCCCTGAGAATTGCGGTTGCTGGAGTGAAAACATTGTTATTTCTTGCACTCGATAATGTATGCAAAACCCGCGACTGTTGGAATGAGCCACTGAAGGACTTACGCCTGGCAATATTTATCAAACCCTACGATAAGGTGATTTATTGGCTCATAGTCTCTGTTCCGCAGTCTATGTAAATCCCACAAATGCTAAACTAGCATCCGCGACCAAGCTGGAGTCTCCCGTATTAACTTCCGCGCCCAGAACTGTCAAACACAGCTTTGTCAAGAACTTGCGGCTGTGTATTCAATATCCCTGGCACTCTATGTCATCATTCGATGGCAATTGTAACCATCTCACAATGCGCAGTTCAGGAGAATGAATGTTCTCCCAAATTCATCAAACCCTTACTTCTCATTGCATTTCAATAGTTCTCAGAATTCCCAAGTTTAATAATAATAGCATGATAAGGAAAAAAAATGCAAGGCTGGGCTTATTTAAAACACTCAATGAAATCTTCCCCTTCACACCACCATTCAGCTTCACACTTACACCTTTCACTTAAGTGAAGACAATCGTCAAGTATACACTTTCGAATTAGAACACTTAAAGTAAAATAATAAATAAACCAAGCTATATCTCATCAAATATGAAGAGAACGACAATTGATAACTCCCGGAAGAACTTCAACAAAGAATGAAGATCAAGAACAACGCCCAACTGCCTTTCCCGAAATAGAAATCGGGTAAAACTGGCTTACTAAAAATAGTAAGTCAAACTTAGAGATCCCCTAATCAAAACGTCAGCTCACAGGGACCGCATTGATGAACTGACAAGAGCAAACCCAGGCACTTGCTAAACTGGGGACATTATAGACTCAACCCTCAACTTAAGTGAAATTATAAAGTTAAATTATAACTTTATAATAAGCCATTTAATGATTTAATTATAATTTGGCCACCAAAATAATAATAACTCCCAAAATACTTATCCTTTTAATATGCCATTTGAAACAGGAGTCACAGCTATTATTTCCCCATGTGACCAAATGCACTTTCCAAAAATAGAAAGGGTCCTTGTCGATCAACATCAGACTTACTATAAATAGTAAACATGGCAAAACTATAGCAAATAAAGTCCGAATGATGCCAAACCAAAGCCAAACCAAAGCATACTGAATCCTGAAGTGGATGCCCACTGAAAGAGACCCTTTGTCCATCCTCATTAGCCTACGAGGGTCACATGATAGGCTAATCCCAAGAGCCTGAAAAATGGGGACATTACAGTCCTCCCTTCCCAAGATTGTTGGTCCTCAAGCAATCAGGAAAAACAAGCAACATCACAGTCCTCCCGGATCTCAAGGATGGTCATGAGTAATGTCCCAATCCTCACCATACTCTTGTGAAGAAATCATCAGCATCAACAGTACAAAAATCAGCAACTGAGAAACTGCACTCAACACCCAAACAACTGACATCACTGACATCATCTGAAGACCAACTGTAGATGCCGATAGAAGAAACCACTCAGCGGTACTCAACCCAACTGAAACATCAACTCTGTCAAAACTCAAGTCCTTGTCTAACTGACACTCGCACCCAACTGCACTGTGGATATGACAACAACCATAGGTACCTGAGTCACTTCCACCAAATCCAATCTTTGATAAACTGTCCTGGGTATGTCAATACTGCAAGTTGTGTAACTTGCAACTGCCAATTCCATCTGCAAAAGAGGGTGCTAATCCATCCCATAATGGATGGTAAGAAACTGGAGCCGGTCTACACTTGCGTGAAATCAGATCTTCTACCTCTGGGTCAAAAGAAAAATGATGAGCATACCCCACCGTATAATGCCGGTAGAAAGCCGCAATCTCCGTCAATGGCTCATCACTACCCAACTGAGAATCATGAGATGGCTCCGATCTCTGACTCCTCATAACCGCAGGTTGGTTAGGATCCTGAGCAACTCTCTCAACAAACCCAACCTCGAAATCCCTGTGAGGAAGCATCGTAGAAAGAGTCTCCACAATCTTCCCTACCAACCTCCGAATAGCACAAGAGCCTCGAATGAGAGTACCCTCAGACACTCTGTATGAATCCACTCGCACATCTGCACTCTCAAGTAAATACTCCATGAATTAATCGATGCAGTAGAAATTATAGGTGGAAGCGTCAACTTGCTCCCCCACAATCCATAGTTGATCCCTCTGAAAATGTGGCATTGCCAACTCATTAGCACCTAGTGTACCCACATCTTGAACAGATGTGTCTGCCACATCATCATGTCACATATCTCCAACCGTAGAAGCCAATTCACCACCAACCACCTCAATGTGCAACCGAACTGGGTCTGGGGCTGGTGTGGACCGAATGTGCTCCAACTCCACGGTCACCTCCTCTAACTGAAATTGCAACTCTTGAAGAGCCCGCTGAGTGCACTCTAAAGCCTCAGTAGTCGCTGTGAGCTCCTGAGCAAGCTCACTCACCTCCTCTCTATCCATCAGTGCCTCATATGTTGTACTCCCCCACTCAACTAGGTGATCACGGTCGGCTACCATTTGTAAATAATCTTGTCTCAAAATCCTGACAACCTCACGCAAGGAATGGATCTCTGTCAAGGAAAGGTAACCACCACTTTGCTCATCTGTCATAGGAGCACCCCAATCATAAACAGCCAACAACTGACGAGTGACATCAAAATGCTCAAAAGTAGAAGTAATATCTCTCTTGCCAACTCGCAACTGGCGAGTCACATGATGACTATGCACAACGGGCCTCCTATGTACAACCTCAAATGCATTGTCCACACTATGAGAGGAAGCTGCATCCAACAAACTCCCCTCAAGACTACCGTATCTTTATGTACTTTCATCCGAGTACACACCTATAAACTGAGTACAAGCCTCGGACTTGTCCTCATCTAACCCCGAGGAAGCTGCTGTTGAATTCGACCCAACACAATCCCCAGCTACCTCGTCCTCTACAACCACATGGCAATCCAGATCTTGGGATACATCCTCACTCACTAACAACTTAGAGTCCTCCCCCAGGGTCTGATAAATCAAGCATGTCTCGCTGCAGGAAGAATCATCCTCATGAGTCACCGACGAAGTAACCCCCTCTATAAAAGTGGAAGCCCTGGCTATAACAAACTCCTGCCACTCATATGCTTCCCTATCCTCATCTATGAGTCCCTGTAACAAGGAATCCTGGAACCCACCACCGTCGTATGACAACACTAAATCCACACCCAAAGTCAGACATAGAAAGCCAGAAACACTACAACACTCATCATCCTCGCTCTCAACATCAGAAATATCTGTGATGCTAGTGTCCACGTCGTCTATCTGCGACTCCTCCACTAACTCTGGCTGTATACATGACTCAATGTCGTCATGTGAATCAACTATGCTGTGGCATGAAACTACGTCACCCAACTCAACTGCAACACTCCCATCCTGAGTGTCATCACTAGAAAGCTCCATGCTCACATCCTCAACACAGGAAAAGCCACTGTCTCCTGTACTGATCCCACACTACGACTGCTATCATAAACCTCTGAGTTGTCAGAGCTCATGTGCTCCTCGCAGTCATCACCCAACATCTCACAAGAGGTGTCATCTCCAATGCAACTCACAACATCATCAAAAGTGTCATTAGAAGTATCTATACTATCAACTCCCACATCTCCTGCTGAAATCTCAACTACTAACATGTGACTCTGCACACATGACTCAACGTCAGGATGTGCACCAATAATGCTGGAGCACGAACAGTCATCAACTGACCTTACTGTAATGCCCAGATCACCAACCTCACCACTAGGAGACTCCGTACATGCCTCTGTCCTATCTAAGGAAGCAAGTGCCTCCTGAATTCAAGCAACACTACTACAGCTGACATAAACATCTCCAATAATAACTCCCTCCATGAAAGAGTCTGAACTCTCAGTGATAACTGCAACATCAACTGCCTCTGTACAATCCGTAGTGATTGCTCTGGGAGCCTCAACCCGGTGATGCTCAGCACTGCTGTCATCCAATGGCACCGAAACATCCACTGGTTCTGGTGCAATAAATCCATCATCAGCATAGTGAATGGGAATAGCAGTTGCTGAACTAGATGTAGGAACATCAGCATCACGGACAACTGTTGGAGAAAACTGTAGCCTTCTCCCCTGCAAACTCGATGTCGGTCTTCTAAAGGCAGAGACCATATATCTCGCTGCCCTGTCTACTGTAATTGGATCCGACAAACTCTCTGTCAATCTCTGCTGATGCAGTCTAAGTCTCTCCATGCTTTCTACTAAAGCATTTAATTCCTCTATATTTCCCTTACGGCTACGACGACTTCCGGAGCTGGGCCTCCTGTATTTATCCATAGCTAGGGAAAATGGAAGTGCTAGTCACTTTAAAAATACTTCTGAATATAATGAATCCAGATCCCACAGGATGGTAGGAAAAATGCTCTGATACCACTGTGAAGAGCCCAGCTGGCTCTCATTTACAATTTAGCTCTTTCCTCAAATTAAATTGCACTTCTAAATTTCTTTCAAAATATATAGAAATTAATGAACATCAAATATGAATTTCAATGATACTTCTCAGATTTTTAACCTCTTGATAAATAACTACAACTATTAATTCACCGCTGAATGCTTACAAAAAATCAAAATTACAATAACTATCAAATTAATTGCCTATTACAAGCATTCACAAATAAATTTGGGCACCTTTAATTACATGTGACTGCTGGAAAAGAAAAGCAGCCCAAGGGAATTGAAGCACAGCTGCAAATGAAGAATGCAGCCTCCCCGATTATTATCACAGCCTTCATTAAATGATTCGTAGCCTTCTTTGGATGTTACACAACCTTCAATAACAACCACAGCCTTCTCATAAGTATTACGCAGCCCTCTTGAAGTTTGACACAGCTCTATAAATATGCTACACCACCCTCTAATGTAGACACAACCAAACTGGAAGATACAAAGCTTTCCAAGGACATGAGATATTCTGAGGAAATCGAACCAGAATTATCTATACCTCTGTAACAGCAGCAATTTAATAATTCTCTTCAAACTTGGTATACAACAGCACCAAATTTGCATTCACAAAATCAAAATAAATTTCTAGAATTCAGCTTGCAAAATTCGCCATCAATCAGTGATGATTCAAATTGCCAAAAAGAGGAATCAGTCCTCAAACCCTAGCCATTTCTCACAGCCAAGAAACTTTATAAAATTTTCATCAAATGAACAATAGATCTCGTAGAATGAGCTCTCAAGTCACTTTTTATTTCTTTCTTGTGAGAGCTCAAACACAATTCTCACCAATGTGGGATAAAAAGATATACTTTTCCTTCTAATAATTCATTTACTCCAATACTTTAAATTAATACCTTGGCTTAGGCTTCCATGAATTAATTAAATAAATGGCCCCTTCCCATGATGACTCAACCCTCAACTTAAGTGAAATTATAACTTTATAATAAGCCATTTAATGATTTAATAATAATTTGGCCACCAAAATAATAATAACTCCCAAAATACTTATCCTTTTAATATGTCGTCTGAAACAGGAGTCACACCTATTATTTCCCCATGTGACCAAATGCACTTTCCAAAAATAGAAAGGGTCCTTCTCGATCAACATCAGACTTACTATAAATAGTAAACGTGGCAAAACTATAGCAATGAAGTCCGAATGACGCCAAACGAAAGCCAAACCAAAGCATACGGAATCCTAAAGTGGATGCCCACTGAAAGAGACCCTCTGTCCATCCTCATTAGCCTACGAGGGTCACATGATAGGCTAATCCCAAGAGCCTAAAAAATGGGGACATTACATAGATGCCCACTGAAAGAGACCCACTGTCCATCCTCATCAGCCTACAAGGGTCACATGATAGGCTAATCCCAAGAGCCTGAAAAATAGGGACATTATAGTCCTCCCTTCCCAAGATTGCTTGTCCTCAAGCAATCAGGAAAAACAAGCAACATCACAGACCACTTGGATCCCAAGGATGGTCATAAGTAATGTCTTGATCCTCACCATACTCCTGTGAAGAAAATCCCAACATCAACACTATAAACACCTACAACTGAAAAATCGCCCTCAACACCCAAATAATTGACATCATTGAAAACATCATCTGAAGGCCGACTGTAGATGCCGATGCAGAAAACAACTCAATAGAACTCAACCCAACTAAAACATCAAATCTGTCAAAACTTAAGTCCCTGTCTAACCGACACTCACACCCAATTGCTCTGAGAAGAAGACAATGACCAAATGTGTTTGAATCAATGTTACCAACTCTAACCTTTGATAAACTGTCCTAGGTGTGTGGATATTGCAAGTAGTCCAACTTGCAATTGCCAATTTCATTTGCCAAAGACGGTGCTAATCCATCCCATAATGGATGGTAAGAAATTGGAACCGGTCTGCACCTGCGTGAAATCAAGTTTTCTACCTTTGGGTCAAAAGAAAAATGATGAGCATATCCCACCATATAATGTCAGTAGAAATCCCCAATCTCTGTCAATGGCTCATCATTACCCAGGTGAGAATCATGAGATGGCTCCAATCTCTGACTCCTCATAACCGCAGGCTGGTTAGGATCCCGAGCAACCCTCTCAGCAAACCCAACCTCGAAATCCCTGTGGGGAAGCATAGTAGAAAGAGTCTCCACAATCTTCCCTACCAACTTCTGAATAGCACAAGAGCCTCGGATGAGAGTACTCTCAGACACGTTGTATGAATCCTCTTGCACATATGCACTCTCAAGTAAATACTCCATGAATGACTCGGTGCAGTAGAAATTATACGTGGTAGCATCAACTTGCTCCCCTGCAACCCACAGCTGATCTCTCTGAAAATGTGGCACTGCCAACTGTCCCATGCTATCAAATATATGAGATGAAGAAATAGATTCACTCCCAGCAAAAGGAAGCAAATCAACATGAGAGCTTGATTCCACTGGTACTCCTACCTCACCCGTACCTAGTGCACCCACATCCTGAACAGATGTGTCTACCACATCATCACGTTGCGCGTCCCCAACCGTAGAAGCTAACTCACCACCAACGACCTCAATGTGCAACTGAACTGGGTCTAGGGCTGGTGTGGACCAAATATACTCCACCTCCACGGTCACCTCCTCTAACTGAAACTGCGACTCCTAAAGAGCCCACTGAGTGCCCTCTAAAGCCTCAGAAGTCGTTGTGAGCTCCTGAGTAATCTCACTCACCTCCTCTCTGTCCATCAGTGCCTCATATGCTGTACTCCCCCACTCAACAAGGTGATCACAGTCGGCTACCATTTGTAAATAATTCTGTCTCAAAATCCTGATAGCCTCATGCAAGGAATGGATCTCTGTCAAGGAAAGGTAACCACCACTGTGCTCATCTGTCATAGGAGCACCCCAATCATAAACATCCAACAGCTGACGAGCGGCATCAAAATGCTCAAGAGTAGAAGTAATATCTCTTTCACCAACTCGCAACTAGCTAGTCACATGATGACTCTGCAAAACGGGCCTCCTATGTACATCCTCAAATGCACTGTCCACACTATGAGAGGAAGCTGCATCCAACAAACTCCCCTCAAGATCACCATATCTCTGTGTACTTTCATCCAAGTACACATCTACAAACTGAACACAAGCATCAGACTCATCCTCATCTATCCCCGAGGAAGCTGTTGTTGAATCCGTCTCAACACAATCTCCAGCTACCTCGTCCTCTACAACCACCTAACAATCCAGATCCTGAGATCCATCCTCACTCACTAACAACTCAGAGTCCTCCCCCAGGGTTTGATAAATCAAACATGTCTCTCTGTAGGAAGAATCATCCTCATGAGTCACTGAAGTAGTAACCCCCTCTAAAAGTGGAAGCCCTAGCTGTAACAAACTCCTGCCACACATACGCTTCCCTATCCTCATCTGTGAGTCCTTGTAACAAAGAATCCTGGAACCCACCATTGTCGTATGACAATGCTGAATCTACACCCAAGGTCAGATATAGAAAGCCAAAAACACTACAGAACTCATCATCCTTGCTCTCAACATCGAAAATATCTATGATGTTAGTGGCCACATCGTCTATCCGCGACTCCTCTACTAACTCTAGCTGCATACACGACACAATGTCGTCATGTGAATCAACTATACTGTGGCATGAATCTATGTCACCCAACTCAACTGCAACATTCCCATCATGAGTGTCATCGCTAGATAGCTCCATGCTCACATCCTCAACACAGGAAAAGACCACTGTCTCCTGTACTGATCCCACACTGCGACTGCTATCATGAACCTTAGAGCTGTCAGAGGTCATACACTCCTCGCAGTCATCACCCAACATCTCACAAGGGGTGTCATCCCCAATGCAACTCACAGCATCCTCAAAAGTGTCATCAAATTTGTCTATACTATCAACATCCACATCTCCTGCTAAAATCTCAACTGCTGACACCTGACTCTGCACACATGACTCAACGTCAGGCTATGCATTAATAATGTTGGAGCATGACCTGCCATCAACTGACTCCATTGTAGTACCCAGATCACCAACATCCCCAGTAGGAGACTCCATACATGCATCGATCCCATATGAGGAAGCAGTTGCCTCTTGCACTAGAGCAACACTACTATAGCTGACATAAAAATTTCCAATAACAACTCCCTCCATGGAAGAGTCTGAACACTCAGTGATAACTATAGCATCAGTTGCCTTTGTACAATCCATAGCGACTACTCTAGGAGACTCAACCTATTGATGCTCAGCGCTGCTGTCAACCAATGGTACTGAAACATTCACATGTTCCTATGAGATAAATCCATCATCAGCACTGTGGATAGGTTCAGCAGGTGCCGTACTAGATATAAGAACATCTGCATCATGGGCACCTGTCGGGGAAAACTCAAGCCTTCTTCCCTGCAATCTCGATGTTGGCCTTCTAAAAGCAGAGACCATATACCTCGTTGCCCTGTCTACTGTGACTAGATCCGACAAACTCTCCGCCAATCTTTGCTGATGAAGCCTAAGTCTTTCCATACTTTCCACTAAGGCATTTAATTCCTCTCTTTCCCATACTGTTACAGCGACTTCCAGAATTGGGCCTCTTGTATTTATCCATAGCTAGGGCAAGTGGAAGTGCTGATCACTTTTAAAATAACTTCAGAATATAAATGAATCCAGACTCCACAGGATGGCAGGAAAAATGCTCTGATACCACTATAAAGAGTCTGCCTGGCTCCTTGCTATTATTATTATAAATTTCCCAAATTTGCTAACACTTTGTTTATTGTTTTGACAAAATATGAATTCCACATAAACTTTCAGGAATTAAATAAATTAAATATCAACTTATTCTAACTTCTACAATTTACTGAAACATTCATACTTAACTATTTTCTTATATTTAACATCAGCCAATTAACTATATAGGCGAATTGCACCTTAGGATGAATTATGTACATCTTCAGGATGGAAAGCGGCTGCCAGGAATGAAACGCAAGTCACCAAAATTATGAATGCAGCTCCTTAAAATTCAAATGCAGCCCCTTAAATCATTAACTTAGGGCCTGAGGTATCACACACAGCCCCAACAAAGAACACGCAGCCACCATAATGTTGATGTCGCAGCTGGAAAGACTTCACGCAGCCCAAGGAAAAGCTCACGTGGCTGAATGCTGGCCACTCACAGCACAAAGAAATATCGTGGCTTCCCATAAACAACACACCACCTTCAGGATTAAATTCGCAGGTCAAATTGATATACATCAGCATCAATTCACAGCCATGAATCAACAGAAATTCTGCAGCAGAATCGAATGCACAATTCACCACTATCAAAATGATTCAAAGTGCAGCAGAGAGGAATCAGTCCTCAAACCCTTGTTGAAAGCTCTCAACAAAAGACTTCATAATTTTTATCAAAATGAACAATGGATATCTTAGAATGAACTCTCAAGTCCTTTTTATTCTTTCTTGTGAGAGCTCAAACTCAATTCTTACCAATGTGGGATAAATAAATATACTTTTCCTTTTAAGAATTTATTTACTCCAATATTTTAAAATAATACCTTGGCTTAGGCTTCCATGAATTAATTAAAAAAATGGCCCCTTTCCATGATGACTCAACCCTCAACTTAAGTGTAATTATAAAGTTAAATTATAATTTTATAATAAGCCATTTAATGATTTAATAATAATTTGGCCACCAAAATAATAATAACTTTCAAAATACTGATCATTTTAATATGCCGTCTGAAACTGGAGTCACACCTATTATTTCCCCATGTGACCAAATGCACTTTCCAAAAATAGAAAGGGTCCTTCTCGGACAACATCAAGCTTACTATAAATAGTAAACGTGGCAAAACTATAACAAATGAAGTCCAAATGACGCCAAACGAAAGCCAAACCAAAGCATACTGAATCCTGAAGTAGATGCCCACTGAAAGAGACCCACTGTCCATCCTCATTAGCCTACGAGGGTCACATGATAGGCTAATCCCAAGAGTCTGAAAAATGGGGACATTACATTATACCTATTATTTCTCCATGTGACCAAATGCACTTTCCAAAAATAGAAAGGGTCCATCTCAATCAACACCCAACTTACCACAAATAGTAAGTACACAAATCTAAGTCCAAATGAAGTCCAATCTGAGCCAAACGAAGACCAACCTGTAGCTTACTGAATTGTGGAGAAGACAAGACCCTCCCAAGCCAAGCCACTGCCTCAGAAGACCCTCTATCCACAATAATTAGCCTACGAGGATCAAAATAATAGGCTAATCCTTGAAACACCAATGCTGGCAAAATTGGGGACATTACAAATAGTTAGCATAGGAAGGTAGCACCATCTTAGATCATTTTTTCAGTTTTGCCTCACGTTCTAACCTTTCTTGATTCTCCCTTTCAATCCTTTCTAGTGTTGGCTAGAAATTCTCTTGACATGGCAATTGATATGCCTGAGTAGCTGTGACATGAAGATTCCACAAGGTAAGAATATCTTCAAGTGATGGATCCATTACACTTTTTGGATGCACAAGAAGGGAGCTTGGGGTATTGTAAGTGGCTGGAATACTTGTGAACAACGGAAGAACAAACGGATTTGGGTTAGATTGGCTCGTGTTGTGAGAAAAACCAAAAACGGGTTTTTCAGAGGGTATTACATATGAATGGACAACAAGTATTATGTGAGAAAATAAAGCATGGATGGGTCTATTGCACGCTTTTTGATGTACAAGTATGGATTTTGGAATGGTTGTAAAACTTCAGGACATTGAAAAGGTGGATGAGTTTGGCTCAAAATGGTCACTCATATGGTGAGTAAAACCAAAAAAATGACTTTTTCAAAGGGGATTGCATATGGAGGATGGCTGGAAACTTGTGGAACAGCAAATGAATTTTTTGAAGGATAATGCATGTATACACAAGAACGGACTTGTTTATTTTTTCATCATAGAACGGGTATTTTAATCCTGACTGCATATGCAAGCAAGTAGAGATTCTTGCATATACAACTTAAGAATGAAAGACAAAAGTAGAAGGATCATGAATTCAAACACATGTAAATCTAAAAATGAAAGTTTATATGTAAACAAGATACCTTGGGAATAAATTAGGAAAAAGAGTTAAGGAAGAAATTACCTCAATCCTCAAGAAGAAATCTTTCCACGTGTTGGGCAAAATCTGAAATGAATCCAATGGATTTTCAGATTTAGGAAAGATACGATTTAAAAACTATATATAAATCTCTTTCCTAGTCTTTTTCCTTCAATTTTGGAGAGTCAACATGCATTCACAGCCAAGTGGGAAGAAAAGAGAGATTGTAGCAACTGTTTTGACCATTTCCAATGCACATGTAATGGCAACCAAAAACGGCACCTAGGGCATCAAAAACAGCTTAGAAATAATGATAAACGAGCTGAAAATGAAATGTAATGCCCAAGAACTCATCTTAGAAGCAAAGATTTGATTTTGATGAAAAAAAATGGCAAAAAATGGACCGTTTTTAAGCAAAAAGTCCAAAAACGTGCCCTAAATGGGCTGTTTTTGTGAACAAAATCCTTTCAAATCTTCATTTTCTAGTAGCCAAGAATGATCCTTGGAAGATTTAGTGCAAAAATGACCCTATGAGAGCGAAAATGATTGAGTTTTGACCATGAATCTTGTGATTATTTGCTTCAAAATCGCGTTTTTCTCAAAAACCCCCAAAATAAGTGGGTTTTTTGAAGTTGAAAACACATGTTTTCCTCTCAAAAATCGCCACTTCTCAAAAACACAGCCAAAGGGAAGTTAAAACCCATTTTTAAGATGCAATGCATATTTAAAAAGACATGTAAATGCATTCAAATTCAACGTCCATGGCTGCTTGGTTAAATACGTTGTTTTAATCATGTCTTTGCATATTCAAAAAGACATGCAAATGCCTTTAAAATCGACGCCCTTAAGTGCTGGGTTAAAAACATGTTAAGAAAAACATGCAAATGGCTCCAAAATCAACACCCAATTGTGTTGGGTAAAAAACGCACTTTAGGAGTTGAAAAACATGTAAAAAGAAACATGTATTTGGTTTAAAAAACAACACTTTAGTGATTTCTCATGAATTTCTATTAAAAACACACTTTTCAAGTGCAATCACACATTGAAAAGATATGGTTTTCATTTAGAAAAAGCCACTTCATGACTTGTCTTTAAATGCGCAGTTTAGACATGTCTCTGCATATAAAAACAACACTTGAAAAGGATTAAATACACTCTTTTGGAGGACAATTTCATGTTTTGATAGAACATGTTTTTGGCTTAGAAAAAGCCACTTTTATATGTTTTTCATTTATACAAACATATGCAATTGCATATAAAAACAACGTATTTAATGCGTAAATTCAAAAAGTGGGATTTGAAAAGTGATTTGCATGTGGATGATATGCAATGAAGAACAAAAACCCCACTCTTGTGAACTTAAGTGATTTAATTTTAATTAAATTTAATATATAACTATAGTATCAATAAAGTAACATGAAATTAGATCACTTAAAAAGCCAATTTCACGAAAACATTAAAAACTATTGCTAAATCAACTCGAAATGAGTTGAAATTTAAAAATGGACATCGAAATCCATTTTATATATTAAATATAATTTAAACTCAGGCAATTGACCATGAAAAGCCCACTTTTGAAGGGTTTTCCATAGAACATGCAGTCAGCCTGAAAAATCCCAACTTTTGCATCGTAACTTGAGTTATACAACTCCGTTTGATGTCTAAGATAGCTCGAAGCGAGTGTATTTCAAAGAGCTATTAATATAAGGGAAAAATTAGATTAAAAATTACTAACAAGAAAGGGAAAAACGAGGAAAAGGACTTGAAGATTACCAAAAATCAAATGCTTGCAGTCAGAGAAGAAAACTCATCCTGACAAGCAATAAGGTGATTAACTTGACGGGAACCCTCAAAAAGGATGCATGAAATATGCAAAATAAAGAACATTTCAGGGATAATGAATTGTCCTTATCATAGTTAAAAATATAACTATCGGCAACTTATCGCCGAGGGCAAAAAAAAAAATATCGAGATATATCGGAGATAAGTCGGGAACTTATCGGCGAACTTATCGGGAACTTAAAAAATGGCTTAAATTTAATTAGAAATGCATTTTTTTGTAAAATTCAATAAGGAGATTCATCTAATGAGTTAGTAAATGAGTAAACAAACCAAACAAGCTGACCTAGATATATATAAATGCAAATATGTATCAAAATTGCATCCTCATGTGGAATGCTGATGGCTGGTAGCCATAGCCTGATAGTCTGAACTCTGAAGAAAATTGAAAACAGCAAATTGTCTTTGTAAAACTATAAGCAAATACATATGCCAAGTTGGCAAGTACAATATCAAACAATAAACTAGTCTACATCTTCCTCTTCCCCTTCCCAGGAGCTCTGCCTCTACTAAAAACTACGGGAGTGGGAGTGGGTCTAGCCCTAGTAGTCTGCTGTGGTTGTGCCACCTCCCTCTGTACAACTGGCTGTGAGTGGACCTCCACTCTAGATGTAGATGGTGCTGACACTGGCAATGACTCCTCATCATCTGTATCCTCCAGCTCCTCACTCTCACTGTTCTCACGATCATCCTCCTGAATGTCATTTAATCCTGCTGCGAATCCATCCTCCTCCATAGCCTGCCTCTCCAAATCATAGATGTCATCCTCTGTGAACAATGGAGGCTGCTCCTGTGATGTCCAATCACAATATGGATCTATGTCATCCAAATCAAGTGGCTCTACTTCTGGTAACTCTACCTTTCTTATGCGAAACTTAAGGTTATATTGCACATAAACAAGGTCATTGAGGTGTTTCTGTGCTAACATGTTCCTCTTCTTCATGCGAATGGCCTCAAATAAACTCCAATTACGCTCACAACTAGATGAGCTACATGGCTGACATAAGATGCGCAAGGCAAGATTTTGCAGATTTGGGACATTCCCACCCCAATTTCGCCACCAAGCATCTACAAGATAAATAATAAAGAGTTAGAAAGAAAGGTGAAAACATATTTTAGTAACTTAGTTTTTATCTACTTATCATGCATGTGAAAGACAACAAAATTCCAAATATTGTACCTGGGGTTTGAGTCTTTCTTCCTCTTCTTGCACAGTCTGAGGAGAATAGCTTGCCCGTTGCATTCTGATACACTTCCATCTCAACCACAATGAGGTCTCTCACCTCAACCTCAAGTACCATCCTCTGCATGCAATCAATGAAGCCCTCCATGACCTCTCCATTGGGATCCCCGTAGGATGGAGAGAAGCGAAAAGAAGGGTTGAGGAAATACCCTGCTGCATGAATGGGTTAGTGGAGCTGATTGTTCCACCTCCTATCAATAATTTCCCATATGGGGTCAAATTTTAGGCTATTCCCCTTGTACATATTTTTTACAGCCTATTTGGCCCTATCCATGGCCTCATAAAAATACCCCATTGGGGTTTGATCCCCATCTACCAAGCGGAGAAACTCTAACCTAGGGCTCTGTCATCTACAATTGAAAAGTAGAAAAAGATTATCATTAATTATAGACTAGAGTTCCAAATTAATAATGAAAGACTTGATTCTTGAATACAAAAAAACTAAATATTCAACTTTTGAAGTTTCAAAGATACCTTCACAATTTCTGTAGCATCTTCAAAAAAGTGGTTGTCAAAGACAATGTATGCAACATTTTGACCATCAGCCTTCTTTGAATAATTTGAGTCTAACCATGGTGGACTCGCAAACAATTGCTTCAAAGGATTCAAAGAACCAAGAACACTTTGCAACGTTAAGAAAATCATTGCAAACCTTGTAGCTGCAGGTCTAACCAACTCCTTCCCATGGGTGAATTTTTTCATCAAAGCGAGAACCCAAGGGTGATTGTAGATATATTTTGTTATCTTTCTTGCATCCTCTACAACCGATTTCACCCAATCTAATTTTCCTATGTCCTCCAAAAGAAGGTCAAGGACGTGTGCTGCACAAGGAGACCAAAAAAGTGTGCTATACTTATCTTGGAGGATCCTGCCCGCTGCCACATATGCCGCTGCATTGTCGGTTATTATTTGCACCACATTAGCAACCCCCACCTCCATCACAACTTGCTCTAACATTAGAGCCAAAGTTTCAGCTGTCTTTATTTTGTCTGAGACATCCAAGAATTTCAGAAAGACCACTTGATCCTTGCAAGAAACTAAAAAATTGATGATGGTACAGTTTCTTCCATCCGTCCATCCATCTGAAAGTATAGAGCAGCCAAATTGTTTCCATTGCAATTTTTGGTCTTCTACCACTTCATTGACCCTAGTAACAACATCTTTGAGCAATCTACAGTAACAAAATAAAAAATATTATGTAAGTACACAACTTTGTTTAAATAAATTACATTCAACAAAAATAAGTAAATTGTAAAATCGTAAAAGTGAACTAACCTACCACTCAAGTCTGCAGGAGTAGGTGCCTTGTAGCCCTTTCCCGCTACAGTGATTCCTGTCACAAAATTCAGCCAATAGGGACTTGCTGCAACATTGAAGGGGATATTGTTAAAAAACCAAAAATCAGCACATTGAATGTCAACTTGCCGATGCACATCGTTGTTCCACCCAGTACCCTCTAGTGATGGTTGTCCTCCAGGTGTGTTTCTGGGCACAAAAAAATTGTCTATAGGAGATGAGCGTGGTGCTGGTCTACTAGAACCAGCGGAAGTGGAAGGCGAGGACAAGGTAGATTTGCGGATCCGTAGGCCACAATGAGAGCCCACTATGCCCTCAAGTGTTGCTTCATCTTCTTCAAGGGTGGATGGGATACCTGGTCACAAATCACAACCCACATTATTTCATTATGATCATTATTTCATTATGATTATAAAATAATAAAATTATAAATGATTCTTAAAAATGAGACAGTGTGAGATACCTTGCGAATCAGAAATGGCTGCCCTCATGGCCAATTTTGCCCTTTCCCTTTGCAACTTTTTCTCTTCTCCAGCAGCGAGCAAGGCATTCATCTCTCTCATTATTTCAGGGGTGGTGGCGTCACAAATCCTTGTGTCACGCTTTGTGATCCCTCCAAGGTGGTATTTCAAACGAGATATGCCTCGACTAACTAGTTTTTCACATCTTATGCATATCACGGTATGATATTCGGGTCCTTCAAAAGCATATGCCCATGCCTTGTCTCTAGCCCCTTTAGGGCGCGTTCCTACATATCTCAATGGACATTCATCTACTGGGGTACTGGTAGACCCTGCAACTGAGCCAGTTGTAGAGGAATCCCTATTTGCCATTTTGATGAAGAATCAAACTGCATGTCACATACAAAATGAGGGCACAAATTTAGAAATTTAACAAATAAATTTAGAAACAAACTAAGTTAGTTTAAAACTTTAAATAAGTTTAAACATAGCTGAAACTTGAAGGAAAAAACCAAAAAACTTGAAAGGTTATGAAATTTTTGAGAAAACTATGAAAAATTTGCAAAAATTATTAAAAAATGGTGTTAGAACTTATTCATTATGTTCTAAAACAAGTTAGAGTAGATTGGAAATGATATTAGATAGTTTGTATAAACTTGAATGCATTTAATATGAGAAAAAATGATTTTTTTTAAAAAAGGGAAAGAACTTTGAAAACCTACTTGTGATTTTGAATTTTCTTGAAAAATCCCTTCGAATCCACTCCGAATCGATCCAAAATGTGTCAAATGCTGATGTTTCTCCTCCAAAACCCTTCTTGCTATGTTTTCTCTCCACAAAAAATGACTGGCAGTCGAAAAAAAACAAATTTTGCCGCGATAAATCGCGATAAGTAATGCACTTATTGCCGATATATCGCCGATAAGTGCAACTTATCGGCGATAAATTTGGTAGGCGATAAGTATACAAGTTTTATCGCCCTGCCAAACTTATCGCGATAAGTTGACTTATCGCCGATAAGTCGGCGATATTTTGATCTATGGTCCTTATAACACATTATCCAAAACATTGAAAGCATAGAGGATACACCTACGAATTCATAAGAAAATTGCGTAGGGTTGCCACAATTTTGTGATGTCAAAATTGAGGACAACAAATTGAAAATGCCTAGGCCAAATGGCCTCGAAGTCCCTTAAATGTCTTGGTTAGCCTATGGGACCATGGGGAAATAGGCTAATGTCAACATCATGCAATAAGCCCTAGAAAGGGGACATTATAGTGGATATGATAGAGATTGTGGCCTCTAGTGAGTCCATATATCTGTGACACATCCTTTTCATCTATTGCGAACAAAGTCTAGTCATAGGATCTATTTCCATTCTTTGAAGTATGCCTAGATCATGGCTTTTGGTTCAAGGGACATGGTACAAGTGCAAAGTTGACATGGCTTGTGCTAATTTGTCTCTACAAGAGTCCATAGTGGCAGAATTTGGCCATGATACTAATAGTTGTAGGAAAAGGGTACAAGATGCCAATTACATATGACATAAGTGGACTGTTATTCAAGAAGGTAGTTATAAATGCAAAAATAGTGGCAAAAAATCAAAAGAGGTGGTGGTGAAAGTATGGATGGACCATTCTTTCAAATGGGTGGACAGATGGAAGGAACCCCTCCTCCAACTTTCTAGTAGCTTTAAATGGTGAGATGATGTTTCTGAGGTTTGTAGACAGCTCAAATAAGGTAATGAATATAGAGAATATGGGTAATATTGTTGGAGGAGATTCTGGTAAAGGTGGGCATTAAAAATGTGTATGTTGTCACCATTAATGCAACAACAAATGTGGCAGTAGGGAGACTATTTAGGAGAATCATCCAACACTTTTTTTGGCCGCATGCATTTCCAATTGCCATGGCCTTCTCTTGGAGGACATAGGAAAAATTGATTGGGTGAGACTAGTGGTGGAAGAAGCTAGGACCATCATGAAATAAAGCTACAGTCACCTTTGAGCTTTTAGCTTTATGAGAGGTGACGTTAGCTATGCCAATAGCTGTGTGTAATAAATCACCCAACTTTTTTTTTGAAAGTTTCGGATGTAAAAGACATACAATGCCTTCACAGGAGTGGACAAGGTGAGTGCACACAATGCTTCAACAACACTACTAACTACATTGTATGCAGATAGAATGAAACTGTGGCAAGCCAACCATGGCATGTAGGTGGCACAAATGACCTCAATCAACACTTTTTCAGCGAACAAAATGCATTGATGCAAGCCATTGGTAGAATGTCTGTTGGTTTAAACTTTAAACCAAAGTAGTTTTCTACACCAGATTGTTAATGCCAAAATGCACTAATGAAATACATTGGGTCTACTGGTGAACTGCCTATTAGCATGATATGGATATGAATTGGCAGTAAACCATTTAGTTTGGAAAGATAAAATGCAGCACATATGTACCTCCAATTGTACTACCTTCCGGGGTTTACAAGACAAGCATGGATGCACTACAAAATAGCATAAATAATTGATATACTGCTGGAACAAGTTTGATATAATATTCTAATAAAAAAATTAGATTTCTGCAATAACACAAATTAGTCTAAAAGACTCAAAATGAGCTTGAATATCATACCTAGAATGTGTGTTCATCAACCCAGCTGAAGTATATATTGAATGTTGAAGCAAGAGGCTAATATAGTGCTAATACTACTCTGTGCTACTGTCCAACTGTCGAAATCAGAATTGGTGCATACTGAAAATACTCTGTAATTACCTTTAGATGCTGAAACAACAGCTCACTGTGAAGAAAGCAGGCCTAACCATTGAACAACTGAAATGCATCCCAAACATGTGAAACTAATTGATATCAGGGATGGTAGGAATTTATTATAATTGCTGATCTGAAACATAACAAATTAGTTGTTGGAGTGGTACAATAGGTGCTAATGCATTGGAAACGTATAAAATCATCTGAAACTCAATTAAATATTACCAAGAAAAATGAGCAACAAACTCCTTTTAAAACACAAAAAATCTCCATCTTCAGCACCAATCAGAACAAACTTCACTTGCAACATAAATGTGATTTCAGATGAAATCATCAAATCCAGCCAGGATCATTTCCATCTTCGACATTGGTTTTCCAAGAGGCTTTGCGTCCTTAAGAAATATGAACACAAGCTCTTGCTCACAGAGACTAGAAAATGAAAATAACACACCACCTTTTTCTTACTTAAAGTTTGTATTTTTGGAAAAAACTTACACAATCATTTGGTTGACTATAGTACTTCTAGAAATGTTTGTCATATTCCAAAGCAGGTTTGGTGCCAATGAAATCAAACAAAAAGGTTTTACAATTGGATAAAACCAAAGTCAATGTGATGCACAAACTCAATCATTCCACATTTAATTTGCAAATGAACTTTGAATCTATTAGTTCATTGCTATCCAAGTTGTCGATATACCAGATGCTTATGGTATGATATTGAGTGGAGATTGGTTGAGGATTCCAAATGATTTTATGGTGACAAATTTATCACCTGTGGTTGTGTCGGGGAGAGTTGCCTAATCAAATATGAGTTGATAGAGAACTGAGAATGAAGTTCATGATTGCAAGGTACAATCAAATTGTTGAATCCAATATATGTGTTTACACCATCCATGTGGAGAATATAAATAATAGTAATACTGAAATTACTGAGAAGCCTTATGTATTGGGAAAATCTTATATGGAAAAATACACACTAACATTTGAAACCAAATTGTTATTCCTTGGATGAGTAAATTACCTACAAGGTCCAGGTTACTATTACGTAGACTATTCAAACCATTGGGAAAAATGATTAGCCAACACCAGGAAATCATCAGATTCTAAGCATAGTTTTATTTTATAAATGTTAATACAAAAATAAATCTGCTTATAATATTTAAGCCAAGCCCTACTTTAAATGATGTTAGAAGGGAGAATAAGGTAGAGAGAAAATAAATCAAATATGAGATTAAACAAACTTTGGTGCTTGTAGTCAGTATAAAATGCCTTTTGTTATGTTGATAATATTGGTTATCCATCAATGTATTAATTGTTCATATTAAGTTTGTTATCACTCTCGGGTTGTTGTTGTGTTGGTTGGTTGACAATTGTGTTCCTCTTGGCAACCGTGGGGTCCTTTAAATATGTCGTGTACCGCCAAGGGAGGCGGTATGGTGTCATTGGATGAATTGTAATCCTTTACTGACCATCTCTGGTCTTCTTCTCTATAATGAACTCATGAGCTAATAAAGATATATTTTACTCCTATATCTGGTACATATTGCCATTTGTGTTATTATTTCATGTATGTAACTTACCAAGTATGGTAGTAAACAGTGGGACGTCAAATTCCATACATAATTTGTAGACCAATTTACTAGGCAACCAACCCTATGCAATCTACTTGGTAAATAGTGGAAAATTGAATTAATCTTAACAAAATTGTCACAAGTGTGCACAAATTTTATCTTTTCATAACTATTAAGTCACAAGGTATAAGATATCCAAAGAAAAAACATACAAAAAAAATGCAATATTATAATGAAATCATACTATATCTATTTCTGCTATCGATGCTTGGTTCTTAGCTATGAGCTTTTGTTTCTTGGTGCTGTTATCTTGAGACTTTATCACATTCTCCATGCTTGATTCCGTTGTGACAACTTCTTTGGTCAATTGTCTTCACTTTCTTCAACTATTGACCTAGTTTCTTGTATTTATATGGTTGCATTTTTTCTTTCTTACAACTTGCCAATGTCATACAAATCAACAAAGCACTATCCTGCATACCCAAAGAATAAAATTGCATTGAGACCAACATGATTTGTAATCTCTAAAATTAACTAATTGTTGGAAACTATAGAAATAAGAGCTCAGATCAAGCCTGTTACAAGATTGATTCCACTGTTGTGCTCAATTTAATTACACTATTCCCTGCAATATTCCTCTTCAAATAACTGAACTCATTTTAGGCCCTATCTTGTGACAAAGAACTTGCAGCCAATTAAGAATGTGAAGACACCATTTTTGGCCAATACTCTGGCTGTTTGGATTGCAGTGATATGATCACCATATGAGAAAGGGTGAGAAAGGTTGAAATTGACACTTGCGAGCAAGATCACTGCTAACATCTCTAAAGTCTCTATGTAACAAATATAAAACTCTGCAGAACTGTTATTCAAATAATGAGTTGAAGCACCTTAAAACCTAATTAAACCTAAATTTAAATTTATTGTTCAAATTTACAAGTGACACTATACAAGATCTAGAAGGGGGATTTTATGTAGAAGTAAATGCAAGCACCAAACTATCAATTGTCAAGATCTACAACATAAACTTGATAAGAGTTTTAATTTTTTCTTTACAAAATAACTCGAACCTGAATAGTATATAGGGAATTCCTCTTTTTAAATTTGCAAGAGAAGTCCATCTATCTAATCTGCCCCTAAAATCTAAAGCAGTAAAGAAGTTCACTACTTACGCACATTGTACAAATTATCCCTTGAGGTTGTGCTTAAAAGAAAAACAACTTGAAAGAAAAATTGACATATCTTTTTGATCTTGGATGTTGGAGCACAAGACTTTCAAAGTTCCTATCTCACCTCCAGGTTTTTCTATTTATCTAGCTAAACTATAACATAGATTAAATGCCAATGCTTTCCACTGATTATAATAAAGGTGAATAGATTCACATCAACAATTGAATAGATTTGAAAGAAGAAGATAATCAATAACAACAAATCAAGCATGAGATTAAAATGAAACAATAGCTTAGAAGCATACAAAGCTCCTTTGGTGGATAGAAGACAAATGTTACACAAAGTTAAAAACATATTTTCTTTATTACTAACTCGTCAAACTCTCACAGCCACAACACAATGTTCTAATTTCGATGATCTAATTTATTAGCTTAAGTGAAAACTTTTGCAGCATAAGCATGATTCTTTCACAAAAATACAATAATTGCAGCATAAGTTTGGCATCAATTCTCATTACAAATTATTTTCTCAAGGCACTTCCTTATAAGCTCTCAAGAGGTAGCCTTTAGGGATAAAATAATAATGCTTCAAAGTAATCCTATTCTTATATCTAGAAAAGAGTAACTAAAACCATAGTTCAAAATATCGTTATCGGCAACTTATCGCCGATGGCAAAAAAAATAAAATCGGGATATATCAGAGATAAGTCGGGAACTTATCGGCGAACTTATCGGGAACTTAAAAAATGGCTTAAATTTAATTAGAAATGCATTTTTTTTGTAAAATTCAATAAGGAGATTCATCTAATGAGTTAGTAAATGAGTAAACAAACCAAACAAGCTGATCTAGATATATATAAATGCAAATATGTATCAAAATTGCATCCTCATGTGGAATGCTGATGGCTGGTAGCCATAGTCTGATAGTCTGAACTTTGAAGAAAATTAAAAACAGCAAATTGTCTTTGTAAAACTATAAGCAAATACATATGCCAAGTACAATATCAAACTAGTCTACATCTTCCTCTTCCCCTTCCTAGTAGCTCTAGTAAAAACTACGGGAGTGGGAGGGGGTCTAGCCCTAGTAGTCCGTTGTGGCTGTGACAACTCCCTCTGCACAATTGGCTGTGACTGGACCTCCACCCTAGATGTAGATGGTGCTGACACTGGCAATGACTCCTCATCATCTGTCTCCTTCTCACTCTCACTGCTCTCATGACCATCCTCCTGAATGTCATCCAATCCTGTTGTGCCTCCACCCTCCTCCATAGCCTGCCTCTCCAAATCATAGATGTCATCCTCTGTGAACAATGGAGGCTGCTCCAGTGATGTCCAATCACAGTACGGATCTATGTCATCCAAATCAAGTGGCCCTGCTGCTGATAACTCTACCTTTCTTATGTGCAACTTAAGGTTATATTGCACATAAACAAAGTCATTGAGGCGTTTCTGTGCTAACTTGTTCCTCTTCTTCGTGTGAATGGCCTCAAATAAGCTCCAATTACGCTCACAACTAGATGAGCTACATGGCTAACATAAGATGCGCAAGGCAAGTTTTTGCAGATTTGGGACATTTTGTAATGTCCCCGGTTTTTAGACTTCGGGATTAGCTTGGTTTGGCGACCCTCGCAAGCTAATCGGGTGTTCAGAGGGGGTCAGATTGTGGAGCCAGCATTGGGATTCCATTCTGGAGATTCAGATTATTAGTTTTGCTCTTCATTCGGGTCATTTTGGCCAACTTACTATTTTTAGTAAGTGGGGTTTCAGGTATGGCCAGGATTGGCAGGGTGTCTGCACGGAACGTCAGACATCTCAGGATTTAGTTTCAGAGAATCTCCAAATTGAGAGACTTACTATTTATAGTAAGTCTATTTTTAGCAGTGGCTATTTCTGGCAGGTCAGTATCTATTTTTGGCTGGGCAGTTGGTCCTAATGCTTTGTCAGAAGTTCGATGATTGCAGGCAGACGATTCTGTGGCTTTAATTTTAAAGACGTTATTAAATTAAATTATATTGATTTAATTTAATAACTAACGACTTTATAATATTATATTATAAAGTGGGGAGTATTTAATAAAGCCAATTAAGGGAAATATTAAATAAGTGCTTTTTCGAAAAAGCTATATATTTTGCATGAAAAAGCACTTTCATTCATTCATTATGCAATCATTATTTTATTGAAGTGTGAAGAATTACCCTGGCTAGGGTTTCGAGGACGGATTCCTCTTTCTCGTGATTTGAGCCATTGCCTGTGATGGTGAATTTCACAACTGTTTAATTCTGAATATCAATTCAATGTTGATGTATATTGAATTGAAGAAAGTTTCATTCCTGGAGTTTGAAGATCTACAGATGAAGTTGTAAATTGAATTGTTTTAAGTTTCATTTCTGGAATTTGTACCGTTGATTGAATTGTATGAAGGGATACAATAGATTAGTAGTTCTGGTGTTATTATTTGGCGGCTGGCTACTTTTACTTAGAGTATCGAAAGTCTGGTTCAAGACGTTGGTTATTATGCTGGTGTGATCGAATTTAATTGAAGGAAGTAGAAATTCCCCTTTATGAATTCTGGAATTTCTTAGCATTCACAGCTTGGTGTTGTTTCTTATACTAGAGCTGCTTGAGGGAAGTGAGGCACGTTAGCAATTAACTGTTATCAGCCTAGGCGTCTACTTGTTCTACGATTTCCTTGGTGCCGTGTTCTCATTGCATGGTTTGCGTAAGTCATAGCTGGAAATTTAGTTTGCCACGTGCTGGAATATACAGATTCCCAGCAACAGCGTTTGAAGTCACATTTGGAAATCGCATTGGGCTTCTGTCTCAACTCCGCTCTTGGAAGTTGCATGTATTAGAGAGGTTGCTGCATTTTCAATAAAGGTGGCGAACACAATTAGGTGCCCAAATTTCTATATAGAATAATGTTTCAATATAATTTGTATTAAGAATAAAACTGGTTATTGTTAAATTGAAATCCGGAAATTCAAGAGTTGAGAATATATATATATCTTTATGACTGTCATGTTTGAGCAATATTAAAATATAGTTGCAATTATTCAAAGTAATTACCGGATATTCATAGAGAGCCAACTTAGGCCTCTTACACATTCCCACCCCAATTTCGCCACCAAGCATCTACAAGATAAATATTAAAGAGTTAAAAAGCAAGGTGAAAACATATTTTAGTAACTTAGTTTTTATCTACTTATCATGCATGTGAAAGACACCAAAAATCCAAATATTGTACCTGGGGTTTGAGTCTGTCTTCCTCTTCTTGCCAAGTCTGAGGAGAATAGCTTGCCTGTTGCATTCTAATACACTCCCATCTCGGCCACAATGAGGTCTCTCACCTCAACCTCAAGTACCATCCTCTGCATGCATTTAATGAGGCCCTCCATGACCTCTCCATTGGGATCCCCATAGGATGGAGAGAAGTGATAAGCAGGGTTGAGGAAGTACTCCGCTGCATGAATGGGTTGGTGGAGCTAATTGTTCCACCTCCTATCAATAATTTCCCATATGGAGTCAAATTTCAGGCTGTTCCCCTTGTAGATATTTTTTACAGCCTCTTTGGCCCTATCCATGGCCTCATAAAGATACCCCATTGGGGTTTGATCCCCATCTACCAATCGGAGAACTCTAACCAAGGGCTCTGTCACCTGCAATTGAAAAGTAGAAAAAGATTATCATTAATTATAGATTAGAGTTACAAATTAATAATGAAAGACTTGATTCTTGAATACAAAAAAACTAAATATTCAACTTTTGAAGTTTCAAAGATACCTTCACAATTTGTGTAGCATCCTCAAAAAAGTGGTTGTCAAAGACAATGTATGCAACACTTTGACCATCAACCTTCTTTGAATAACTTGAGTCTAACCATAGTTGACTCACAAACAATTGCTTCAAAGGATTCAAAGAACCAAGAACACTTTGCAATGTTAAGAAAATCGTTGCAAACCTTGTAGCTGCAGGTCTAACCAACTCCTTCCCATGGGTGAATTTTCTCATCAAAGCGAGAACCCAAGGGTGATTGTAGATATATTTTGTTATCTTTCTTGCATCCTCTACAACCGATTTCACCCAATCCAATTTTCCTATGTCCTCCAAAAGAAAGTCAAGGATGTGTGCTGCACAAGGAGACCAAAAAAGTGTGCTATACTTATCTTGGAGGATTCTTCCCGCTGCCACATATGCCACTACATTGTCAGTTATTATTTGCACCACATTAGCAACCCCCACCTCCATCACAACTTGCTCTAACATTAGAGCCAAAGTTTCAGCTATCTTTATCTTGTCTGAGGCATCCAAGGATTTCAGAAAGACCACTTGATCCTTGCAAGAAACTAAAAAATTGATGATGGTACAGTTTCTTCCATCCGTCCATCCATCTGAAAGTATAGTGCAGCCAAATTGTTTCCATTGCAATTTTTGGTCTTCTACCACTTCATTGGCCCTAGTAATAGCATCTTTGAGCAATCTACAAGAACAAAATAAAAATAACATTTAAGTACACAACTTTGTTTAAATAAATTACATTCAACAAAAATAAATAAATTGTAAAACCGTAAAAGTGAACTAACCTCCCACTCAAGTCTGCAGGAGTAGGTGCCTTGTAGCCCTTTCCCGCTACAGTGATTCCTGTCACAAAATTCAGCCAATAAGGACTTGCTGCAACATTGAAGGGGATATTGTTAAAATACCAAAAATCAGCACATTGAATGTCAACTTGCCGATGCACGTCGTTGTTCCACCCACTACCCTCTAGTGATGGTTGTGCTCCAGGTGTGTTTCTGGGCACAAAAAAATGTTCTATAGAAGATGAGCGTGGTGCTGGTCTACTAGAACCAGTGGAAGTGGAAGGCGAGGACAAGGTAGATTTGCGGATCCGTGGGCCACGATGAGAGCCCACTATGCCCTCAAGTGTTGCTTCATCTTCTTCAAGGGTGGATGGGATACCTGGTCACAAATCACAACCCACATTATTTCATTATGATTATAAAATAATAAAATTATAAATGATTCTTAAAAATGAGACAGTGTGAGATACCTTACGAATCAGAAATGGTTGTCCTCATGGCCAATTTTGCCCTTTCCCTTTGCAACTTTTTCCCTTCTCAGTAGCGAGCAAGGCATTCATCTCTCTCATTATTTCTGGGGTGGTGGCTTCACAAACCCTTGTGTCACGCTTTGTGATCCTTGCAAGGTGGTATTTCAAACAAAATATGCCTCCACTCACTAGTTTTTCACATTTTATGCATATCACAGTATTATATTCGGGTCCTTCAAAAGCATATGCCCATGCCTTGTCTCTAGCCCCTTTAGGGCGCATTCCTACATATCCCGATGGACATGCGTTTACTGAGGCACTGGCAGACCCTGCAGCTGAATCAGTTGTAGAGGCATCCCTATTTGCCATTTTGACGAAGAATCAAACTGCATGTCACATACAAAATGAGGGCACAAATTTAGAAATTTAACAAAGAAATTTAGAAACAAACTAAGATAGTTTAAAACTTTAAATTAGTTTAAACATAGCTGAAACTTGAAAGAAAAAACCAAAAAACTTGAAAGGTTATGAAATTTTTGAGAAAATATGAAGTTTTTGAGAAAACTATGAAAAATTTGCAAAAATTGCTAAAAAATGGTGTTAGATCTTATTCATTATGTTCTAAAACAAGTTAGAGTAGATTGGAAATGATATTACATAGTTTGTATAAACTTGAATGCATTTAATATGAGAAAAAATGATTTAAAAACAAAAGGGAAAGAATTTTGAAAACTTGTGATTTTGAATTTGCTTGAAAAATCCCTTCAAATCCGCTTCGAATCCACTCTGAATCGATCCAAAATGCGTCAAATGCTGATGTTTCTCCTCCAAAACCCTTCATACTATATTTTCTCTCCACAAAAAATCACTGCCAGTCGAAAAAATAACATACTAGCCCTTTTTATTGCTGTATGCCCTTTAATAGGCTGCGTGCGTGAGAAATTGCGATAAGTATGCTACTTATCGCCGATAAGAGCAACTTATCAGCAATAAGTTTCCAGGCGATAACTATACGAGTTTTATTGCCCGGTACAACTTATCGCGATAAGTTGACTTATCGGCGATAAGTCGGCGATAATTCGAACTATGACTAAAACATCTTTTGAAGCAAATAATTAAAATGAAGCATAATAAGCTCAAAATACATCTCCTTAAGGAAAATAGAAAAAAATTTCACTTAAGTAATTTTTGAAAATTCAAAATGACTAACTTGTAAACTTTGCGTGAATCCTCTATAGTATTGAAATATGTACTTATTTTGGAGTATGTGAAAATGGTTAAAACTCATGATTTAACGTTCGTCCTTTACCAATCCTAGTACCCTAATACAAGAATCTTAAATGTTTGTTTTAGATAAACAAATGGAAACAGAAAAACTGTTGCCTAGAGATTTTGAGAAGATTAAAAACTAGAAGTTGAAACTCTAGCAACTCAGAACCTTAACACAAGGATGTGGCAAAAGTCTTGCAAAAAGGATATGAAGGATTTTTAAAAGTTTGTGATGAAGGATATCAGCAATATGGCTGAGTTTTCTCTGAAAATCGTTGATTTATCCTTGAAATTTCATCTCAAATTGATGCCAATCTGACAAATACAAAGGTATTTGTTAAAATGATTATTAAAATATTGTAATGTTTCTTTAATGGTCATCTTAGTTACTTTAGGCAGTTTCTATTTCTGACTTATATTTATGCTTGTTTCTTTTAGAAACATCGTAATGTAATTGTCTATTGTAAACTTTGTTTTCATTATTTAATATACAATTACCATAACAAGGTATTTGAGTGGGTCGATGGGGTTTTATAAAATTTGAGAATTTTTTTAAAATAAAAATTTGTTGCTTCTTCTTACCTGGAAATTTTTTTCCTTAATTTTTTTTTTAATTTCTTTTGAAACAAATCGTTGGTAGGTTTTTGAAATCATTGGTTTATCTAATTTTCCTCCATAAAAAATTAATGGTGGGTTTTTATAGTTTTTCTCCTTGAAAAAGATTCGGGACAGGTTTTATAATTTTTTCCTAAAAAATTATTTTGAGTTTTTATAAAAATAAATTCAAAAAAAATTGTTTGTTCAGTTTTATAATTTTTTCCTCAAAATAAAACTGTACGGTTTTGATTGATTTTTCTCTTCAATATAATATACATAGTCTCTAGGATAACAACATATTGCATGTTTTCTGATATTGAAACTGATTGTATACATCATATGAAAAATTATTACACCTCAAGTATTATAGGTGCTTGTGTATTATATAGCCACCTTTTTGCTGATTTGGGCAGAAAAGTACAATGGTTGAACCAAACCAAATGCACAGTTTTTTCACTTGAACTCACTTTTCCTTATTCCAGGTGGAAGTACGAAGTACGAACCATTTTAGCCAAATTTTACAAATGCAGCAGAATTATTTCATTGTTTTGCCAACATGAAGTTGCACCCAGCTTGTGAGACATAATATTGAACCATGTAAATCAACCTTTACATGCTAGGTGAAATTCTGATCAGACTTTGCCACATTTTGTCTTATGCTAGGTGGGGTTTCAGTCAAAGTTTGTCTACAGTTGCATTTATGAAAAAATCAGAAATCATCATTACTTAAGCTACTTTATAGAGTTTGAACAGAATTACATATGGTTGAGCCCACATAATTGTGCACCCAACATTTTGAACAGACCTTGCCACTTTTGTTTAGATCTATCGGGGAAAGATGATGTCGTCATAGCCCCATTTCTGCTAGGCAGAACTTTAATAGGACCTTACCAAGGCAAAACCTTGATAGGAATGAGGTTAGCAGAGGAACCTTAATTGAGCTTAGCCCAATGGAAGAACCCTTTACTTATGCCAATTTCATGCTGCTATACACTTGAAGATCTGCACTTGTTTCTGCTTGTTATTCCCTGCAGGAGCATTAATTGAAGCATCGACTATGACAAGGTGACCTCGTTAAACTAGCCAGGGAAACAACAAATGACTTGAACCAGCACAAAATCGATGGTTAAACTGAGATGCACCATATGTGGCATGTTCTTCTGTGTATAGTACTCTGTCTGGAAAAACTGGGAAATGGGATAGAGCCAATAGAGGATGCATGTTAGTAACAGAAGTTAGTTAACCCTGGATCTCTTGCTGATGGCATAAATTGATTTTTCAATTGGTTTCTTATGAATTTTGTACTGCGTTGATGTCTCTCCTTCAATATTATCTTGATTTGCAAAATTATATCTAAATTATGTTTTTAATTAACAGTATAAGTGCCTTGTACATATTGGCTGTCACAAAGCATTGATGATATTGATGACAATGGCAATTTTGCATGACTAGTTGTTTGACTGTTTGTAATTTTGTAGATTTACTGATCAAAGTTGATCCCAATGACAGTCATTTCAGCAGAAGGAGACCTTACATGAGATTGTCCTTGTTGTATTTGGATGATCCTGTAACAAAATAAAGCTCAGAGATTTAATAGCAGGATTAATCCTCGCCTTTCTTTATATACATTCAATGGGATTATTCCTGCCAAGACTCTTCAAAAATAGCCCTTTTACCATTTTTGATCTTTTGAATTAATTGTTGCTCTTGTATGCAAATGTTGTCCTTTGATTTTCTAGATCAACTGTTGATCTAGAATGCCTATTCTTCTCCCTTCTGGCTCCAAATTGAATATCTTCTCTACTGGGGTAATTCAAATATTTGTATAGGCATGCCTAAATGCAAATCTTTGTCCTGAATGTATATTTTTCGCAGAGAACCATATTAAATATTGAGAAGTATAACCAATTAGAAAGTACCTGCCACACAAAATTGATTAAAATGGGTAATGGTTAACCTCACACATTGTGCAAGTGTAGAGTATTATGATTATGTTGGCTTGTTGTATGTGATCAATGGATTATACAACTGGGCAAAATATAAACAAGAAGGTTCTCATTTTATGCATCTCACACCTGTTGAAAAAAGATCAACGATCTTTAATTTTATTTTTTCTAATGCCATATGTAAAACATATTTACCTTGGATAATTATTTATCCCTATGCCTTCTAAGAAAGGGTTACAAAGATTGAAGTTGTCGGATGATTTTGAGAACGAGGACTTCTTTACCAGAACAATTACAATTTGATTTTGCACTTGCAGCTTGCAATAGTCAAGTGCTATCATTGCTGTAAAGAGTAATAGAAACAAAACGCTCCCTCTCTTAGACATGTCAATTAATGAAATGATCTTTGGGGAGGTAATTCCTCAAGGATTTGGGCTTCATAGGTTTTGGCAGGCATTGATTGAATGGGGAACCTGTGGGGAAAATCGTGTGCAATAACACCTTTTGTTAATTTTTTTTTTATAAAACCCGCTTCTGTTGGAGATATCAATCCATGCAGCAAAGAATTAAGCTGAGTTACCTTGATTTAACCACTAATAAATGACAACAAATATTTATAGGAGTTGGAAAAAAGAAATAGCCCGATAAAATAAACTAAAATCATATGCACCTTATTAGGGGTCCAAAAAGGAGCAAGTTCTAGTTCTTTCCATAATTTAATTTAACATAGAGATTCTTCAACCAATGGTTGCAATTTTCTTAATATGGTGATTATTAGGTTACTGGGAAAATACTACATTGCGTATTTAAATTCCATTTATGATATAGAAGTCGCTTGGAACTATAAGTAACTTGGATGTTTTTATGTGCAACTCGGAAACATATAGATTCTAACATATGAGCTCATTGAAAAAACACAGTAGTTTAGTGTATCTTAAAAATTAAGTTGAAAGAGGGCATTTATATAAATATGTCTGTCCATGTTACCAAATGATTGCCTTGAAAACAAGTTAATAAGAATAAGGAGTGAATAAACATGAAAGGAAAGATTTCACAACAGAGAAATCATCATAAGCAACACCCTTTTTACATTAAAGAAACTTATTGTTGGGTTACTTTAGCACGAAATGGCTATGCCTACACTCGTTTATCATTGAAACTGAAAATAGAAATACAAATACAAAGTGACTCAGTGAACCACAAACACCAATTCAATCAACAGCATCCTCCAATGTTATGCTTTGCATAGTTAGATGACTCGTACCTATTTAATGTGCATTGATCCTTAAACAATTTCTGCAACTCTAGATGCTTGTTCAAGATCCTAAGTTTCTCAACTTTGTCCTTGAAAGTGGAAAAGTTATGCTATTGGACCAATTTGGAACCCTTTTAAATTGCTTTAGATATTCAATGATAATGTTAGGAGGAACTTGACATTTGTTAAATTTATAAGTCTCCATAAGTATAGCTCAACATATACTAAATTGGTTAGTTTAAAGAGTTCTCAAGATGCTGAAATCATCCTAATTTACTCGACCATGTATCTCTTATACATTGGATCCCAAAGGTTTTGGATATCCCTTAGATCCTATGAATTGGCTTGAAATAACTAGTTGACCATGTTGTCTTCTTTCTTCCTCTACTTATGTATGCCTGTATTTTACATTTTAATGTTTGATAAAAGCAACTTATAATACCATTATTAGATTTCAACCATGTAACCAATATAAATAGTAACCATAGAAAGATAAACATAAACAATGACACAAGATATGTTGACTAGGGAACCTCTTGATCAGAGAGTAAACCCCGGTGGGGATGGTACCCACAAAAGATGTACTAATATGAAAATTCTTTGTGAGAGGGTGGACCCTATTAAGAGTCTATGAAATACATTCAGTACATATTAGTCAATGTTAAGAGATTTTGAATCCCTGTTAAAAGATTCTAACCCGGTTAAGAGTTATAGAAGGTAGAAGGACTCACTATCCAAATAGCTTCAAGGGCAAGATCACTGAACTCACTGTTCAACTGATCTTCGTATTATCCGAACAAAATAATACCAATAATTATTGGTCTCAACAACTTATCTTCACTCCTTTGTCTGTGCCAAAACCGCACCAACTACTTTACCATATCTCAGTACCAGATTTGCTTAATTTGCATATCCTCTTACAACATCAATATCATCATATATCTCTCTGCTTCATTACAATCAAGGAAAACAGTCCTTCCTTTATACCGCACTCAAATAATTTACAATAGAATCGGCCAACTAGGCTTAACCAATTACAAAATATAAATCATTACATGTTACATAATATTTCATAACCACATAAAACTGTCGGCTTCCAAACTAAATAACTCTTCACACGTGCAACCTGACTATGTTGTCTCATCTAGGTCACCTCCGAAGTATCTTCAACCTCTGTACAACTTCGCATGTCTAGATTCTATCCCAGTTAGGAGATATAATCCGATTATCACAAACCGCTTCTCAGGAACACTGTCGGAATACATTTCCACTAGATTACACATAACTGTTATGAATAATTGAATTTTCATACGTGCTCTAAACCATAATCTCAGGACACAATATAGAACAAGTCCTCAACTCCGCATAGCTTGATCTACAATTCTCCACATGCGCTAATACAAACACTGTTTGCTTCTCTGCTAATCTCAAGTAGATCAATGTGTTGACATCAATGACAAACACAATCATGAATGCAACATACAACTGCTATAGAATTACTTTGAATACTCCCCCATAGGACATATTCAGCATTCATTCCTAACAATGTTCTCATTCTTACCTCACAGATTTGAAATTGTATGGTGTTGTCTTTTAACATTTCTTGAGAATAAGTGCAAAATATTATTGAAGCTATTATTTTTATTAGGGGTAAAACGGGTTTAAAAGGGACCCATAACCCTTTACAAACAGATTTTGCAAGAATCTGAAACTTGATTACACAAAGCTGCAGAAGATAGAACACGTACTAAAGCAACCAACCAACAACAAGGCTTCAATAGATCAAAAGATGGTAGACATGAGAGTCCATGTTGTCGCAATCAAAGGCCAAAGCCATTACACATCAACTTAGGACATAAGAGGGTTTTGAAAAGCTCCCTTAACCATTATACTGAGTTTTGAAAAGTCTCCTATAACCTTCACAGCTTTTAACTTTCATAAACTACACCTCAATATAAGAGAAAGAAAAGCAAAATTAAAAAAGCGCTGCAACAACCCACTAACAATTTGAACAAGAGAGGGTAGCACAAACCCCCTTCAACAACTTTGCATCTCACCCACACACATAATCTCCACCTCAATAGGAGAAACAACGACAATTTGGATGGGTGAGAAGGGAAGCCAATTGAAAATGAAACAAACCCACAACTATTCCCACAAACCAAGTCTCCACCTCCATAGGAGAGCTCTCCACCTCTATAGGAGAGGAGTTAAAAGAATCCCATGTAATAGCAAAAATAGGTTTGGTATGAAGATTCAAAGCAATAAAAAAATAGAGCTTGATGAACACCCTTAAAAACATACGTCTCCTCCAAAACAAGAGAAGAAACCCCCAACCAAAAATGGACAACCCCTAAAAACTTATGGAAAACAAAAAAGAGCTTGCAAGAAACCCCCAATAACTCCTTCACAAGCAAGTTGCGACTATACATCACATCATGAGTAAGAGCAGATTTCTTGTGGTGGAACTTGAGCATAGGGCCTCGTTCAAAGTTTATCTTTAAGGATGGAGGAGATATCCTCTGATCCATTGTTAGTGGGCTTGAGAGCCCCATGAAAGTTGGGATGACGGTCAACAAATGGTGTGAGTTGGGCAAACATGACTGCATTAGACACCACGTATGTATGCAACATGCTAATGGGTTTACGGAATAGAGGGATGTTAGGGAGTGTGGTAATTGGCAAGTGTTCTTGGGATAGAGAGATGAAAACTTGGACCCACTTAGTGTGAGGCCTAATAGTCAGCCCCGAAACTGAAGATGTAGCTGGACAAGATAAGGATAGATTAGGAGTGGATGTACAAGTAGGTGGCACATACATAGGAATTGAGGACTTAGTCTCCACCTTTGCGACAACCTCATAGTCTAAGGCCCTAGCTCATCGATGATGCTTGCACTTGTGCACAACCTAGTTTCGATGAAGGTGCAAATTAGGATGAGAAGCTTGTGAAGGCTCAGTAACATCTTTCTCCATTGGGAATGCCACTAATGTTGTGATCAGCAGAAAAGAGGGCCCTAGCGATGAAGTAGGTGTTATCGATGAAGCAACTATAGGCTTATCCATGGGTGCCTTTGTTTGTTCTGCTCTAAGAGCAACTAGAGGAACATGGGACACCCTTGGAGGCTAGGACGCTAGTGCCAAAGGAGATGGATGAGCCCATAGTGACCTCTTACCCCTACCATAGATGACAAGATGGGGGATGTCTACTAGGATAAGCAACTCAAACTGAGGATGAACCTTAGAATTTTGTAGCTCTTTCCCAAATGGCATCCCTTCTTCTAGCACCATTTGGAGAGGCCAAACTATTAGGCCTGCATTGTTTCCTCTTGAAATCGCTATTTCCTTCCATGTGTGTCCTCACCAGGTCAAAGAAACTCCTCCCAGTGTTGATTGGTTTTCCATCAAGACCAATCTTCGTGGCATTGGCGTCATTCCTTTTCTGCTTGTGCATCTCACTCTCTAGCTTGACTTTGTCCCCATTCATGTTGATGACAACCCCAGTTGGCTCCACCTTCTAACCCACACTAAATTCAAAATAGTTTGGGTGACAATGTAAGCTTTCAATGAGTAGTGGGGTTTTTAAATGACATATAAGTCATGGGAGGGAAGGTTTGTCCTTTTTCTCCTAAACCCGATATGTGTGTCAAACTAGTCCTTACTAGAAGAGTGAAGAGGTCACAAGTTCTTCCTAGGAGGCATAGGAGTGGCTATGGTATGCAACCATACCCTATAATGAGAATTCTCAAAGTTAATAATGTGGCACTTTTAGTTTTTCCATTGCCACAACCTTTTTCCATACCTCCAAGTTTTTAATACCTCCCACCCAAGCATTACTATGCCTTGGCCAACTCAAGGCTTGCATCTTCATAATCCCGAAACCTATAAAAAAATGTGTAGGTTTTGACATTTACAACACTAGGCATTTAATCATATTCTCTTTGTGCCCCCATAGTCTAACAATGAATAAACATTGCAAAGTGCACCAATACCACCCATGGAGACTAACCATGAGTATTAATTATTGTTGTGCACTCCCCTTCAAGAGAGTCTAGATGTGGGCTAGAAGGGAATCTTGTTTTCTCTAGTACCTTAGTCTCTCCATCTAATAGCCAAGAACAACCATAGCATCATCAACCTAGTTTCCTTCTCTATGAATATGATTGATATCAAAGACATCCAAGCCTAACAAGAGTTTATGGATATCACTAATAATCCCATCAAATAACTAGCTGGCTTTAGAGAAACCTATGATAGCATCAATGATAGTCTTTAAGTCACCTTCTATAGACAAGGCCTTGATGCCAACTGAAAGTGTAATTTTGAGCCCCTACAATAAGGCCATCCCTTCAACTTGATTATTAGTATTTCTAGCAAGGTTTCCTATATAGACCACAATCATCTCTCCCTTTCATGTTCTGAAAACTCCCCTAGCTGCATAAGTGTCATGTCTTCCCAGTAGCCCCATCAAAGTTCAACTCGTACCCTCATGGTCTAGGGTGATGTCATTTTGTACTCCTGCATTTTAATATTTTGGATTCATCATGTCCGGTATAGGAATCTGGAAGGCCCCAGTTCTTGGCAACTCGGTTGTCAAGGGGGGTAGGAGAGAAAGATGGGCGAGAGGACCAAGAAGCTACAACCATGTTCTCCATTAGCAATTTATAAAAAGATCTAAACACATCAACAATTGAGCATTCCATCCTACAAAAGATCATGTTGTTCCTCTCCTTCCATTTGCTCCAACCAAGATGAGGAGGAATCAATCTCTATAATAGCTTGATATAAGGGTTTCCTATTGGTCCATCCCGATCCAAAACCAATTGTTGAATGTCTCCTCCCATAATCTAGTGAAATCCCAACTTCTACAACACCACGCTCCAGATTCCCAATGTGAAATTGTAATGGATCAATATATGGGGAACATTCTCCTCCTTTTTCTTACATAACACACATCTATTAGGGTGTTGAAACCCCATTTTAATAAATTATCTTGGGTAAGGATTTTGTTGTGCATAATTGTCCACCAAAAGAAGTTAATTTTAGGGATTAGTCGAGGGCTTGAAGTCTTCCACCAAATGTTAGTGGGGTTTCTTTCCTTTAGAAGAGCAATGTAAGTAGGTTTGATAGTGAAGTCACCCTTATAGTCTTTTTACAAAAATTGCAATGTGCCTCTCGTTTGCTTTATGCATTTCTTACTTCATTTGGTGATCTTTGCTTTATGTTTGTGGATTGTATCACTTGCATTTGGATACAGATCTCCTTGTGGGTTTGGTGAATGATATAGACTACTTTTCTGGTTCTGAATTGAGATGTAAACATAGTTGCTGATTGGATTAATGGTTATTATAGTTAGTTATAAGTAATGAATCATTTTTCATGATACATGGATTTGATGAGATATCATATTACTAACAATGTATGATTCAAGAATATTGATATGTTCAGTGTTTGTATGGTATAATATTGATGATGCTACTTGATGATCTATGTTTATGATTGATACATTGATATGGTTAGGACCACTACTTAGATTCTCTTATGATTATGTTAGATCATGTTTCATGCTTGATATATTGTTGTGGTCTAACCCATGATTCTAATAATGTTATCAAGGATGATTTAGGATAAAAATATGCCTTTTGTGACATGCTTTTGATAATCTTTCTATGATGTGTTTGTATGAAGAGGAAGGATGTCATATTACTCATTCGTGAGAGCCATACGATGTTTTGATTGCCCCTTCATTGATTGTTTTAACTGACACATTATGTGTGTGTTTAGTTCATGCAGGTGATTATGTAGGCACTAGGCATCGACTCCACCTGGCTTCACAAGTTTGAGCGCGACTTCATATTCCTCGATGTTGGTACTAGGGAGGTAGCATTAAGGCCCAAATCTAAACCTAACCTAAACTATTATCCTGCATAAAGACATTTTCCTAATTTTGACTTACCCTATTGAAATTGTCAAGAAGACAATACCGTTCAACCTAGTTTGTGCATGTATGAGTTTGGTCTTGGTATCCTTTTGGTAGTATTGGCGTCGTGAATTAGTATCTCTTAATATTATTTAATGTGTTTAGATTATTAAATTTAATTAAAACCTAAGAATTATGATGTATATAAAAGATTAGTTGTGGAGATAATATTATAATAATAGATATATATTTTTTCAATTGATTGTAAGTATTATTTTACATTGAATATTAATTAATATTGTTAGTATTAATTGAGGATAATTATATTTTATGTGTGCATAAATATATTATTAGATAATGCATATTTCTTATGAGAAAATAAATATTATTCAAAGACATTATTTGAGTTAATGAATTTTGGAAATTTAGGAGATTTTGGTTATACAAAAGTTTTTCCATTTGATTTTTGAGGTGATTTTTGGAGTTCTTTTTGGAAAGCCTTGGAAAAAAATAATATTTATGAGGAAATTAATTATGTCCTTTTAATTTAATTTATTTGATATTTTTTAGTTTGCAGATTTTTAATTATTTGCTAAAATCTTTATTTTAGTTTTTAGGGAAAGTATTTATCATTTGGAGATTTTATTTTGGAATTTTTAATTAGTGTTTTATTTTATTTCTTTTTAGAGATTTTTGAGAGAAGTTATATTCTTCTTCTCTTTTGAATTTTTTTTGAAATCTTTCTTTGAAAGTTATTAAATGAAATTTTGCATTTTTGTTTTTGGGATTCTTCTTTTGGTTTTCTAGAAGTTTGAATTTGGAGGATTTTATTTAATAGGGTTTAAACCATTCTTTTTTCTTTCCCTTTGATTTTATTGAAGGATTGAGATAGGGTTTGTAACCCTTATTTTGATATTTTATTTATTGAATGTATGATTAATTTAATATTAGAATAATGTGTTTTATTTGTATTTAGCAATAATTTAAGAATCTGAAAGTATGGATTTTAATTTATACCTTTATTTTGCTTCATTTTCCTTTTTCCTCTGAATTTCTTTTTGAAGTTTCATTTTGGATTTTCATCTTTGAAGTGTTGGGGTTAATTTGATTTTGATTCTGGAAGGTTATCAACAAGATCTCAAATGGGTCTTTGCCTGATTTCATTTTTGAGTTTCAAATGAAGCTCAATTTGTAGCCCTAAGTCTAGAAAGGTCTATACATTGAGTGCTCTATTTTTACCAGACAATTGTGTTGCAAGTGCTGCAAATGTGTTGCGAAATTCTGCAAATGCATAGTAGAAACTTTCAATTGTGTATTATAATCCTTCTATTGCGTTATATGCTTAGTAAAATTGCGTAGCTTTATTTCTAGTCAGAGTTTTGATTAATTTGATGATTAGGTGCATACTAGAGGCTTAAGGGGTTTGATTTCTCTCTATTTCATTAGTCTTCTATGATTTTAAAATCATATTTATTTTGATTTTATGGTTTGCATGCATCATGTCCCAATTGTATAATTAGATGTTCAGTTATGTGTCATGTGTTATATCCAAAACTTGCCTATGTGGAAAGGCTTTGTGAAAGTTCCTTTGTGGGTCCCATATGATCTTATTATTGTTATGGTTTCATGATGACATTGATTTCATGATCACATGCATAAATGTCCTTGTTGTATTGAAGTGTTCTAGTATGCTTCTTGTTTTGGGATTTGGGACTTGCCTATGAGAGAGGCTTTGAAAAGTTTATGAATATGTTTCATTTGATCTTGTATGTTTTTATAGGTGCATATTGATATGATTCATGTTTTCATAATGTGATTATGCTCGTGTTATTTTATAGAGCTTAAAAGGGTAGGTTATCTAGGTGCATAGTGGGGAATTGACTCGCAATGGGGGCTAGGGACCTAAAGTGGCTAATCTAGGGTAACTCATTGTTGATTGTAATCAAATCATAATCTAATAAGATAAATTGGGGATAACATTAAAAAAATAATTATAAGTCCTTCGCCCATGCCTTGAGTGCTAGTATAGGCTAAGGATGGGAGTCAAAGATGATGCATGTCTGTTTGTGGGATGTATTGAGTTGACATGATCGAACTTCCTTGTACTCACAAAATGATTGTTTGGTTCAATATGAGTTCTCACTTAGGGGTCAGGGCCCTATATGGCTATTCCAGGGTAACATAATATGGAGACTATGTGATGACACTTCCCTACCTATGTCCTATGTTTCCCCTTTTTTGGATTTGAGGTGGCTTATGGTATTTGGTAGTTGATTTTCCTTGCATTACTTTTATGTGAGTCTTGCCTTGCCTTTGCATTTTTGGAGTTGGTTTCACCTTTATTATTGTTTTGGATTGCTTGTGTGTGGGGGGTGGGGGGGATTTTTTCTATCTCCTTAGCATGATGGGGTGGGCCCTAGGGTTCCACATGGCCAGATGGTAGTGATTCTTCTTCCATCGAGGTTCAGTGGACTTTTTCATATTCTTGGATGGATTTTGGTTGTTGTATCTTTTTTCTTCTGGGATGGAGAATTGATGTATTTCTATTCATGGTGATGTAAATGTAATCATATATTATTTAGTTTTGTGTTAGGATTGATGACTTTTTAATTATATTTGATGTAATATTAGATCATGTAATAAATGGATAGGTGAAGTTATATGTTATATGTTCATGCTTGAAGTTGTAATATATTGTTATTATATGCAAACGGAATATAAGAACATTTACTATTGGTGTTTAAATTGAACATAGAGATATTGTTAATGTTAATGTATGTAGTTAAAAGAAATGGAATTCATTATGATATTAAATAGTTAGATAGTTTTGTAAATGTGTTTCTTAAGTAGCAATGTCAGGGAACTTTAAAGGACGTGGGTTAGAGATAAATATTATCTTCCTTTATATGTTCTTAATGATTACATTTGTGAAATGTTATTTTATTTTAATTTTGCATTCATAATTGTAAATGAAATCATAAATGTTAGATTAAGATGTAAATGTATTTTTTTTTATAAAAATTGCTATGTCATTTTGTTAGTTTAGTTGTCGTCCTCTCGGGTTCCTAGCGAGGTGTTACAAAAATACTTATCATCCCTTTGGAAGAGTGGGATCCTAATTTTTTTATAATAGCTCCCAAAGCTCTTTTGCCTTGTCTCGTAGATTAGTTTAATCAATGTAGCATACAAAGATGTCCTTCCAAGATGCCCTTGGGGAGAGGTAATCTGCCACCAGGTGACCAAAGAACATTATAGCCTTAGAGCTAAGGTCTCTAAAAATAGGAGGCATGACTAGAGGTTTATCCTCAGGAGGGCTTCAGTTAGTGAGCTTGAATCATAGCACATGCATTCGTGGGATACTAAATAATCCACCTATTTTCAAAAAATATTGCCCCAAACACCTTTTTGTCACCCCCTCCAATACCCTGCTAGTACCCCCCACACCTTTTTCCCTATATAAAACCCCACCACCCTCCAAAAAACCCCTCCCCCCTATTTAGGAAATATATTGGCCCCTTTTTTTCCCTATTTAAACTCCCCAATATGAACACACATGGTATTGTATTGCCTCTTCAGTAAAGACCCTATGTTTATCCCCCAACCATGTATCTTCGCTAAACTCAATCTTATAGCCATTTCCAATCTTCAATTTAAGGCGTGTATGTACAATACACCCGCTCTTCAAAATATTATTCCAAATCTTGGATCCACTTGGTAATCCCTAAGTTGTAGGACCCTATAGAATTCACGTAGCTAAGATACTTAGCACTCATTATGTTACACTAATCAACATTGTGCAAGGCAAGTCTCCATCCCATTTTAGCCATGAGTGCTTTGTTAAGTAAGGTAATTTTCCTTAGGCCTAGGCCTACCATATACTTTGGGCATCATACCATATCCCAATCGATAAGGGCCATTTTTTTCTTCTCTTCCATACCCATCCATAAAAATATTTTTTATATTCTTTCAAGTTTTTCAACCATGGTGCTAGAAAATTTAAGCAAGGAGAGGAAATAGGAAAGAATACCTTGCAAGGTGGCCGCTAGGAGCTGGATTTTACCCACACTACTAAGAGGTTTCCCTTTCCATCCCACAAGATTCCTTTGGATTCTTTCAAGAATCAAGTTCTAGAATGTACTTGTAACCTCCTTGATTGTAAGGGCAACTCCAAAATAAAGATTGAGGAGGACTGCACTTTGACAACCTAGTATGGCCTTAATTTTGTTCTGCAATTTCTCCATAGTACTAAATAAGTAAATATTACTCTTCTCATAGTTTTTTTTCCAAAGACTTCAACATACTAGTTAATAAAATCTTTCCAAACTCTTGCTTCGACCATCGAGGTCATCCCTGAGAGAATAGTGTCATCTACAAATTGTTGCAAGATGACATGCAGTATGGTAGACACAGCTTTAACCCATTTCAGTTTTCTCTTCTCAAATAAATTTAGAAAGTTCCTACCTAGAACGTTCACAAGAATGATGAAGAAATAAGGATATAGGCTAAGGGACTGGAACTTGTGACCTCATGTCTATCACAGGAAGCTCTTATCAATCTAGTGAGGCCCCTAACCCATAATTGTACATCTTCAATGACATAATGCCATATAGATATTAATAGGGCTATGGTAAGATTGTAAGATGCAAGCGATTTAACAAGATTCATTTTACATTATCAAAATTATTTTTATTTTGGATGCACTTCATGTTTGATTGTAATCTTTTTTCATAAGGTATGGAAAGCTTGTCCCTAGCTTCCATTCGGGAATGGTTGTCAAATCATTATTCTAATGTTTTTTCTATCTCAAGACCTTTAGGGAATTTTCCCTAGGTTCACGTTATAATATGGATTGTACCTTGGCTAAATTCTCTATTTACCCATCCAATGAAACATGTGATCATTTTCACATTGTGGATCACCTGATCTAACTTGTGGTACTACTCCATGCTTGGTAAAAGGATGGAAAGAAACTTGAAATGAAACCAAGACTAAAAATGTGATGGATTGAATTGGTTTCCAGACTTAAAATTGGGACAATGACATTAAAAAAAGATGGGAAAGGCTTCATTTCACTTTTAGAATCATTCCTAGTAAAGAGAAATCAATGCAAGATGTTAAATGGAGTGCACCAAGCTTGGGAATTCATAAACTAAATTTTGACAGGGTAGCCAGGGGGAATCCAGGATTAGCTAGGGCAAGTTGGATAATAAGAGATAAGTCTAGAGAGCATGTGTGGTCTTTGTCTAGTAGATTGGCTATTGCAACAAACAATGAGGCTACATTAAAGCTATAGCACAAGGACCGTGGCTTTGCAAATAAAATGTATCCAAGATATTGACATAGAAGGAAATTCCAAATTATGTATCAATGCAATTGTATAAATAAAATTCAAAATTTGAACTAAAAGTATGGATTGATAAAATCCAAAAGAGTATGGAGAACTTGGGGAATGTTACTAGTGTGCATACTTATAGAGAGGCCAACCTGGTGGCCAATCTCCTTGCTAATACTTGTGTAACTCGGAATTGTGTTGAGAAAATATGGGGACAGAATCAAGTTTGGACAAAATTGGGAAGTGTGATCAAAAAATTTAATGTTCTTGTTGCAACAATGGTTGTTAAATGTCTTTGGGGCTGCCATTCATATTGGTGTGTTGTACTAATGGAATTATCTTATCTTTAGAGTTTCAGTTGTACCATTGTTTGACAAGATTAAATGTTATAGGTTGGTCGTGAGCATGGTGAAGAAACATCCTAAGGGAAAATTGGCTTCCTTGTTGGATATCTTGAAAATTTTCTATGATGATGTTTCTATCAAACTAACTATTTGTCAACTTTTCTTAGGATTTTTTGGATTCACAATAGATTTTCTTTTTATGTCTTATCCTATCCCACTTTTCATGATTTTTTTTTGCCTCATGATGTTGTGTTTCCCAATCATGTAGGCTTCCAAATGGGTGGTGTATGACTATATATTACTTGACGGTGTTAGTTTTGTATCGTAGTTGGGTCTTGCTTTATTTATGGTATCCTAGTTTGGCATTAATTGTCATTTCATGTCATAATCATAGGAGGGACAATTGAAGGCTCTATTCAAAATATCTAAAGATGAGGCTTAAAAAGCTATTCTAGATGTTGAATGAATGACCACATCCATGATGGGGTTGTCTGTTCAAAGTATCTTGAGCTTGAATGAATGACCACATCCATGATGGGGTTGGCTTTAACTATTTCTTCACCACATTGGTACATTCATTGGGAAAATTCCTTAAGGACTGTAGGATTGCATGGAGGATTGTGGGTGATGGGTATTTGGACAATATTTACACAATGGTGGACAACATTCTAGTTATGTTTGATTCTAAGGTTATGAATGACATTTTTGACCTTACTGTTGCTAGTAAGAAAGAAAAATGCAAAAAGTATGGAGTCTATACAAGAAAGGGTGGAGAAGAACAAGAGTATTGAGGGATTTTGGAATTTGTAAACAATAATAGTAGTTTACTATCTCTTGAGGAGATAAATAAGGATGTCCCTATTGCTACTTCCATTAGTTTCTTCTACCACTTCGTAAGGATGTCCCTAAGGTTGTCCCTATCCTTATTTAAAAAATAAGGATAATCAATATATGTAACCTAATATAATATTTTAAAAAACCCTCAAGCCACTTTGATGAATTTCTTGCAAACCCACAAACATTTAACAAAATTATCACAATTTGTATGCACCCAATTGCACAATTTTTTAGCAAACCTTAGGAAACTTCTTCAAGAGTGGCATGAAATGATTATTTCAGATTTATTGCAATAAAATGCATTGCTTATCTATCATAAACAAAACATAACATTTGCTACAAATCTTGAAGCAATATTGAAAGCAAACTCACTATAAACTTCACCAAAGTTTAGGAAGAACTCATCAAAGTTCAAACAAACTTTATTAATGATAAATATGATGAAAATACATTAAAAAAATAAACAAATAGGAAACCCACAGCCTCAAGGATGACATGAATTTTTGAAACCCTCAACACATTCATAAAAAATTACATCTTCTAAACCCTCACATGCAACTTGCAAAGGCAAAATACCAAGAATTGTTGTCACTGTCAAATCTTCCAACACAATGATAATTTTTGAATGAGATTATTCTAAGGTAATATTTCACTCCTATCGTAGATCACCTAGTAATCCTTTGACTCCCATCCTTAGATTATTTGGAAACTTTCAAGCATGTCCTTTTACTAGTCTCCTTCTCCACTAATTTATTAGCCATTGAAGAAACAAGCATAAGCTTTGGTAAATTTTGCAACAAGAATGATCAAACTTGGAACCAAAACCAAACATATATGCAACCAATTTTGAAACTCAAATTGGGCACCAAAATCCACTACTTGAAATCAAGGAAACTTGCATGAAATAGACATAATCATGTAATGAAAACTTCAATAAAACTACTAGATTCCAAAGATGCCCAAAGTTGTCAAGGAAACTTTCCAAAAATCAATCCACTTCTTGCCAACTTGCCAAAACTAACAAGATGTTCTCAAAAGAACAACTTACTAATTAAACATTGTTTGTTGTGAGAAATTTGAATTTGCAACAACAAACAAATATTAAATTAATATTATTTCCCAAACTATCACGTGATCCTGATTTACTATTTTGGGATAATGAGAACTTACTATTTTTAGCAAGTTTCTCATATTTTGAAAAAGAAGAAATGAAAAGTCCTCCCTTCCCAAAATTAATTGTCCTCAAGCAATTACAAACATGATGCTCAAAGAAATCATTGCCAAAATATTCAATCATATCAAACTGTACATTGAATCTTGACATTGTACCTATGAGATGTTGAATCTTTCGCCCAAGAATATTGTCCCAAATTGAAACCTTGTGTACCAAAAAATAATATTCATGTAATATAGGCCCTATGATATACAAATTAGTGAGACCTTCTATTTGATTCTCAAGCTTATCAACAATCTTTTGAAAAGCTTCCATGAGCTTCCCAAATGTAGCTTCATCCAACTTCCTCCGTAGCATTTTGTTAAATCTCAAATCTGTGGCCCTAAACTGAATGACTTTGTTGCAACAATATTTAAGACATAACCAATTCATGCATGCTACCTTAGTTGATTTCCAATCTTCTTTCATCATTCTATTTTCCTATATGTGTATATGCATTGTCATAAGGAAAGTTGAAACGAGAACTCTTGCAACCTATTTAAAAGATATAAATCTGATTATTGTAGCCAATAGGAAGGTTTACATAGAAAATAAAAAATCCATTAAAGTGAGCACCAATATTGGAAGCAATTTTCTCAAGTATTGTGGAGTTGTGAAGACACTCCTTGCATGATACATCACAAACAACTTCAAAATTTACCTCTATTTGAAGGTTATCTTCTACAACTGAAGGATCTAAATTGGAACAACAATATCACATTTGAAGAAGAAAAAATGACATCATAAAATAGCATTCCAAACTCAACTAAACACTGGATATTGATTTCACAAATTGCAAGTGCTTTTGATGGTAAACTATGTACTTCTTGAGTCCTCTAACTAGAACATACTAATTACTCAATAAAATCTTCAAAAACTTAGTAGAAATTGATTTTATTATATCTTATACTAAATCAAATGACTCGTTAACACTCTTGAAAGTTTCCTCCTTCAAACACTTCCAAAACAAACTCTCTCTGCATGACAAATAGTGTCTAGGTTCTCTAGCTAGAAAAGCACTATCAATAGGCAACTTGTACTTCAGACTTCTAATACAATTGGTAATGTTATGAATCTGAATTTTCTTGTTATTATGGCTATTAGAAAAACCATTTCATCTTATACCCAAAAAAAACATCTTTTGGAAGAAGGTCTTCCATTTACATTTACACTATTGATATACATATCATGAAAATGCATAATCAAAGACCCAAACATTATATCAATCTAAAAGAAGTCTTTTTTAGCCTCATGGACTAATCTATAGGATCCAAAATGTAGTAGTATGTTGATCATATAGCAACAAAAATAATTCCATAGCACTTTAAAAACCCAAATGATAAACAACTTGTTCTGTTCGAAAATGAACTCCTTACAATCATCCTTTGGCACAAACTTGAGATTCTTTACATTTTATTTTAAAATGCTAGTTGTAAAAGCATCATCAAAAAATTTAATCATGGTGGAAATTCTATTTCCTCTATAGAAAATAAAATAATAAGAATCATTCATTTTGGAAATGACATCTATCACCATCCTTTGAAATGCCCATTTCAGTAGCTCATCAAATCCATCATAACAAAACAAAAAGATCTCCCATCCATTGTACTTGATAAAATGACTAATATAGACTGATTTATGCTTGAATATTTTGAAAGGAAGGATATTTTAACATTATTATCATACCTTGCTAAGCATTTATCTGAAACTCTAAACTTCATGTTGTTAAGTTTCTCGATTTCTAATCTTTGTGATGAAAACCAAATAATTCTTTTTCTTGTAGCACCACAACATATACTAAATCCATGTGAGAAATATAAAATATTAACTTCATATAGAAAATTAGTTATTTTTTCTTCTTCTTCTTCTAACCCCTCTTAATAAATATCTTTGAGCGTGCGTTGAGCACCTAAAGCTTGAGTCAAGAGTGTGATGCTAGTCTCCCAAAAATGTACTTTATTAAGGAACTCTTGTTGTTGATATACATCAATGGCTCTATCAAAATTTACCAAAGCATATTTAAAACCCTTATTGGAGGTCAACATAATATCATCGCCAATGAAATAAAAATTTGTCACCTTGTTCCCTTTGCATTGAAAAATCAAACTATAAGGCAAGATCTTGTACTTCACCTACTTCCTGAAAATGTATGACTGAGAGTAGCATGTCACCAACTCGTTTTATGTGATATAGTTAGAGAGTTTGTAACCAATGGCATGTTGGTTCCTCCATTCCAGAGATGAGCCTAGAAGCATATATTTGAAAATATCTTTTTGCTGATTTGAAAGCAGTGAAAAAGTAAAATATGATTTGTGATGCTCATCATAAAATTTAAAAACTTTCATACTTTCAATCAACAAACCATTTTATGCCCATATATATTCCCTTATGATACCATTCTCTTCTATACAAAGATGAATAAAATCATTAAAAAAAAAGTGGTAAAACTTGTATTATTTACCTCCTTAGACTTCTCTAATGTCTTCATTGTTGAAAATTCTTGTTTGACAATATTTTTGATGATATGTTTAAAGTATGGAGATACTAACACATATTATTTAGTCAACCACATCACCATTGAAACTTCTAGACCCATTCTATAGATGTCTTTATCAAACTTTTTCTCACTCCAAAGGACAAACATTATACTTCCCTTTAAGATGATATAATTTTGTGGCATCTCCCCTTGAATAAATTCTTTATTTTCTATGTAGTTTAAGATCCAAAACAAAAAGGGGTGATTAGTCAAAAAAATATTGAATACCAAAATGATACCAACTATGGTTACCATGACCAAGCTTCAAGCATATTGGGATGCCCACCTCCAACTAGATATCTCCCATAATATTATCTTCAAAATTGATACTTGGATCCCATGAATGTTCTAAAAGTTGTGCACAATGATCCTTCACAAAGTGGTTAGTATGCATTAAAGACTCCATGTGATTCCAAATGCAAAAGATAGTGAATTCAATGCTATCAATTGTGCCTCTATCTAGCTTGGTCTTAAAAATAATAGATGTATCCCATACATAAGAAAGCTTTGAAACTTGAAACAAGGATTGATTTTTGCATTGTGTGTCCCTTTTTTGGTCACCCATTTCAGCAAGGTCTCTTTGATTACCAAATTTTTACAAAGGAGTGGGAAGAGACAATAATTCTAAAATTTGTGAATCTTCCACATACCTTGAACTATAAATTGAGAAAACATCATCTTCATCATTACCATGCTTTGATTGTGTTACTTTGGTGCTAAAATTAATATGCTCATCCTTATTTTCCATGAGACGATTTTTTGAGATAATCTTAACCTTTTCATTTTTGTAACTCTGAGCTTCTAGCTTAGGTTTGTTTATCATTATGTCTTCATTTATATAATCATCAAGTTCTTCTATATGAACTTTTGAAAGGAAAAACTTTTAATCTCCATGTTCCATATTTTATTGCAACTTAGTTTCCTCATCTTTATCTTCATCAATGTTAGATTTAAATGAATGATTATTAGAATTTGAATTGATGTCTTCAACCATGATATTTTTTACCTTCCATTTGATGGATGCAAACTTTTTTATCTTCCTCCTTGTTTGGCTCAATGGAGTCCTAAATCTCTACCTTCATTTATTCATCTCGATTTTTAGTATTTGAAGCCTTATCCAAATCAAAATTTTCTTTTATTTTGGTCATGAAGTAATCTTCAAATGATACTTCATATCTTCCCTCTGAAAGGTACCCCTATATTGTTCTAAAAACCAATCCTTCTTTAGGAAATCCTTTCCCAATGAGCTCTGCATATTCATAAAAAGAGAGGGTTGTCTTCAAAATTATGCATTTCATTAAAAATTCATCAAGCCTTTTTGATATTTTGAAAGCTAATACATCATTTTCTAAAACCTTAAAAATTGATTTGTAGAACTCTCCCATGATTAACAATTCAAAACCTTGCAAGTTGACAAGATCTTAGCTCTAATACCACTGTAATATCCCCAAATAAAATATTTATATAATTTATTTTAAAAGTAGGGTTAATCAATATATTTGATCCAAAATAATATTTTAACAAACCCTCAAACTACTTTGATGAATTTCTTGCAAACCCACAAACATTTAACAAAATTATCACAATTTGTATGCACCTAATTGCAAAAATTTTACAACAAACCTCAATGAAACTTCTTCAAGAGTGACATGAAATGATTATTTTAGAATTATTGCAAAAAATACATTAATGTCAATCATAAACAACACATAACATCTGCTACAAATCTATTACAAATCGTGAAGTGAGATTGAAAGCGGAATCACTGTGAACTTTACCAAAGTTTAGGAAAAACTCATCAAACTTCAAACAAACTTTATTAATGATAAAATATCAGGAAAATATATAAAATAACAGAGTACCCACACCGAAGACTGGCATGAACTTTTGAAACCCTCAACACACTCATAACCAAACTACATCTTCTAAACCCTCAAATGCAACCTACAAACCCAAAATACTGAGAACTATTGTCACTGTGAAATCTTCCAACACAATGATAATATCTAAATGAGATTATTCTATGGTAATCCTCGACTCCCATTTTGGATCACCTGACAATCCTCTGACTCTCATCCTTAGATCATCTAGAAACCTTCAAGCATCTCGTTCTATGCTAATCCTTGACTCCCATTTTGGATCCCCTGGTAATCCTCTAACTTCCATCCTTAGATCACCTGGAAATCTTCAAGCATCTCATTCTACTAGTCGCCTTCATCATTGGTTTATCAACCATTGAAGAAACAAACATAAACCTTGATGACATTTGTAACAAATTAAACTTGGAGCCAAAACCAAGCATATATGAAACTAATTTTGAAACTCGAATTGGGCGCCAAAATCCACTACTTGAAATGGAGGAAACTTGCATAACATGGACATAATCATTTTATGGCAACTTCCATAAAGCTACTAGATGCCCAAAGTTGTCATGAAAACTTTCCAAAAATCAATCAACTACTTGCCAACTTGCCAAAACCAACAAGATGCTCCCGAAAGAAGTTACTAATTTAACATTGTTTGTTGTGAGAAATTTGAATTTGCAACAACAAACAAATATTAAATTGATATTATTTCTCAAACTACCATATGATCTTAATTTACTATTTTGGGATAACGAGGACTTACTTTTATTTAGCAAGCTTCTCTCATTTTGAAAAAGAGGACATGACAAGTTTAATTCTTAACACTAAACCCAAAGAACACAAAGAAAGGTGATTCTTGACATAAATAATGGGTACCCTCAATACTTGAACTAAACTCGAAAACCCTAAAAGCCCCAAAAAACCAACAATTCTTGACAAAAAAAAGAAGGTCCCTTAAACTCTTAACACGAAATTCTAATAAGGCAAACAATTGACCAAAATGACTATGGCACCAATTAAATTCCCTTAATTAGATAGGTTTTTTTTCTATCTATTAGTCTTCTGGTGAAGTTGAGTGGTTTTAAATGAGCCCACCAGGGACCAAGTCTTGCTGAGTGCATGACTCCGACATCATAACGAATGAGGTCGGGATCGTTCCTCGGATGAATTTTAGCAGAATGGATACCCCTCTTACTAAAAAAGATTCTCTGAACCTTCAACAAAAAAAAGAAAAAAAAAACAAAACTTTTTAATCTATTTTACAAATTCTTGACTGCATAGACATTGCCAAAATTGACAAAACAATAGATGCCCAAAGAAAGTCCAAAAATAAGAGATGGGAAGTGTCTACTCTCCAAAAGAGAAAGATAGCACGTGGGGTAAGCAATGCACACCATTTGAAGGCAAGGTTTGACAAAGAGTTATAATGGAAAAAATGAAAAAAATAATAGACTACAAGGGACACGTGGGACCCCTGAGAAGGGGTCGTGTCCGTGGGGCCTACAAAATGACATTAAATACTTGCATATCAAGTTTGAGCATGGTGGTGTCCTTTAATGTTCCTGACAGCAAGGACGGGACAAGTGACGTGTCGGAGAAAGCAGCCGACTCTTTTATTTGACGTGGACCCTTTCCCCAACCGCCATGCTATGACGTGGACCCCTGTCCTGGCGTCACATGCATGTTCGCTGACATGGATGGGACCCACCGCATGTTACCATTAAGATTCTGTTTTAATTCTTCTCACGCTCCGCATGACACGTGGATGTGAAGCCTGTGAGGACGGCGTGACTGTGTCTTTGCTTTTTAATGCGGGGGCCACGGTTTAGAAAGTTTTGCCTCCTCGCTTGTTATCAAGTGTAACAATCTTAGGGCACCAATTTCAACGGCCTTCTAGAAGATAGTTTTCAAGGTTATGAAATAAAATGGGTTTAGTATGAAAATGGATTTTATGGGATTATCCATTCGTGTTGGAGTTGTTTAAAGATTTGTGGGATATGGGGTCAATTTTTTCCTACATTTTTAGTGTGATATTTTCAAATAGTTTTTACTTGGAGTCTATTTTGATTTGGTAGGGGTTTGAGTTTTGGTTGGTCTTGAGCTCTTCTTTCGGCTTGGTCCACTTAACTTGTTTGAAATTTGTGTAAGTTAATATGACATTTATAATGTTTGAAAGGTGAGAATTGTGTCAAAATGTAGTGTTGTCAATCTTTTCTATCGTATTTTATGTTTTTGTTATGTTTTTCTTTGTTTAATGATGGATCAAAGTCATAAAGAAGAAAATAATGAATCATACTAAAAAGGAACAAAATGATGGATTGTGGACTATGGTCTGAAATATTGGCATAAAAATAGTCACACAATTTTTATTAGAAGTATTCTAAATTTCATTTATATGGATTGTAGTTGGAGTCTCATTCTTGTTGCAATTATTCAAAGATTTGTGGGATATGGGGGTCAATTTTCCTACACTTTTAGAGTGATCTTTTCAAATAGTTTTACTCTGGAATCCATTTTGATTTGCCAGGGGTTTGAGTTTTGGTTGGTCTTAGGCTTTTTTTTGGGCTTGGTCCACTTAACTTGTTTGAAATTTGTGTAAGTTATGTGACATTTATAACGTTTGAAATTTGTGTAAGCTATATGAGTAAGTTATATGACATTTATAACGTTTGAAATTTGTGTAAGCTATATGAGTAAGTTATATGACATTTATAATGTTTGAAAGGTGAGAATTGTGTCAAGTGCAGTGTTGTCAATCTTGTCTATCATATACATGTTTTTGTTATATTTTTCTTTGTTTTGATGATGGATCAAAGTCATAAAGAAGAAAATGATGAATCATACTAATAAGGAACAAAATGATGGATTGTGGACTATGATATGAAATTTTGACATAAAAATACTCACACAATTTTTATTAGAAGTATTCTAAATTTCATTTATATGGATTGTAGATATATCATATTTTGGTATAAGATCTTGTTGCAATTATTCAAAGATTTGTGGGATATAGGGGTCAATTTTCCTACATTTTTAGTATGATCTTTTCATATAGTTTTACTATGGAATCCATTTTGATTTGTTAGGGGTTTGAGTCTTGGTTGGTCTTAGGCTATTTTTTGGGGGGCTGGTCCACTTAACTTGTTTGAAATTTACATATAAGTTATACAACATTTATAATGTTTGAAAGGTGAGAATTTTGTCAAAGTGTAGTGTTGTCAATCTTTTCTATCATATTTTATGTTTTTGTTATGTTTTTCTTTGATTTAATGACAAATCAAAATCATAAAGTAGAAAATGATGAATCATACTAATAAGGAACAACATGATGGATTGTGGACTATGATCTGAAATATTGGCATAAAAATACTCACACAATTTTTACTAGAAGTATTCTAAATTTTATTTATATGAATTGTAGAGTATATCATATTTGAAGCACAATTAGGTGCCTCCTACATTCTAGGAGTATTGGAGTATCATTCTTGTTGCAATTATTCAAAGATCTGTGGGATATGGGGGTCAATTTTCCTACATTTTTAGAGTGCTCTTTTCAAATAGTTTTACTATGGAATCCATTTTGATTTGCTACGGGTTTGAGTTTTGGTTGGTCTTGGGCTCTTTTTTGGGCTTGGTCCACTTAACTTGTTTGAAATTTGTGTAAGTTATATGACATTTATAATGTTTGAAAGGTGAGAATTGTGTGAAAGTGCAGTGTTGTCAATCTTTTCTATCATATTTTAAGTTTTTGTTATGTTGTTCTTTGTTTTAATGATGAATCAAAGTCATAAAGAAGAAAATGATGAATCATACTAATAAGGAACAAAATGATGGATTGTGGACAATGATCTGAAATATTGGCATAAAAATACTCACATAATTTTTATTAGAAGTATTCTAAATTTCATTTATATGGATTGCAGATATATCATATTTGAAGCACAATTAGGTGCCTCCTACATACTAGGAGTATTGGGGTCTCATTCTTGTTGCAATTATTCAAAGATTTGTGGGATATGGGGGTCAATTTTCCCACACTTTTAGAGTGATCTTTTCAAATAGTTTTACTATGGAATCCATTTTGATTTGCCAAGGGTTTGAGCTTTGGTTGGTCTTAGGTTCTTTTTTGGGCTTGGTCCACTTAACTTGTTTGAAATTTGTGTAAGTTATGTGACATTTATAATGTTTGAAATTTGTGTAAGTTATATGACATTTATAATGTTTGAAAGGTGAGAATTGTGTCAAAGTGCAATGTTGTCAATCTTGTCTATCATATTTTATGTTTTTGTTATGTTTTTCTTTATTTTAATGATGGATCAAAGTCATAAAGAAGAAAATGATGAATCATACTAATAAGGAACAAAATCATGGATTGTGGACTATGATATGAAATTTTGACATAAAAATACTCTCAATTTTTATTAGAAGTATTCTAAATTTCCTTTATATGGATTGTAGATATATCATATTTTGGTATAAGATCTTGTTGCAATTATTCAAAGATTTGTGGGATATGGGGGTCAATTTTCCTACATTTTTAGTATGATCTTTTCAAATAGTTTTACTATAGGATTGATGCAAGGGAGGATGGGGAGAGGGGCCAACGGCATACCCTAACCAGATCCACCTTGAAGAGATCACACATGGAAGCAACAACACATAAGTGAGAGAGAGAATGCAGATCAACTTCTTATTATTTCATTAAATTGATTAATACATGCCGGGTTGTAAGGCCTTCCTGGTTAGGGCCAGCTATTACAATTCAAGTACATAAGTCCTCCAACATGCGAGGATCTGAAACTATCTTCAATCTTATAACTTCTACTACTGATGTCCTACATTGATCTCTTAAAACTACAACCAAATATTACAATATATACAAGAGGCTACCGAACAAGTCGGCCTTTAGATCCACCATTAATGGAAGGGACGACCAGATCTAGGTCCACATGCTTCCCAATGATAGATTCCAACATTAAATTCATGACCATAATTAATTGCACAAGTCGGCCTCAACATGAAACTAAAATAAACAACTCGGTAACCAAGGATAACCAAGCGCCAACAAAGATAACCGAGCGCCAGGGAATTACCCAAGCACCAGAGAGTTAACTGACCAACTTGGTTAACAAAGGAAACCAAGCAACTACCAAGCCAACTCCATCAAAGAATGAACCGAGAAACACAAGAAAACACAAACTTGTTTTTGGTGACACAAGATTGCCAAGGACCCGAGATGTTCCTTCATCAGACACTTGAGGTTATTTGAAATGATTCTCTAAATCATGAAGCATGTACAACCCGAGCTGAATCCAACTCAGATTGTGAAATCCATGAACTATCTTCAATCAATATGTTCTTCCACTTTACCAGATATTCCATATACTATTTTCCTCTTGTACTTCTACCAACTCTTTGCTCCAAAATCTACTCAACTTCTTCTATTTGTTTCTTAGGATAATCATTCACTATTGTCATTTCTTCATCCGACTCATGGTACTCATACAAATCATCAATGTTAAATATAGGTGATATATCCATGTCATTAGGTAACTCAATCTCATAAGCATTTCCACTGTCAAATTTCCTCAAAATTTTGCAAGGACCAAACTTCTTCATTTTCAACTTCCCATATGTTCCGACAAGAAATTTGATTTTCTTCAAATGAACCATTACTTCATCACCGAATGCAAAGTCTTATGTCTTCTAGATCTATCAGATTTGTCTTTGTATTTCTAATTACTTTTCTCCAACTTATGTTTCACATCGTCATGCAATGTCTTCATGAACTCAACAAACTTTACTCCTTCAACACTTATCTTCTCTTCATCAACAATATCCCTCAAATTTGATATACCTCTCGGTTGTATGCCATTTACAATCTCAAAAGATGTTTTTCCAGTACTCCTATTCACTAAATTTTTGTATGCAAATTCTGCTTGTGCCAACATAGAATCCCAATTAGTCGATGTGTCTCCAACTAAACATCTCAAAAGATTACCCAAGCTTCTATTCACAACTTCTATTTGTCCATCAGCCTATGGGTGAAATGTAGAACTATATTTCAACTCGGTGCCAAACTTTCTCCAAAGGGTCTTCCAAAAGTATCCAACAAATTTATTGTCTCGATCAGAGATGATACTCCTCGGTAATCCATGCAATCTGACAATTTCCTTAAAGAAAAGATCTGCTATATGTATTGCATCTGATGTCTTTCTACAGGGTATGAAATCTGCCATTTTAGAAAATCTATCGACAACAACAAATATAGAATCATTACGTCTTACTGTCTTTGGTAAGCCAAGAACAAAATCCATACTGATATCAATCCAAGGTTTCTCAGGAACACAAATAGGTGTATACAATCCAGTATTCTGACTTATTCCTTTTGCAACTTGACAAATTCCACAACTTTTCACAAATTTTTGAACATCCTTATACAAATGCGGCCAAAAGTATTTCTCCTTAAGAAAATTCAATGTCTTGTCAACACCAAAGTGTCCAACCAAACCACTACTATGTTTCTCCTTTATCAAATTAGTTCTCATTGATCCTCTCAGTATACACAACTGAATACCTTTAAACAACATACCTCCTTGAATTAAATAGTCATCCCATTTGGTACTCAGTTGATCTTGAATGGGTGCTCTACACTTTCTCCATGACTCAGAAAAATCAGGATCAAATTCATATGAATCTCTCATATCATCAAAACCAAGAACTTCAATTTTCATCTCGGTCATCAAAGATCTTCTACTCAATGCATTAGCAACTTGGTTAGTGACTCCACTCTTATGTTTTATCAAAAATGTATAGCTCTGCAAATATTCAACCCATTTCATATGTCTCTGATTCAACTTATTCTAACTACCCAAATACTGTAAAGCTTTATGATTGGTATACAACACAAATTCACTCGGTATCAAATAATGTCTCCATTTCTTTAGGGCTTGAACAATAGCATAGAATTCTTGATCATACACAGAATATTTCCTTTTTGCATCATTCAACTTTTCACTAAAGAAAACATGTTTACCTTCTTGACTCAACACAGTTCCTATTGCACTTCCACTTGCATCACATTCGACTTGAAATACCTTATTGAAATCATGAAATGCTAACATAGGAAATTCAACAACCTTCTACTTCAGAGTCTCAAAAATTTTATTAGCTCCATGTGTCCACTTGAATTCTCTTTTATCTCCTCTCATAGTCTCATTCATAGCATTACAAATTAAACAGAAATTCGTAATGAAATTTTGGTAAAAACTTGCCAAACCATGAAATTATCTTACCTCACTAGCTTTCTTAGGTGTAGGCCAATTCAAAATAGCTTCAACCTTTTCAGGATCCATCTTCAAACCATCAGCTAAAATCACAAATCCCAAATACACAATCTCCTCTTTCATGAAAGAACACTTTTTTCAGATTTATCAGCAACTTTTCTTCTTTCAACCTCTGCAATACTTGTTTAACATGAAACAAATGTTCTTCTCTGGTCTTACTGAATATTAGAATATCATCTAGGTATACAATTACAAATTTACCTAAGAATTTCTTCAAAACTTCATTCATCAATCTCATAAAAGTACTCGGTGTATTAGTTAAACCAAAAGGCATAACCAGCCACTCATACAAACTTCCTTTTTTCTTAAAAGCAGTCTTCCACTCATCACCTTCTCTAATTCTAATTTGATAATACCCACTTTTCAAATCAATTTTGGTAAAATAATTTGCTCCAGTCAAACTATCCATTATGTCATCCATTCTCAGTATAGGAAACCTATATTTCATTGTTATCTTGTTGATTTATTTGGAATCAGTACACATTCGCCATTCTCTATTCTTCTTAGGTGCCAATACAACATGTACTACACAAGGACTAAAACTTTCTCAGATCAAACCTTTTTGCAACAATTTTTGAATCTATCAGTTCAATTCCTGATTCTCGGTAGGTGTCAACCGATGTGGTGCCTTATTCTATAAACTAGCTCCAAGGATTAGATCCATGTAATAATCAATGCTTCTCTTCGGTGGAAAACCATCGGGCACATTATTAGAAATGATCTCTCTATACTCAGTGAGTAACTTATCAATCTCTTCAGGGATGCTATCTTCTATTTTCTTACTCAATTTGTTAGGAACCACAACAAAACATACATCATTCTTCTTCAAATCCTTAAAAAACTTTCTTCCTTCCATCAAGAAAACTTTCACAGATGCACAAACACTACTAATAGGTTCTTCAATCAAAGGTAACAAGATTTGTCTTCTTCCATCAGCCCAAATAGTATATCAATGCAATCTTCCATTATATATAGCATGTCTATCATATTGCCAAGGTCTACCCAAACAAATATGACAACAATCCATAGGCATGATATCACATAACACCTTATCATAGTACTTTCCAATTTTCAAATTCACATAACATTGTTCACTTACCAAGAGTGTATGCTCATCTTTGATCCATGAAATGTGATAGGGCTTCGAGTGTTCCAACCTTTTCAAATGCAACTTTGTAACCATTTCCTCAGATGCCAAGTTCTTCGAGCTTCCACTATCAATGATTACCTTCCATACTTCATTAGAAACTCTACATCTAGTCTTGAACAAACTTTTCCTTACCAGATCTTCCTTATTACTTTCACTCCAAAGTGCTCTCCTTGCCATTAAGTTATTTTCCTTCTCAAGTTCATTCGGTGACTCTTCTTGCACCAAAGCATTTCTACTACTACTGACCTTCTTACTTGCATGTGTACACTCAAATGATCTATGTCCTTCTCCACAATTGTAACAAGTTCCTCAAAAACCATCTCTATTATAACCACCTCGGCAGTTATTGCCTCTTCCTCTAGATGAACTTTCACCTTTCCACTCGGTCTTGCCTTTATCTAGATTTGTCTTTTTTGGTTCAGATCTATTGTTTTCACCATAAGATCCACCCCTTCCTCTAGGGAATCTACCACATCTACCTCTTTGTCTTTGCTCATGTCTTTTGTTCAATTTCTCCTCGGCTTTCAATGCAAATTGATAAGCTTCTTCAATATTCTCCAATTTAACCAAATTGATTTCTTCTTGGATGGAAACTCTCAATCCATTCAGGTACCTAGAAATTCTTTCCACAACATCTTCATCATGTCCAGATCTAATATCTAATCTATATAATTCCTTAGTATAATCTTTTACCGAGCTATCTTTCTTCCTCAAACTTTGCATTTGCCTATTTAGGTTAATCTGATAATCACAAGGTAAAAAATTTCCTTTCAACTTATTCACCACCTTATTCCATACCTTAATTTTGTCTTTTCCTTTCCTTTTTCTGTCCAACTGCAAATGTTCCCACCACAAGGATGCATGAATTTTCAACTTTGGGCTTGCAATTTTCACCTTCTTTTCCTCAGGGACATTTTTATATTCAAATTATTTTTCCATCTTGGTGATCCAGTCCACCAATTCATCTGAATCTAATTTTCCACTATACTCAGGAGGATTGAAATGTGGTGTAGACTTCAGATTTGTCAAATCTTTCAACAATCTTTCCTCACCTTGATCCATCACCGGTGCAGGTTCTACATCACCTTGTTATTCCTTAATTTAATCATCACAAACATCTTCAAGATGTCTTCCTCTTTGATGGGTTGTCTCAATAGCTTCTAATCTAGCAGCAAGTTGTCTCAACATGTCTTCCAATCTTGGATCTGCATCTCACCTCCCATGAACCATCTTGAAACCCTCTGCAATTGCAGGCTAGATCGCAATCTACTACCCCACAAAAAATCAACTAGGGTTTGACAAGAAGGAACCCTCAAACCTAGATTTGCAAACCTAGATCTAGATCTCTCCTCAGCTCTGATACCACCTGACGTAAGGGAGGATGGAGAGAGGGGCCAAAGGCGCACCCTAACCAGATCCACCTTGTAGAGATCACACATGGAAGAAACAACACACAAGTAAGAGAGAGAATGCAGATCAACTTCTTATTATTTCATCATATTGATTCATACATGTCAGGTTGTAAGGCGTTCCTAGTTAGGGCCAGATATTACAATTCAAGTATAAAAGTCCTCTGACATGCGAGGATCTGAAACTATATTCAATCTTCTAACTTCTACTACTGATGTCCTAAATTGATCTCCTAAAACTACAACCAAAGATTACAATATATACAAGAGGCTACCAAACAAGTCGGCCTTCAAATCCACCATCAATGGAAGGGATGACCAGATCTAGGTCCACACACTTCCTAATGATAGATTATAACATTAAATCCATGACCATAATTAATCGCACAAGTCGTCCTCAACAGGAAACTAAAATAAACAACTCGGTAAGAAAGGATAATTGAGCACCAACAAAGATAACTGAGGGCCAGGAAATTAATTGAGTGCCAGAGAGTTAACTGACCAACTCAGTCAAAGAAGGAACTGAGAAACACATGAAAACAAAAAACTTGTTTTTGGTGACACAGGATTGCCAAGGACTCAAGATGCTCCCGCATTAGGAATCCATTTTGATTTTCTAGGGGTTTGAGTCTTGGTTGGTCTTGGGCTATTTTTTTTGGGCTGGTCCACTTAACTTGTTTGAAATTTGTGTAAGTTATACAATATTTATAATGTTTGAAAGGTGAGAATTGTGTCAAAGTGTAGTGTTGTCAATCTTTTATATCATATTTAATGTTTTTGTTATTTTTTTCTTTGATTTAATGATGGATCAAAGTCACAAAGAAGAAAATGATGAATCATAATAATAAGAAACAAAATGATGGATTGTGGACAATGATCTGAAATATTGGCATAAAAATACTCACACAATTTTTATTAGAAGTATTCTAAATTTTATTTATTTGGATTGTAGATATATCATATTTGAAGCACAATTAGGTGCCTCCTACATACTAGGAGTATTGGAGTCTCATATACTGTATATCATTTGTAGACCCAAAAACAAATTGTGTGATATCATGAACTATAAAACAAAATTCAATTGTGCAGTCCAAATTTTTATATTCATATCAACATTTGTTATCTAAAGAATAATAGTGCTAAAAAAATCTCTTTGCAACTTTCTATTATAGGAAAGGGAAATTGAATAGCTTCCCACATTGTGCCTTAGTCAAGCCCCTTGACAATTTAGTGACTAGAACAAGTTTCTAGATAGATCGAGGAAAAATGTGAAATCTTAGATAATTTTACAACATTGACAAAGATGCTCTCTATGTGATTGAATGATGATATTATGTGATGTTGTATGATGATGAGTGTGAATGTTTGAAATAAAATAGGAGTTTGACATTTTATACAACATTGTAGTGAGAAAATTTTAATATTGCATGCTTGATTTGGTATACAATCGTTAATTGGAATAATATAGGTTTGGTCTAATGATCTATTTTAGATTTGGAATATGGGAAAGAATACTACATGTGAGATCCTAAACTATGTTCAAGATCACAACTATGTCCTTGAAGTAAAACTAAAAAAATATATTTAAGTGTTCAATCTAGATCAATAGGAAATAACGATTTATATTTAAATTAGGTATAGGTTGGATGACAAATTTTTCAAATAAATATGACATTTGGACTCTAGACAATTGCACCAAGAATAAAGAATCAAAGTGAATCCAAAATAAGTGGGGACAAGTGTTAGGAATGCATTTTTCACCCTTACATCTTGCCTCTTCTTTTATTTGCATGTGAATTTCTATGAATCATACATGTCAAAGTAAACAAATAATCAACATACAAGTAAATGAAAGTCATACACATATAAAAGGTATGGATATGGATGAAGAATTGTATGTGGTCCATGAAATGATAGTTTTTCCTTTAGACACGCAAGCATAAAATTTCATGATCAGGATCTCAGAAAATATGAAGTAGACATATACAACATAATAATATCATAAGATCATAAATTAATCACTTTAATTCACAAATAGAGATTGAGTGGGAGATATAATTATGTCAGGTTGTAAGAGGATTTATTTAACTAGCATAGGAGGAGGTATGAGATTGTGAAAAAATATTAAAAACATTATCCTAGATCACAAAGATGGTATAAAACTTGCAAGAAGCCACCTTAACCATGCAAAATCATGGTAATATCATACAATGGACCATTTTAGTATTGAACACGTGGTGTAGGAACCTTGAAGAGCCACTACAAACATATATATATATATATGAAAAGAAAAAATAGTAAATTGTATGCCCCTTCTAAATGGTTGCATGCAAATGTTGCAAGACATTAGAGAGGACTATGCTTAATATGTAAAAAGATATAATCATTTAAGCTCAATGACATGCAATAAGATCATTGATAAAATTATGTAGTGATAATAAGAAATAAGAAGTAATCATGAACACACATGTGTAAAATGAGGAAATAAGGTTCACCCCAATGTTACTCCAATTAGAGAGAGAAATGAATAAGTGATAATAGATAAAGTGCTAGATAATAACATGTAAGCATAGATATTATATAATATCCAATGGGACCATGTAAGCACAAGTATATGGTATCTAAGATAGAATTATGCAAGTATAATAGAAGGAAGATACCATTATATATAAGAGCATGTAAGTATAATGATAATATATATCTAAGTGAAACATCATCAATCAAGAAAAATAAAATGACACAAAAATGATGCTCCCCAAGTGGGGAAACATAGAAAACAGTATGTGAGATACATAGATGATACAACATATAAGACATGACTGATAAAGAATGAACATTTAAAAGGTAAAATGAGAATGAAAGTTTAATAAGAAAATAATAAAATAACTATCATTAAGACCATAGAAAATATGAGAAAAGAGGAGCACAACAATCATGCCTTAATAAAAAATATCAAATAAAATATAAAAAGTAAACTAAGCTAGTTTAGTTAGTGTAATGAGAGTGTTGTTAATCACTCCATAGATTTCCATCATCCATACCATAAGGAAATCACCAAGAAACCATAAACAATAAGTGACATGAATTGCGCATTACATGTTCATAGTCACTTGTTAATATGATATACTAAAGATGTATTTGCATCATCTACAAAATTAATTAAGACAATCTAAAAATAAATAATAAGAATATTTGTTTGTGGTCCATGAAATGATTATTTTCCTTTAGACTTTCAAGCATTAAATTCCATGACTAGTATCTAAGAAAATATGAATTAGTATAAACAATTTAATAACGTCATAGGATCACAAGCTAATCACTTTAATCCAAAAAGGGATATTTAATGGGAGATATAATCATGCGAGTTTCCAAGAGGATTATTTTAACTAGAATATAGTTGACCTTTTATATTCATATCAAAATTTGTTATCTAAAGAATATCAGTGCTCAAAAAATCTCTTTGCAATTTGCTATTATAGGAAAGGGAAATTGAATAGCTTCCCACATTGTGCCTTAAAGTCAAGCCCCTTGACAATTTAGTGACTATAACAAGTTTCTAGATAGATCGAGGAAAAATGTGAATTCTTCGATAATTTTATAATAAAAATGTTGACAAAGATGCTCTCTATGTGATTAGGTGATGATGTTATGTGATTTTGTGTGATGATGAGTGTGAATGTTTGAAATGAAATAGGAATTTGACCTTTTATACAACATTGTAGTGAGAAAATTTTAATATTACATGCTTGATTTGGTAGACAATGGTTGATTGGAATAATATAGGTTTGATCTATTTTAGGTTTGGAATGTGGGAAAGAATACTGCATGTGAGATCCTAAACTATGTTGAGGATCACAACTATAGGCATGAAGTAAAATTAAAAACAAAAGATTTAAGTGTTCAATATAGATCAATAGGAATTGAGGATTTATAATTAAATTAGGTATAGGTTGGATGACAAGTTTTTCAAATAAATATGACATTTGGACTCTAGACAATTGCACCAAGAATAAAGAATCAAATTGAATCCTAAAGAAGTGGGGACAAGTGTTAGGAATGCACTTTTCACCCTTACATCTTTCCTCTACTTTTATTTGCATGTGAATTTCTATGAATCATACATGTCAAAGTAAAAAAAAGTCAAAATACAAGTAAATGAAAGTCATATACATATAAAAGACATGGATATGGATGAAGATTTGTATGTGGTCCATGAAATGATAGTTTTTCCTTTAGACACGCAAGCATAAAATTTCATGATCAGGATCTCATAAAATATGAAGTAGACATATAGGACGTAATAATATCATAAGATCACAAACAAAATACTTTAATCCAGAAAGAGAGATTGAGTGGGAGATATAATTATGTCAGGTTGCAAGAGGATTAATTTAACTAGCATAGGAGGAGGCATGAGATTGTGAAAAATATTACAAACATTATCCCAAATCACAAAGATGGTATAAATTTTGTAGGAAGCCACCTTAACCATGCAAAATCATGGTAATATCATAAAATGGACTATTTTAGTATTGAGAATGTGGTGTAGGAACCTTGAAGAGCCACTACAAACATATATATGAAAAAATATATAAGTAAATTGTATGCCCCTTCTAAATGGTTGCATGCAAATTTTGCAAGGCATTAGAGAGGAGACTGCTTAACATGTAAAAATATATAATCGTGTAAGTTCAATGACATGCAATAATATCATTGATAAAATCATGTAGTGATAATGAGAAACAAGAAGTAATGATCATGAACACACATGTGTAAAATGGGGAAATGAGTTGCACCCCAACATTACTCCCATTAGAGAGATAAATGAATAAGTGATAATAGATAAAGTGCTAGATAATAACATGTAAGCATAGATATTATATAATATCCAATGGGATCATGCAAGCACAAGTATATGCTATCTAAGATAGAATTATGTAAGTATAACAAAAGAAAAATAACATTATATATAAGAGCATGTAAGTATAATGATAATGTATATCTAAGTGAAACATCATCAATCAAAAAAGAAAATGACATGAAAATGATGCTTCCCAAGTGGGGAAACATAGGAAATAGTATGTGAGATACATAGATGATACATCATATAAGACATGACTGATAAAGATTGAACATATAAATGGTAAAATAAGAATAAAAGTTTAATAAGAAAATAATAAAATAACTATCATTAAGACCATATAAAATATGAGAAAAGAGGAGCACAATAATCATTCCTTAATAAAAAATATCAAATATCAAATATAAAATAAATTAAGCTAGTTTAGTCAGTGTAATGAGAGTGTTGTTAATCACTCCATAGATTTTCATCATCCATACCATAAGGAAAGCACAAAGAAACCATAAACAATAAGTGACTTGAATTGCACATTACATGTTCATAGTCACTTGTGTCAATATGATCTACTAAAGATGTCTTTGTATCATCTACAAAGTTAATTAAGACAATGTAAAAATCAATAAAAATATATGGGTGCACTTATCTCTAAATTCATTAAGTGGGTTATTTGTTGGGATACATGTTTCTATAATACAACTCATTTTTTCTATCAAATACATGACCATTAACATCTAACAAATTTAAAACCGTAACCTTCAATTTGGCTCAATCCCACTCTTTGCCTTGATTTCTATGCTTGATGTAATGAACCTATAATTTCTAAGGCCTTCAATTGTGAACTCTATGTCTTTAAATATAACATTTATATTTTGATAATGGTTATGCTTCAAATATTATTTGAACTTGCTACACTAGGAAAGAGAAATTGACTATATTTCCACATTACACCTAGGTCAATCACTTTAATCAATTCAACAATTAAAATAAGTTTGTAAACATATCAAGTGAAAAGACAATTCCTTATGTGTGTCCTTATGATCATAGAGTTTGGTACAATGCTATCTATGTGATCTAACTATGATATTGTGTAATATTATTTTATGTTAAGTGTGGATCTCTAACATGAATTAGGGTTGTGTCCTTTTATATAACACCCTAACATGTGAAATTAAATGTTTCATGCTTGATTTGGTTTGTAATTATATATACTTAAAAAAATATTTGCGTCCTAGCATTTCCTACTACATATTTAGTTTTAAATTAATTGAATAAATTAGTATAAGTTATTTAATTATTTTCCCGTTTCTTTGAAATTCCTACCACATTTATTTATTAATCTTCCCATCTCACATTTTAAATAAAAAAATTATTTAAATCTCACCTTTACACTAAGAATCATAAATTTTTTATTAAAATCCTCCCATTTTCTCAAAACTTCATCCTATAATTAAATGATCAAGATAATCCTACTTGTTAATTCTCTCAATTAATCTTTGATTGTATCAACTAAATAAAAAAAACTATAAACTTACCCTTCCATAAATCATTTAGGACCCTTGATTTGAAATGCATCATTATATCAAATTATATCAATGTGACCAACTACATTTAACCCTTTCATCAATAACAAACTCTTTAGAAATACATGTTAGTTAACGTTTCTTGATTTCTTTGGACCACATTTTACAATTTATTTGCATAAACTAAGGTGTAGGTAGATGTGAAATGTGGTTTTAATAATAGTTTTGAATACTTATTTTTTTCATATTTTGTGTACATATTTTTGACACATCTAGTGAGACGTGTCCCTCATCTAGCCCTTGCGTTTGCAAGATTTTTTCTAAATCAAAATTTTATGATTTACCCTTTTTTTTTAAGAGATTTAGAGGTAAGACATTATAGGGAGCCTCTCAGTGCAAAATGGACTTCATGGTAGAGTCTAAAAATGTTGAGCCATAATATAACTTATTTTGGTGTTGAAAAACTTTTCTTAAGAACTATTTCTAGGGGCTCACTATTTTAGTGACTTGCATAGTTATATAGATTTGTACAATATGAAGTATATTGTACTTTATGTGTAGTTTGAATTTTGTTAAAATTCAATTTCCCTTTAATTCATTGTCTAAATCCTTTATTCATAGGGGTCTTAACCATTTAGATAAGGCCCTCATCTTTTTGGACTTCAAAATAACTCGCTTTAAAATAAGACTTTCTTTAAAATATCATAGTTTTTATGAATATATCTTGTTTTTGTGTTTTTATAGGTGTTGGAAAGCTAGCTCAATTACTTTGTTATGGAGGATGTAGTTTTTGTAGATTTTGATTCAAATTTTAGGAAGTCATTTTAACCTTTCTTTTTGTTTTTTATATTCAAACGTGAATATCTTTTGAATAGACAATCCTAAATCAACGAAAAATTAAAATTCGATAGAAAATCATAAAGAACATTATGGTAATCTATATTTTCTATTTTTCCCAAGGCTTTGATTTGTGCTACTAACATCTTTCTTATAGAAAAATTTCTTGTCAAGGACTCTTATTTGTCAAACTTTTAGTTTTTTTGAGTATGAAATCCTTGTCCAAGACTTTGTTTGAAACTACTAACTCATTTTTGTTAATATGATTTAGAACAATAGAGAGGGGGGGTGAATCAGTTGTTCTCAGGTCCAGATGTATCAATTAAACTTTTAAACACTTCAACAACTCAGATATAATAACCAACAACTACTCGGTCATTATTGAATGTATACCAGAAACATAAAATAGTGCAGTCCACTATCCAACAATATCTAACTTGCAAAACATAGAAATGTTCAAACCAAAACATTCACACAAGTATTGACACCAAGATTTATAGTGGAAACCCAATTTGGGAAAAACCACTTTGTAACATGCTATTGATATTTTCACTCTTCTAAAGTGAGCTTTGTGAGAAGCCAACCCTATCAAAGGTTTGCAAACACACTACTAGGTGTGACCCTGTTAAAGGATTTAAACCACCCTGTTAGGAGTGTGCCTTGTTAGAGGACTTAAGTACATTCCATTAGAATGAAACCTTGATTAAAGGATTTATACAATGACTGTTAGGTCAACCTTGATTAAAGGATTTTAACTGATACAATGATTAGAAAGTAATAATAATATTTGATCTAAAAATATACAACTCACTTTGCAAATAATAGATCCAATTCTTACATATATGTTGGCTTACTGACTGAGTTCCATTTCCATCTCCATCACTGATCTGCTCATAAATCCCTTCAAGCAATCACAACTCTAATCAACTCCTTCTCCTTCAGCCTTTCTACTTATTAAGTCAATAACAACAACAACTCTAGCATCTCTCTCTCAACCTCATACATAGGTTTCCTAAATACCTCTTCGATAGGTAGATCCATCTTTTGCCTCTTAATCTCCTTCATAGATCTTAGGTTTTGTTCAGATTCATCGAATCCTTCCAATATTATGTTCTTCATCCATTCTTCTAGAAACATCTTTAATCTCTTTATTGGAATCACAATAAAATGGTTTATTGTGCATTAAATGCTCCATACAGTTAATAAATAAAGTCAACACGATTTACATAATCCAAGAATTCAAACATGTTGGCTAGGAATCTGAATTCTTCCTCAAATGTAAATTAGTGATGCTCAGTCAATATTGTGTTCAACTCCTCAGTCATCACTACATCGTTCGGTCACCACTTGAAACTGTTTCCCTCAACTAATGATGTCTTCCTCGGTAATACACTGATGTTCGATCAACACTAAATTTACTTGGCATATACTGGCTCGGTCAACACTAACATCACTCAGCTTAAACTAGATTTCTTCACTTCTTCTCGGTTAAGCCTACTTGTTCAATCTTGCTTCTTACTTAGATAAACAATACATTATCTTATCATTGTGCCACATAATCAAGTACTCATTGAAGTATCAAATAACTCAACCTTTATCTAGGTTCTATTGTTATCACCCTTGCCCTAATCCTTCTCAACAATCAAATAGATATAGTACTTTCTTAGATAGAAAAAGTCTCACCAATTAAGGTTTGACATCAATGACAATACAATAATTGCTTCAATTACAATTTCCAATAATCTCCCTCTTTGGCATTAATGACAACACCATATGAATAACACATGATTCACCAACCAATCCAAAACTTGTTCATGTATCAGATTCATTTGTAATATCCTTAGCTTCATTCTGATTCTGAATCTCTTTAGCCTCACTTGCTTGACTGTCCACATAGTAACTCCCACTAAATCTTTTCTATGTCCCTTTCCTCTAAATCTCTCCCTCTTTCTTGATCTTCCATGAAATCTCACCATGTTTTTTCATCTGACTCATCTCCCACTTTGACAATAATGCCAAAGCAGAAACTAGAACTTGCATCTTTTAGATGTAGATGTCATCTTGTTAGCTTAGTAACAATATTTCTCCCTATGTCATCTTTGATTATGATTGATTATCAGCTCTACTATACTTTTCACAACTCTAGGTTGCTCCTAAAGTGTGACCTTTTTTTGCATCAATTTGTCAGATACTCTTTGCAACATATTTGATGCAGTGCTCCTAGCTTGACTAGGCAGCCTCAGTTAGGGGAAGAACCCCTAATTTGCCTCTTAGATACTCATGAGCTTCTTTAGGTAAACCTTTGGTGAATATGTCTTCTAGTTGTTCCTTTGTATTCACATATTCCATTCTGACCTCTTTATCTTGTACTAATTCCCTCAAGTAATGATACTTGATGGCAATATGATTTGTCTTAGTGTGCATCATTGGGTTCTTTGATATGTTGATAGCACTTGTGTTGTCACAGTATATGACAACTGGTTCAATGATCTCCTCTTTCATGTCTTTCAACAATTGCTTTATCCATACCAGTTTTGAACAGTTTACTACAGCAGCTACATACTCGGCTTTAACTGTAGATTGGGAAATGCAATTTTGTTTCTTGCTTGTCCAGGAAACTAAACTCTGTCCAAGAAAGAAAGCTCCACCATTAGTAATTTTTTTTTCATCCAAATTTCCTTCCCAATTTGCATCAGTATAGACTCTCATTTCAAATCCCTCATGCTTCTTGTAGTATAGTCGATAGTCTTCTGTTCCTTTCAAATATCTCATTATTCTTTTCACAACCATCATATGACTTTCCTTAGGATTGGCAGATAATCTTTCCACAATCCCAACTGCTAGAGAAATATTTGGTCTATTGTGAACAACATATTACAGCTTTCCAATCATGGATCTATACAAAGTTTGGTTTACTTCAACAATATCATTAGTTTTAGATAGTTTCTATCCAGTGGCCATGGGAGTACTTACTGTCCTTGAGTCCTCCATACCAAAGGTTTTTAGTATCTCTTTGACATATTTAGACTGTGTGATGAAAATACCTTTCTCCATTTGATATACTTGCAAACCAACAAAGAATTTTATCTCACCAAACATAGACATTTCAAACTCAGTTTGCATCTCATTTGAAAATTTCTTACATAGGGCATCTTGTCCACCAAATATGATATCATCTACAAAAATATTAGCTAACAAGATCTTTTTACCTTCTTCATCTTTCATGTATAGATTGCTGGTGTCATTTGTCCTTGAGAATCCAATTTGTAATAGGTAATTGTGCAACCTCTCATACCATGCTCTGGGGGCTTGCTTTAATCCATAGAGTGCCTTATTCAATTTGCAAACCATGTGTCTCTTGTTTGGATCCAAAAAATCCTTTAGGTTACTCAATGTACACTTCTTCTTCTAATATACCATTTTAAAATGTAGACTTGACATCCATTTGGTATACCTTGAAATCTTTGTAGGTAGCATATGCAAGTAGAGTTCTTACTCCTTGTAATCTTTCTACAGGGGAAAATGTCTCCCCATAGTCTATTCCTTCTTCTTGTGCATAGCCCTTGCATACTAGCCTTTCTTTTTTCCTTGTGATTTGTCCATGTTCATTAAGCTTATTTCTGAATACCCATTTTGTTCCAATGACATTTTTGTTTTATGTTCTTGGCACCAGAGTCCAGGTATCATTCTTTTCTATTTGGTCTATCTCCTCATTCATAGCTTGAATCCAATCTTCATTGTCTAATGCCTCCCTTGTTGTCTTGGGCTCAAATTCGCACAATAAACATGTAGGATCTCTTAACTTGCTTCTAGTCAGAGCTCCAGTTTCTTTATCTCCAATGATTTTCCCAGGCTTGTGATGTCTCCTTACATACTGTGCCAAAATAGGTTCAACTTTCTTTTCTCCTTGCTCTTCAAGTTCATCAATAAGATTATCAAATTCAGCCTCTGATTGCTCGAAAACCACTTCCTGATGCTCGGCAACATCCTCCTATCGCTAGGCAACATCCTCATGTCATTCGACAATATCTTCTTGATGCTCAGCATTATCTCCCTGATGCTCGACATTTCTTACCCCGAGACTCTGCATCAGGTGCAAGTGTGTTACTTGCCTCTTCTTCTTCTATATAGATAAAAGATCTATAATCTTTAGGTTCTCTTTTTCTTTCCTGTTCATTTTTCTCTGCATATTCGTCAACCTTCACATTTGCACTTTCCACAATTTTGTTAGTGTTAGAGTTCAAACACTTGTAAGCTTTACTCTTTGTGGAATAGCCTAGGAATATGCCCTCATCACTTTTAGCATCAAACTTTCCATTCCTATTGTCTTTTAGTATATAACATTTTCTCCCAAAAATTCTAAAGTATTTTACATTAGGTGCATAACCCTGCCATAGTTCATAAGGTGTAACATTTGTACCTTTTTTTTTATTTGTACTCAGTTTAAGGTATAAATAGCTGTACTTATAGCTTCTTTCTAGTACTTTTGTGCAACATTCTTCTCAATCATTAGTGTCCTTGCACAATCCATGATAGATCTGTTCCTTCTCTCTGCTATACCATTCTGTGGAGGTTTTCTAGGTGCAGACATCTGTCTTTTGATTCCTCTATCATTGAAGAACAGATTGAACTCATTTAATATAAACTCTCCACCTCATTCAGATCTCAGACATTTCAGGTTTCTACCTGTTTCTTTTTCAACCTTAGCCAAATACCATTTAAACAAATGAAATGTATCATATTTTTCTTTTAAAAACATTATAGTCATCATCCTAATGTAATCATCAACAAACAAAATAAAGTATTTAGCACCACAATAGCTTTGTACAACCATAAGTCCACAAAGGTCAGTATGAACCAGATATAAGACATTTTCAGAAGTAAAAGTCTTGCTCTTGAAACTAGACTTTGTCATTTTACCCAACTAACATTGTTTGCACATCACATTATTAGGTTTCTTCAATCTAGGCAAACCTCTAACTTTCTTCTTTTTACTAATATTTACTAGATTGTCAAAGTTAACATGACATAGCCTTTTGTGCCATAGCCATATATCATCAAGTTGTGCAACCAAACATGTCTCTTTAGATAGGTCTAGATAGAACAAATTACCTCTTGTATGTTTTCCACTTCCAATCAGTTCACCAGTGGTATCAAATATTATAGCCTTCCTGAGATGAAATTCCACTCGGTAGCCAGTGCTATTAAGCTGTGCAAAACTTAGAAAATTATAGTTAAGACATTCAACCCAATAAGCATTTTCACAAGTGATCTTATCAGTCATCTTAATTAATCCTTTACCCTTTACAAGACATGGTGCATCATTACCAAATTTAACACTTCTACCTTTGTAATGATCTAGGGTATTAAATTTACTTTTATCACCAATCATGTGGTGTGAGCAACCACTATCAATAATCCATTTATCACCTTTGCTCACATAATAAACAAGTGCAATTTTCTCATCTTCATCAGACTCATCTTTCATAGTGACACAGACTACTTCAATTTCAAAACCATCATTATCAGTGTCAGTTTCTTCTTCAACAATGTAACATGATTTATTACTTTTATCCTTGTAGTCCTTGTATCTTCGGTAACCTTTGTTTTCTCTCTTATCTTTGTACTTTCTTTCTTTTTCTTCATCCTTGTCATCCCTGTCAAGAAATCTTGCAGCTATATGGCCAACTTTCTTACATGAGAAGCATATGATAGGAAGTTTACCTTTATACTTGCCTTTTCCTCTTTTCAATCTTCTGGCCATAAGAGATTCAAGATCCTCTAGTTCTTCATCAAAAGTGTCACTATCACTTTCACTCTCACTGATGCATCTTTCTTTTTCCTTCTTAGACTTATGAAAAACCATTTGTGACTTGAATGCAGATTCAACATTAGCAACAATAAAGATATCATAATTAGAAATCTCAAAAGTAGTAAGCTTACCAACAAGACTTTCCAGTGTTAGAGCATTACCAGGGTTACATCTAGATTCTTGATTGCTAAAATTCTAATGGCATATATAGGATGCAAAGTTCTCAGCACCTTTCCATTAACAGTCTCATCATCAATAGTTCCATTAGCTCCTCTAATAACATTTACAAGCTCCTTTATCCTACCACAATATTGAGCAATATTCTCACCTTCTTGCATTTTCATTTCATCAAACTTACCTCTGAGGCTTTCAAGTTTTGCACTTAGTACATTTATGTCACCACCATCGATGTATGCAAGAGTGTCCCACATTTTCTTTGCATTTATGCAATCTTTAATGTCTTTAAATTCAGGATAGCTTAAGGCAGATGTAATCTCCAACATTGCTTGATTGTTTTCTTGTTTAGCTCTCATCTCCTCAGGAGTCAAAGGTGCAATAGGTGTAACATAGTCATGCTCAACATAATATTTCATTGAGTCACCAATACTAGCTAGATGCAGTTTCATCAGACTCTACCATGTAGGGAAGTTCTCCTTATTCAACTTTGGTACCTCCTTCTTATACATCTTGATCATTTACTTCAAGTACCTTTAAACTTATTCTCTATAAGCACCAATAACTCTGATACCAATTGTTAATATGATTTATAACAATAGAGAGGGGGGGTGAATCACTTGTTCTTAGGTCCAGATGTATCAATTAAACTTTTAAACACTTCAACAACTTAGATCTAATAACCAACAGCTACTCAGTCATTACTGAATGTATACCAGAAACATAAAATAGTGCAGTCCACTATCCAACAGTATTTAACTTGCAAAACATAGAAATGTTCAAACCAAAACATTCACACAAGTATTGACACTAGGATTTATAGTGGAAACCCAATTTGGGAAAAACCACTTTGTAACATGCTACTGATATTTTCACTCTTTTAAAGTGAGCTCTATGAGAAGCCAACCCTATCAAAGGTTTACAAACACACTGCTAGGTGTGACCCTGTTAAAGGATTTCAACCACCCTAGTAGGAGTGTGCCTTGTTAGAGGACTTAAGTACATTCCATTAGAATGCAACCTTGATTAAAGGATTTATACAATGACTGTTAGGTCAACCTTGATTAAAAGATTTTAACTGATACAATGATTAGAAAGTAACAGTAATATTTGATCTGAAAACATACTACTCACTTTGCAAATAATAGATCCAATTCTTACATATATGCTAGCTTACTGACTGAGTTCCATTTCCATCTCCATCATTGATTTTCTTGAAAATCCCTTCAAGCAATCACAACTTTGATCAACTCCTTCTCCTTCACCCTTTCTTCTTATTCAGTCAATAACAACAACAACTCTAGCATCTCTCTCAACCTCATACTTAGGTTTCCTAAATACCTCTTTGATAGGTAGATCCATCTTTTTCCACTTAATCTCCTCCATAGATCTTAGGTTTTGGTCAGATTCATCGAATCCTTCCAACATTATGTTCCTCATCCATCCTTCTAGAAACATCTTTAATCTCTTTATTGGAATCACAATAAAATGGTTTACTATGCATTAAATGCTCCATACAGTCAATTAAAAAAGTCAACATGATTTACATAATCCAAGAATTCAAACATGTCAGCTAGGAATCTGAATTCTTCCTCAAATGTAAATTAGTGACGCTCGATCAATACTGTGTTCAACTCCTCGGTCATCACTATGTAGCTCGGTCACCACTTGAAACTGTTTCCCTCAGCTAATGATGTCTTCCTCGGCAATACATTGATGTTCGGTCAACACTGAATTTACTCAGCATATACTGGCTTGGTCAACACTAACATCACTCATCTTAAACTAGATTTCTTCACTTCTTCTTGGTTAAGCCTACTTGTTCAATCTTGCTTCTTACTTAGATAAATAATACATTATCTTATAATTGTGCCACATAATCAAGTACTCATTGAAGTATCAAATAACTCAACCTTTCTCTAGGTTCTATTGTTATCACCCTTGCCCTAATCCTTCTCAACAATCAAATAGATATAGTACTTTCTTGGATAGAAATAGTCTCACCAATTAAGGTTTGACATCAATGACAATACAACAATTACTTCAATTGGAGTTTCCAACAATTTTGTGTAGCAACATTTATCGAAGGTTATATTTTGAATCACTAGCTTAAGTTCAAATTTTATATGCTTGAATTAGAACGAATATTATTTGTCATACTTTTGCATACTTTTAAGTGTGTGTTCTCTCTTCTCACACCAAAAGGTGATCTTGTCATGCCTATATTTTAATATGAACAAAACAAAAATAACCAATTCATTTTTCCTAAATATATCTTTGCATTGAGATTATCTAAAAGGTAGATGTATTAAAGTTTATAAATAATAACTAATTAAGGTCTCAACCAAAAATTTTCATTAGTTTTTGTATTACACAGTTTTTCATATTCACCTTTGTTTTTTAAGAATGTCAATATTCAAAAATATCATTATAACTTTCTATTGTGGGAAAGATAAATCAACTAGCTACCCACATTGTGCCTTACTCAAGCCCCTTGACAATTGTGTGACTAGACCAAGTTTGTAAATAGACCAAGGAAATATTTGAATTCTTATCTAATTTTACAGTTTCAAATGTTGACAAAATGATCTTTATGCGATTGAGTGATGATGATGCTTATGATAATGAGTGTGGATGTCTTAATTGAGATAAGAATTCAACCTTTTATATAACACCCAGTGGGAAAATTTTAATATTGCAAGCTTGATTTGGCAGGGAGTGGTTAATTGGAATAAAATAGGTTTGTTCTAATGATCTATTTTAGATTTGGAATATGAGGAATATGACTAGATATAGTCATATAGTCATGAAGAAAAAATAAATAAAAAATATAAGGGTTCAGTTTAGATCAATAGGAAATAAGGATTTATTTCCAGTTAGGTATAGATTGGATGCAAAAAATTTCAAATAAATATGAAATTTGGATACTAGACTATTGTGTAAAGGATAAAAAGTCAAAGTGAGTTCAAAACAAGTACAAATAAGTGTTAAGGATGTACTTTTCATCCTTACATTTCACCCCTACTTTGATTTGCATGTTAATTTCTATGAATCATACATGTCAAAGTAAAAAGAATCAACATAAAAGTAAACAAAAAATATGCACTTATTAAAGATATGGATATGGATGAAGATTTGTATGTGGTCCATGAAATGATTGTTTTCCTTTAGACTTGCAAGCATTAAATTCCATGATTAGGATCTAAGAAAATATGAATTAGCATAATCAATGTAATAATGTCATAGGATCATAATCTAATCACTTTAATCCAAAAAGGGATATTTAATGGGAGGTATAATCATGTGGGTTTGCAAGAGGATTATTTTAACTAGGATAGGAGGAGATGTAAGTGTGTGTGAGTGATTTACACCTTCATGAAATAACAAGATTTAAAAGACAATTACACTATTCAAAACAAACTAATCTAAATAATGCACAATTAATCTAAATATCTCATGGATCTCTAAAATAAAGTGGTAAATGAGGCTCTCAGCTATGATCCTCACTAGTGACACTCTAAAGATGAGAATTAAGCTATATGATATGCAAATTTAGATCTATTCTATCAAATTCTAGCTCTATTTGATGAACAATCTACTATGATCAAAGCAATTTAAGCTAATTAGCAATGAAAAATGATAAGTGAGTGATGTGGATGCAAATTGCCAAAGCTTTGCTGCAATTCAAAGATATGGAGTGGATGAATTATGCTTCTAAATGCCTTCAATATATAAGATTTTCCCAAGGGTAGGGGGTAGAGTGAGATAACCATGGTTATGCTTGGGTAAGGTCAATTGGCTTTGCTTTGTCCATAAATGGGGGGACAAGGAGGGGACAATCATTTAAATGGTTTCAAAAGGCTGGACCATTTCAACAAAAGTGAGTGATTTGTGTCCATTTTGTCTCCTTTTTGCTTTGTTGAGGGAAATTAGATTTATTTATTAATTAAAGTAATTAAATTTAGCCATGAAGGGTAAGATGTTCATTTTGATTTTTGCTTTCAACAACTATGTCATTAATTGAATTTAATCAATTTCGTAGTGTTTTTCCCCTTTTCAAGCTTTATTTAATCATTTAATCATTTAATTGAATTTTCCTTTGATTTGAATAGTCTTTGTTCCATTTATTAATTTTTCGTGCTATTTGATGATTTGTTGCACCTTTTTATTGATTTAAGCCTTTTGCCAATTTTTCGTGTCTACAAATGCCCCTCTTTGAGTCGATGTGCGAAGAACACCGATTCAAAGATTCCCTTTAGTACTGATGATCTGGTATAGGTCCTGATTCTGATATGCCTCTGATCGTTCTGATTGATGTACTTCCTGATGATGATGATGTGCTTCTGATGATGGTGCTGATATGATTCTGATGCCTCTGATATGATATGGGTCCTGGTTTGATGATAGGTCCTGGGTTCACTGATTTCTGATATGTTGATAGGTTTGATATGATATGGTAAACTGACCTGATACTGATTTGCCTCCTGATATGAAATTGATATGATATGATAACTTGATATGATATGCCCCACTGATAAATATTTTTGATGCGATGCCAATTTGATACTCTGATGCCCCCTCAGAAATAAAACATATTGATTCCTTGATTTGAAAGATTTTGATTGATTGGAATATGTTTTGATTTCTGATACCGTTTTAAAGAAATAAGCAAGTTTGATTTATGCCCCGGCTAATGAAGATGTCATATAATAGGTCCAAAGTGCATTTTTAAGTCTTTATTAGGGCCAATTTGACCTTAAATAGGGTAAAACCCCTCATTTTACTATTCATTTTCACCTTTCCCTTTTGAGATTTTTAGCTCTGATTTTAGCTCTTTTTACACGATGGTGGTCCCACATCGCGAGCATCGGTTTGAGAGACCGCACCGGTTCGATCGGAGAGCGAACTATGGTCCTTCGGTATGTCATTCAAATTTTTCTCTTGTTTCTAGAACTGCATTTATGACTTCATTTAATGCGTTTTAAAATTTTAATTCTGTGTTTTAGAAAAGAAATGTCACCTCTGTGCAATTTAGTTACGCCTGAAAAAATAAAATGTCGCTTCTTGAAAATTCAGTATCACCTTCCGTAGCTCTGTTTACGCCTATAGAAAATCTTTTATCGCATGCAGAAAATTTGGTATTGCTTAGGGTTCAAACATTTTAATTGTTTGTCGCGTGAAAAACCCTAGATAATAAAATGTCGCCTTAGGTAAATCTTATATCGCATTTGTCAAATGAAGTCACGCGGATGATTAAAATCACGCGTATGACGAATTAGATGTCGCCCCTGGTAAAAGAAATTACGCTTGAATGAAAAGTCGCGTAAGTGAAAATTTTTTTTACGTTGCTTGAGACTTTGTTATGACGTTTGATTGCTCGATTGCGTCAACCTGATTGATATCGATCACTTCAATGAATTTGATCGAATGTTCAGTTAGGGTGTTCCCCTTGTTTGATTTTCACTAACAAATTAGGACATTGGTAACTATGATATCGAAGGATAATGTAAATCAATCTTCATCATGAATGATAGGTCATGGGTCTAATCGTCCATTCATTTTATTCTCAAATGCTTAGAGACATAAAACTAGGATCATCCTTCCTCAATGCTTAGAGTTAGGATTGGTAGGTCTGATAGGTATATTTAAATTGATGACTATGATTGATTGTTTGATTTCCTGACATTAGGTTACTCATGTGATTCCATTGTTTTGATTAAACAGGAGGATGTCCCTATTCTGTACCTCTGGACCGTGCCACATTGGGTGATGGAGCTTAGAGAGCAGTTCACTGACACTGAGAGGTGATTGATTAGGTGCTGTGGTTTGTTATGTGTATTAGAGCTTCCTCGGTTCCAGATGAACCGAGGTTTGATTACCGCTGTCATAGAGCATTGGCACTCTGAGACAAACACTTTCTGGCTGCCACAGGGAGAGATGACCATCACTCCTGAGGATGTGTATAGGTTGCTGCAGATCCCGACACATGGGGAGATAGTATATTATGATGCAGTGTATGATGGGACCTATTGTCGGTGAGTATTCAGAGATCTTCTATTGGTGATGATTGCATCCTATGGGCTCAGTTTGCTTCATTTCCTATTTTACCAATGATGTTAGGTGCTATTATTGGTGGCATGTTACTACCTGATCGTCGGGGTCACGGGTTTTCAGTGGGTTGGGGCAGGATTATCAAGGACTTGCTTCATTAGCCTCGACGATTTGATTGGGGATCTTGTGTGCTTGCACAACTATACTATGATCTACATGAGGTGGTTTATAGGAGATCAGCTACTTTATCTGCTGGGATTCACATTTTGCAGCTTTGGATATGGGAGCATTTACTAGTTAGTCATCCGATATTAGAGTGAGACCGACCTTTAGGGTATCCTTTTGCGTGGCATTACACTGGGATGGTGACATAGCATCACTTGGGACATTTGGAGTATTGGTGATGACAGATTGATGATATGGATGAGGTCTATTGGAGACCATATGTCGATGTTGAGGATTTGAGAGAGGATGGCTTGGAGTTACCGTACATGTTTACTCCTCGATGGATGATCGGCAGGATCGATTCTGTCCTTGAGAGATTTTTGGTAGGTAGAGTGCTACGGTAGTTTGGGCGAATTCAGCCTATGCCTCAGGGATCTGCAGTTTATGCTCATTCTAGTGCAGAGAGGGCTACTTGGGGACACATCCCTTCATATGATGATGCTATTGAGTAGATATTGTGGCTTGGTTTTATGGACTGGGATATGAGATTACATATTAGAGATACCGGGATTACTCAGGAGTATCTAGATTGGTTGATGGAGCATCCTATGCCTCAATTTATAGACCCTACAGAGCCAATGCTTGGGAGAGATGATGATGATGATGGTGCCGGTGGTGGGAGGAGACGCAGAGGTAGACCATGAGGTAGGGTGGTGGTTAGACTCAGAGGATGAGTGAGAGATATACATATATAGGCACCACCACCTCCTCCTTCTCCTCCTGTAGTAGTACAGAGACAGAGGGTAGATCATCAGGACCATGTGAGGGTTGCTAGGTAGGATTCAGCATCAGGATAGGATACGGGAGTGGGATTACCGCAGGCTACCATGGATTGTCAGGATATAGGTGCATAGCAGATGCCAGCAGCTTTTTCCCATGATCAGGGGAAGGCTCCTATAGATACAGGTGATCCTCAGAGTACCTATGAGGTTGGGGAGAGTTCTAGTACTATCCAACTGTGAGTAGATGTGGGAGCGTTATGGACAGAGGTATCACAGATGTCTTTGATGATTCAGCAGTTAGTGTCAGGTCTGGCTCCATTGGTTCCTCTCCTTGTTGCTATGGTTGGTCAGATGCCTCTTCAGCCACCTTAGTAGCCTCCATCATAGCCTCCTCCACAGCCTCCTCCAGGACTTCCTCCCAGTGGTGACGAGAGTTGAGCTATGAGTATTCTTGTTGATCAGTTGTGTATTGATGTTGAGATACTTTATGTTGTATCATATTCTTGTGACCTTGGTGTTACCCTTCCAGTTGTACTTTGATACTTGTTTGACATTGATGCCCCTGTTGATGGGTGATTATAGAATTGATTTATGATATCATTGTTATACTGGATGCGTTGAGTTTTGAGTAGACATGTGATATGAGGACATTGATGATCTTTCCTATTTTACTTGATGATATATGAGATTACCTTTAGATGCTGCTATATGTGTTTATCTAATGCATTTGTTTTGGATGGATGTGTCTATGGATGCAATGTATCTTATGTATGATATAGATAGATGGATGCATTTCTTTCTTCATGTATGGGTGCAATTTTTTGTTTTTGTTATGTTCTCATGTATGCAATCTGTATCGCTGTCTAGATGTATGCACATGTAAATGGTTATTTCTTTCTTTTCCTCGATGGTATATCTATGTAATGATTAATGGTATGGAATGAATGTAAAAAGTATAATCTCATGTTTTTATTGTAGAAAGATGATATTGAGGTGATGTTGTCCTTGCTGATTTGACCTTGTTGATGATGTTATGTACCCCCTTTTTGATGCGAAATGAAGCCCTTGGGAAAAAAAATGCATGTGCAATTATTCTAACATGAGAATGCATTTTAACCTTTCTATGAATGCAATTATCTTTTCTATGAATGCATTTTAACCTAAGTGTCACTAGTTTTTAGCAAAGAGATGCCTTGAGGATATATTTTCATCATTGAGAACTTGGGACCGGAAAGTCAATACAATCACCACTGCCCACTGACATGATGATATGAATATCACTTTTTATTGCTCATATGGTAACCTCCATTTTGCTCTCCCATCAGTCTCGTCGATACGACTATCACTGATTACAAACAATCATGAGAGTACGAATACCGATTTTGTTGGATTCTATGTTGCAAGTGGATTTTGGCATTTAGATATGAAGAATCTAAATATCCAAGGTATCCGATTGCGTAAACAAACAAAAGTTAACTCATTGTTTTATAAGATAATCCTCGATGGTTCTTTGATGACCATGTCTTTAGATGAATTCTCATAAGGCAATGAATCTTCCTCCAAACATTCACTTCATAGTCAAGAAAAATATCATGTCTCCATCATTGCCAATCTAGTTGAACATCATTGATTAGCTAAAAAGACTTGATAAAAATTGAATTAATGTAAGTAAACAGATTTTTAACCAACTTTTCAAAAGAATCTATCTAGGTGTTTTGCATTGTTTTCTGATCTTCAAATAATATTTCCAAGTGTTTTGATCATGGAATGATGTTTGATTTTTAATCCTAAATAATAAGTCAATTTAGGCTCAAGGATTTGTTGTGGTAGTCAACTTCTTGGTTAGTAAACAATGATATCAATCAAAGGTTTACAAAAATCTGATCTCTCTTCTGAAAATGTTGATCCCTTTCTGCTTGTGACTGAATGTTGCTCGTTTGAATCCTTTTTGAGGTACCCACTTTCTGATCTGTTTTATGCTGCCCCCAAGTGTTTGATGTATCAGTTTTGACAACTTTTGGGCAATGCAAAGGATGATGCTAAAAATGTTAGTATGACTATGTACAAATGACGGATGCAATGAAGGTTTGGACAAATGGGATGATGAGATGCATTATGTACACATGTGACTAGGAAAGAAATGACTTAAGGAAACCAAAAGTGCTTGTTGCCAAGTTTTCACCTTTGGGTGCTTTTTTTTTTTTTTTTGCTACCGAGGCGCCTATTGCTAGGTTTTCACCAAGGCACTTTTTTCTTTTTCATTTTTTTAAAAATTTTTTATTTTTTTTTATTTTTATTTTTTTTATATTTTTCCTTATCACCTTGGTGCCTATTGCTAGGTTTTCACCAAGAGATAGTTTTTCAAATGTTTTTGCTTTCTTCATGCTCAATTTTCCACTATTTTTGATCTTTCTTCCTTTCCAATGTTTTTGGATTTTCCATTTTCAAATGTTTTTGTATTTTCAAGATCTCTTTTCAACTATGTACAATAATTATGATGCTCTCTCATCTGATACTTTGTATACTCTTTCATCTGCTTTAGGTGTAGAACCTCTTCAAATGAATGCTATTTATGGGTTCTTGTAACTCTTCACCATTACAATCTGATAACCTATATGTTCCAGTTCCAAAGGATGACACTATCACAAATGGGCCTATCCAATTAGCTTCCCACTTTCCTTTCTTTTCCCTTTCAGCTTGATTCTTGGGATTTTCTCTTAATACCAAGTCTCCTACTTGAAAAGCTCTTGGTTTGATGTGTTTGTTGTAATTGCGTGAAATCCTATTTTGATAAACTCTTAAATGCTCATAAGCTTGAGTCTGGTGTTCCTCTAACAATTCCAATTGTTGCAGTCTAGCAATCCTATAATCCTCATCAGTGATCAATCCTCTTAATGAAACCCGTAGAGATGGAATTTCAACTTCTAATGGTAGAACTACTTCGGTTCCATAAACTAAAGAGAATGGGGTGGCTCCTGTAGGTGTTCTGATACTAGTTCTGTAAGCCCATAGTGCGGGATTTATTTGCACGTGCCAATCTCTTCCTGATTTGTTAACTGATCTTTTTAATATTTTGAGGATATTTTTGTTCATTGCTTCAGCTTGTCCATTGCCTTGTGGATAATAAATGGATGACGAATGATGTGTAATGTGGAATGTCATGCAAAGTTCATCAATATCCTGATTTTTGAATTGTTTCCCATTATCCGTGATAATGGCATGTGGAATACCATAGCGGCAAATTATGTGGCTCAATATGAACATTGAAATTTGTTTGCCGGTTGCTGTTGTTAATGGATCTGCTTCCACCCATTTGGTGAAGTATTCTGTTGCTGTGATGATATACTTGTGTCTGTTTGAAGATGGAGGATGTATGATTCCAATCAAGTCAAAACCCCATTGATAAAAAGGCCATGGTGTAATGAATGGGTGTAATTCTTGAGCCGGTGCATGTATCATGTTACCGTGATATTGACATTTGCTGCATGTCTTCACAAATTGACAAGCATCCTTTTCTAATGTTGTCCAAAAGTACCCTAAATGAAGGATTTTCTTAGCTAGATTAAGACCACTTGAGTGTGACCCACAAATGCCTTCGTGGACCTCGCGTAAAGCTAACTTAGACTCTTCTTCCTCTAAACATCTAAGTAACATCCCATCAAGACCCTTACGATACAATGTGTCTAAAAGGATTAGGTAACGGGTGGCTTGGCGTATGAAGTTACATTTTTGGGCACGAGTTTGGTCTACGGGGAGTACTTGGTCTTTAAGGTAAGTATAGATGGGTCCATACCAAGGAGAGTCATGTCCATGTAAAAGAGCAACAATTTGGGTGTCAGGAAGGTTGAATGCTGATTTTACCAACTCTTCCACCAAGAACTCATACTTCTCATTTTGATTTGGTTTTTGTCATAACGAAGCCAAGGTAGCCATGGCATCTACTGCTCTATTCTTTTCTCTTGGAATCTGTTCAAATGTGATCAAAGCAAAGTACTTCTTCCATCCATCAATCAAGGTTTTATATTTCATCAATTTTATATCTTTGGTATTGTATTCATTATTAACCTGATTGATTATGAGTTGGGAATCGCCATACACTTGTAATTCTACAATATTCCATTCCAAAGCCATTTTGATGCCAATGACTAATGCCTCATATTCTGCTATGTTATTGGTGCACGAAAATAAGAGTTTATAGGACTTTGGAATGGTGTACCCTTGAGGGGTAACCAATAATATACCTACTCTAGAACCTCCTTGTGTATAAGATCCATCAAAATATAATTTCCATGTCTTTGCTTCTATGTTGACAATTGCTACATCTAGAAATTCAATTTGAATGGTTTGTGTAGACTCCATTGGGTTATTTGCTAAGTGATCTGCTATCACTTATCCTTTAATTGCTCTTCTATCAACATATTCAATGTCGAATTCACTTAGGATCATGACCCATTTTGCTATTCTACCTGTTAAGGCAGTTTTACTTAGCAAGTATTTGAGAGGATCAATCTTGGCAATTAATTTGATCTTATGCATCAACATATAATGTCTTAGTTTTTGAGATGCAAAGACCACTGCTAGACATGCTCTTTCCATGAATGAATAATTTAGTTCATATTTTATTAAGGTTCTACTAAGATAGTAGATTGCCCTTTCTTTTCCTTGCTCATCTTCTTGTGCCAACAATATGCCTAGAGACCTTTTTGTGGCTGATATGTATAACAACAGTTCTTTGCCCTTGATAGGTGACATAAGAATAGGTGGGTTTATCAAATAAGTCTTCAAAATAGAAAAGGCCTTATCACATTCTTCATCCCACGTAAATGTAGTGTCCTTGTGTAGCAATCTGGTGAAGGAGTGACACTTTTCTGCTAATTGAGATATAAATCTCCTTATTGATTGAATCTTTCCTTGTAGTGACCTCATTTGGTTAATGTTTCTTGGAATCTCCATCTCTAGAATGGCTTGTACTTTTTCAGGATCAACTTCAATTCCTTTTGCTGATACTATATAACCCAATAACTTGCCGGATTGGACACCAAAGGCACACTTCTTTGGGTTTAATCTAACTTTGAATTGTTCTAACCGAATGAATATTTTTCTTAGGATTTGTAAATGTTCTTCTCTATTGTGGGACTTTGCTAGAATGTCATCCACATAATATTCTAAGAAAGTGTGCATCATGTCGTGGAAAATAGTTGTCATGGCCCTTTGATATGTAGCTCCAGCATTTTTAAGACCAAAGGGCATGACATTCCAACAAAAAGTACCCCAAGGGAAAGTAAATGCTGTCTTTTCTTGGTCTTCAGGAGAAATCTTTATTTGATTATAGCCACTAAATCCATCCATTAATGAGTACATTGTGTGACCTGCTATCAGATCCACTATGGTATCTATGCTTGGCAATGGGAAGTCATCTTTGGGACATGCAAGATTTAAATCTCTGAAATCCGTACACACATAGATAGATTTATCATGCTTAGTAACCGACACAATGTTAGAGATCCAATCAGCGTATGCTATTGTTCTTATGAACCCCACCTTTAACAATTTTTCCAATTCTGCCTTGACTAGGAGAGCCACATGTGGGTGCATTTTCCTTAGTTTTTGCTTCATAGGTTTAACTCCAGGTCTAACATTTAGATGATGCATTATGAAATTAGGATCCAGTCCAGGCATGTCGGCATATGACCATGCAAAATTCACTTGTTGTTCTTGGAAGAATTTGATAAAGTCCTCTCTTTCAAGAGATGTAAGTGATGTAGCCAAGTGTATGACCTTTGGATCTACTTCCGTACCAATGTTAACTTTTTCTGTTGGTTCTATAAGAATAGATGACCTTTCTTCTTCATGTTCAGGCAAAGTATCCAATCTCTCTTCTAATGGTGCCACAGTTGGGTTTTCACCAAAAGAAACATCTTTTATTTTCATTATTTTTGGTTCTAATGGTGCCACAGTTGGGTTTTCACCAATAGAACTTCTCATTTTTTTATTTTTTTTCATTTTTTTCTTTTTTTGACTAAGAGATTGGACCCTTGCTATTTTCATTATGTCCACATTGAGTTCATTGGTGAAAGAGGGTTCAACCGCATTGAGGTATTGGTTTGTGGCTTGGTCATTTGGGAAGTAAAGTAAGTCATGTGGTTCAGTTTGATCCCAATCAATGAGGTCCGAGTGCATCAAAATTAAGGAATTATTGGGTAAGGTATCATCAATAGGATTTATGGACATGACTTCATTTGAGGGTTCATACATTGTATCATTTAGATCTATGATGTGCGCTTCCTCAAGATGATCCATGGAAGCAGGGTCAAAGTCCCCTTCGCTCGAATCCTCGTCAACCTCTACGGGAAACAATGTGGGAAAAGCCACAAGTGGGTTAAAACAAACATTTGAATTTCCCTCCTCTGAAGGTGTCCAAAATGTTTCTATCCATGCTCCACTATTAGATGCTTGTTCTATATTAGGCCTTTGAATAGGAGGTTCTTCATTAATTGAAGCATCTTGTTTTGGGATTTTTGCATAAGTATGTATAGCAATGACTTCTTTATCTTGACATGACTCCTATGATAAATTATCTGATTCATAATCCTGAGAGTCATCACTATCTCCTTCGGATTCTAATGCATTTATTTGAGGATGAAAATCATGCATTGGACTTGAACTTTCTCCTTTGTATTAGAAACCTACTTCGTATTTTTCATGACTTGCCCTCCAAATAGGTTCAATAGGTTCTAATAACCCTCTATTTCTTTGGCCTAAAGGTCCTCTTCCTTTGTATCCCATCTTTTGTATAATATCAAATCCTTTCCCATATTGTTCGGTTTGTATATTGACATGCTGAATTCTTTCCATGGGAGTGTCTAAGGTATCATCCTCATCATGATAAAGCCATTGAAGGACTTCATCTTCTTCCTTATCCCATGTTGCTTTGCTATCTTCCCTCACAAAATAAGAATTATACTTATGTGGAAGATGTTCTTTTGAGGGTTTACCATGTGATTTGGGAGATATGGGCATGTCAAATAGAGAAACTGAATATTCTCCTACTCCTTTTGAACTAATCTTGCATTGTTTGTCAAATTTGTTCATCATCTCACTCATGTGTTGGTAATGATCTTCTTTAGCTTTTTCCTTTTCCTCTTTTGTAGGTTTGTAGATCACTGTCTCCAATTTAGGTGCTAAATATGGACTTTCCATTATATTTGGGCCCTTGTAGCTCACTTTTTCCTTGCCCTTAGTTGATGTAGTTGAGCTAGCTTGAAGAGGATTTTGTGCATCTTCATTGGTGATTCTTGGAATAACTCCTTCACAATTATGTGGAATGTATAATTCATGCAAGGGTTTGAGTGCATTACAATATTGGAATGGATTTGAGTCTCCTCCAACTGTGATTTCTTCACCCATGTATGGAACTTGATGCATTGGTGGTATGTGGATGGGACGGCTTGCATCTCATGAATCCATGGTCTTCCCAATAAGATGTTATAAGTTAATTTCATGTCCAACACTTGACACTTGGTTTCCTTCTTGACTGGTCCCACTTGGATGGGCAATACAATCATGCCTTTATAAGCTCTTTCAGCTTCATCGTAAGCTTATATGGTGATTTTCTTTGTAGGGTCAATGCAAGACTCAGATAAACCTAAGGATTTTACAAGACTTAATGTGCAGATGTTAAGACCAGCCCCTCCATCAATAAGGGCTCTTTTGACTCTATGCCTTTCGATCAAAACCTCTATATGTAATGGCAAATTTTGAGGATGAGTTATAGACATGTCATCTTGATTGGAAAATGAAAGACAATGAGGAGCCACAAGATGTCCTACCATATTTTGAAACTTTTCTTCCCCTAAGGTAGTAGAAACATGTGTCTCTTCTAAAGCTTTTTCTAAAATCTCTTTATGATTCGGTGACAACTTTAATAACTCTAAGATTGAGATTTGTGCTGGAGTACATTGCAATTGATCCACCAAACTATAAGGCCTTGCTGCTGTAGGAGGTTGTTTGACCACAATGTTGGATTGTGGGATATTGGTGTTTTGAGGGACTATCCCTTGTAAAGTCATTCTAGAATTCTGCCCTCTTGTAATGACATTTGTTGCTTCCTTTTGAGATTGTTCATTAATTATTATAGCATTAACAATATGATCATATGATGGTGCAAAGTTGAGATTATTGGCACTTTGTTTCTTGCCATTTGATGACTCACCTTTATCATGTTTGTAAAAAGGTTGTTTGAAGGCCGTATGATCTTCATTATTTTGGGGTCCATCAACGGTGATTATGTTATTATCTATCAAGTCTTGCACCACATTCTTTAATTGTAGACATTCATTTGTAGTGTGTCCCCAAATCCTATGATATTCATAATGATTCTTAGCATCCCACCAGCCCGGCTTGTTGTCTGGTTCATAAGGCTTAATAGTAGGTGATGTAATAAAATTGTTAGCCATGAGAGCCTTTAATGCAATTTCAAGTGATTCTCCCAAGGGTGTAAAGTGTCTTGAAGGAGTGGGCTTCAAATACTTATCATACTTGCTGTTTCGATCCTTGTTTCCTTGATTATTCTTGTTGGCATTGTTGTTATTGTTGGAAGGTGCATTATATGCTTGATTAGTATTATTCACTTGATTGGGTGTCTTTGTAAGGGCAAATGAAATCACCTTCAAGTTGCTGGATTCCACTACACCATCATTAACAATGCCTTTGTTGTTATTGTTTGCAGCATAACGGCTATTGTTATTGTACCAACCTTTATTTTGATTGTTGTTATTGTTGGTATTGTTGTTGTTGGAGTTAGAGTTGTTCTTATTTTCCTTGTACAATTTCAGCTCTCCACTCTTAATCAACACTTCTTCCATTGTAACTTCGTTATCAATCAAATCTTGGAAGGTTTTAGGACATTGCATCCTTAGTCTATAATTTAATTCGCTGCTTAAACCGTTAATAAAGATATCCATTTTCTCTTTTTCCAGTACACTTCTTGGATATCTAGCAAATGCAGTCCTCCATCTTTGCAAGAATGTGAGGAAGGCTTCTCCATCTTGTTGCTTCATGTTACATAACGTTATCATTGTGACCTCATGTTTGATGTTATAGGAGTAATGAGTCATGAATTTAGAAGCTAATTCTTCAAAGGTTTTGATGCCGGATGGTAGTTTTGAAAACCAATCCATGGCGTATCCTCCCAAGCTTCTTGGGAATAGTCTCATTAAATAGGTTGTATCATGCATGAATTCAAGACTCAATGCACAAAACCCCCAAAGATGATCATGTGGGTCAGATGTTCCTTCATAACTATCATACTTAGGAAATGTTACATTAATGGGAAAAGGCACCATGACCAAACTCTTATCGAATGGAAAAGGACATAATGTTTCAATAGAGAAAGGCTTAGGAGCCCCGTTTTGTTTCAAATTGTCGATTTCCATTTGTAATGCCTTGAATTGTTCCCTTATTGCTTCCATAGGGTCTTCTATTTCCTTGGGCTTTAGTTGTTCTATGTCAAAATCTTTAGGTAGCTTTACCCTTGTTTGTATCAAGTCCATGAAGTATTTTTCTTTATCCATACGCATGGTCTTTTTCATTAGTTCTATGAAATAAGGACATTGTCTTGCCTCTAACGCCTTTTCATCCGTGGCTTCTCCCGCAGTTGGGGGTAGGTTTGTATTATGAGGAGGAGGTAAGTTGTTGCCTTGTGAATTTGCTTCTTGGGAATTAGGATCTCTTCCTCCATTATTAGAATTTCCTTGATTGTTGTTAGGATCCATACCCCAATTCATGTTGTTTCCTTGGTTGTTAGGATCGGTATTTCCTAGGGTGCCGCTAAACATCTTGTTAGTGTCCTTTTCCTTAGCGGGTTTTTCAATCACTCGTGAAGTAATGAAAGTGTCCCCCGGAAATGGGAGCTCTTCTCATTTGTAGGTCCCGTCTATTTGTAATGTTTTCTTTATAGAGTGTGATCTTGTAAGAATAGGCATGAACAAACTTTAAGGGTATGTTGACTTCTTCTTTTGATAAGCTGGTTTTTTGGAATAAGGTAAAGGTTTTTGATCAATCTTAAATGGTTTAGAATCTTAATGATGTTTTGATCAATAACTTTGGAATATCTTATTTAAAAATATAAAAACAATCTCAACACACACATCAATTTGGTACCATATCCCTAGAATGCTCTAATGTGTGTATTTTTGAATGTTTTCATAGGTTGAAACACAAGAATAGCTTCCATGCAATCTACCTAGCACATAATTGGTTCATAAACATGGATCTAATAGGTAGTTTTGCTATTTTACCGTTAGGTAGTAAGTTTTCCGTTTAAAATAGATCTTAGCCGTTCATCCCCCAAGTATGTTAAGGGGCTTCCCACATGCATCGAAGCACGATTTTGCACAATCCGTTAAGACTACTAGAGGAAGTTTGAAAGAGCTAAAATCCTTTTGTCGTGCACCCCATTAAGGATACCCGCGTTTCTTTTTATAGTGGGTCAGATTCTCGCGGCAAAAGCAAGTGTATCCCACTTTGGGCTGTCCCTCTCACCAGCCCTTTTAAGGCAATCTCAGGAGGCGAGCCCACTAAGTTTTAAACATGTTCATTTGAAAGCATGAAAAGTGGATTTGGTAGAGCAGGTTTGGGAATTTGATTCACTCAAAGAGTGAAGAGCATATCCCTATTGCTTTTCCCTTATCCCAAACACTCACAATCAATTTGGTTCTTTTTCAACCCCGTGACAAAGGGGTTCTTAGAATTGAAATGTTTGTTCTTTTCCTTTTATGATTAAACTATGTTTTGAACTTTGAAAATGCCACAATTTAAGGGAAGTTTGCAAGCTTGATGAGAGAAATACCTCAAACGATGCTAGCAAAGGCTAGGCGCATTTTTAAGTAGTAGATTTTCTCATTTTCTCTCCAAATGCTTCCCTTACCTTAATGAAACATTCCCTCCACTAGAAAATTAGTCGGCACAAACAAACAAAGTGAGGAGAAACCAAAATCAACGCTTAGAATGCTACAATTTCGATTATGCTTTTTATGCCTTCTTTTTCTTCAAAATTTGTAAAATTTTTACAAACTTAGGGACTAAACTCCCAATTTAATGATACGTATTTCTATTTGTAAGCATCTACAACAACAATGTATTTAACATATAACTCTACATCCCTTTCTAAGTCATTGTTGAGAACAAAGGTGGTGTGTACCCGATTTTCCTTTCTTATCCTCTTAGCAATCAATTTCTCCTTTAAGTTATGCCTTCTCTCTAGTTTTTGAACTTTCTTATGACAGACCATACTCCTGAGATAGAAAAAAAATGGACGTGAAGTCAGAATACAGTCATTATTTTAACATTTTTGATAAAATATAAAAGTATAGCCACACGACATTATCCAGACTGTACGCGAGATCTAATTTAACAAAGATGTGATTACTTTAACCGCGAGTGTCACCTTGAGGGGCTCAAGTGAGATTAAAATAACTAGGTGCGATATCAACTTTTACCTACACGTGAAATCTTTACCAGATGCGACAACAGTCATTATTTTGATAAAATATAAAAGTGCAGCCAGGTGACATTGTCTACACTATACGCGAGATCTAATTTGGCAAAGACATGATTACTTTAACTGCGAGCGTCACCTTGCGAGGCTCAAGTGAGATTAAAATAACCAGGTGCGATATCAAATCTTATCTACGTGTGAAATATTTATCAGACGTGACAAACTGATGCTATAAAAGCGATATCTAATTTATCAAAGGAGACATTTCAAATGACAATAGCGAGAAATTAAATCAATAAAGTAGAGTACTCCCTTCACACCAGACGTAAAATGATTCCTCAGCCGCGGCTTTTTAAGTTTGATTAAGTGACATTTAAATGACCAAAGGCATCAATCCTTTATCCAAAATGTGAGAGTTTAATTTCTGAACGTGTGATTTCTTTCACAAAAGTGTGATTCTACAGGCTAAAACATGTAAAAGTCCAAACTGTAGGTGATATTTTAATTCGGCATCCACGACATTTCTTTGCTTTAGGCGTGACTTCTTTACTGGCAGGCGTGATTTCTTCTCTGTAACCTGCAAACAGCGAGCAAATTCATGCAATTCTAGCCTAAATTTTGCAAATAACATGAAAATAATGATGAATTTGAGGCCTAGGGCCCCACGGTGGGTGCCATTTGTGTGTGAGTGATTTACACCTTCATGAAATAACAAGATTTAAAAGACAATTACACTATTCAAAACAAACTAATCTAAATAATGCACAATTAATCTAAATATCTCATGGATCTCTAAAATAAAGTGGTAAATGAGGCTCTCAGCTATGATCCTCACTAGTGACACTCTAAAGATGAGAATTAAGCTATATGATATGCAAATTTAGATCTATTCTATCAAATTCTAGCTCTATTTGATGAACAATCTACTATGATCAAAGCAATTTAAGCTAATTAGCAATGAAAAATGATAAGTGAGTGATGTGGATGCAAATTGCCAGAGCTTTGCTGCAATTCAAAGATATGGAGTGGATGAATTATGCTTCTAAATGCCTTCAATATATAAGATTTTCCCAAGGGTAGGGGGTAGAGTGAGATAACCATGGTTATGCTTGGGTAAGGTCAATTGGCTTTGCTTTGTCCATAAATGGGGGGACAAGGAGGGGACAATCATTTAAATGGTTTCAAAAGGCTGGACCATTTCAACAAAAGTGAGTGATTTGTGTCCATTTTGTCTCCTTTTTGCTTTGTTGAGGGAAATTAGATTTATTAATTAATTAAAGTAATTAAATTTAGCCATGAAGGGTAAGATGTTCATTTTGATTTTTGCTTTCAACAACTATGTCATTAATTGAATTTAATCAATTTCGTAGTGTTTTTCCCCTTTTCAAGCTTTATTTAATCATTTAATCATTTAATTGAATTTTCCTTTGATTTGAATTGTCTTTGTTCCATTTATTGATTTTTCGTGCTATTTGATGATTTGTTGCACCTTTTTATTGATTTAAGCCTTTTGCCAATTTTCCGTGTCTATAGTAAGATTGTGAAAAAATAGTCCAAACATTCTCCCAAATAACAAAGATAGTGTAAAAATTACAAGAAGCCACTTGAACCATACAAAATCATGGTAAAATCTTACAATGAACCACTTCGGTATTGACCATGTGGTGTAGGATCCATGACGTTCCACTACAAACATATAAATGAAAAAATATATTAGTGAATTGTATAATTGGTTGTATGCAAATGATGCAAGGAATTATAGGGGAGAATGATTGTTGTGTAAAAAGATATGATCATGTAAGTTTAATAAAACACAATAATATCATTGAAAAAACAATGTAGTAATCATGGGAAACATGAACTAATCATGAACATACACATGTAAAAAAAGGAAATAAGGTGTGCACTCTCAATGTTGCTCCCAATAGAGAGAGAATTGAAAAAGTGATTAGCTAAAGGGCTAAATAAGAACATGGAAGCATAGATATATATAATATCAGATGTGATTGAATGTAGGCACAAGTATATGTTGTGTAAAATATAATTATATAAGCATAACAAAATCTAGACAAATGTTTTTGTGTTCGTGTACATATATATGTATATATAAATATATATACTCACACACATACATATACATACATATATGTATGTATGTGTACCATCCTAAAAAGTTAGCACCCATGATTGGATGCTTTATTAGGACCTATTAGACCCCATTGTGTGTTTTTTGAGATCATATGTCCATTATGCTTGATCCTGGTAAGCTAATTTCACCTTTCCCACACTTTTTCACTCCTCCCAAGACCTCATTAAAATTTTGGCTCATTTCTCATGGGACATGTTGCCAATGGCATCATGTCCCTGAGTTTTGGGGCCCAAATTTCACCCAGAGCCTAATGTTGGGGTTTTAGTTGGAGAAAAGTTTTTGTGGTTGGCCTAGATCAATTTTGAATCCCAAAATGATGGAGTAAGTATAAAAACCCCCCATCTCTCCTAATTTTGTAATCAATAACTACACTCAAGCATTTGGCAATCAAGTTATCAAGAGTTTCAAGCAGTAGAGTAATCAAATTCAAGATTTGAAGGCAAGCACCCAAGATCAAGATCTCCAAGTCTCCAATTATTCAAGATCATTCAATTCAAATGAAATATTCTCCATTTCATGAAATTTTCTCTCCCATTATGTCCAATTAGAGGACTTTTCAATCAAGCAAGAAGATCCATCCTTTCATCCACCTATTTTATCCTTCTTTGCAAGTGAGCATCAAGTGTATCTGCATACAAGATCTAGGAGTGACATTCATAGATATATGCATTTTTTAGGGAATCCTTGATTCTACATCACATTCCAAGGTCAAATATTTGGATCTCAAGTACATTCAAGCATCTTCATGGGTATGAGCAATTTCTACATCCATCCATGAGGGTTTATGCAAGGTGAATCTATCATTTATCTTTTTACATACTTTCCTTCATACAATTTCATTTCATTTTCAAGGTTGATTCCTAAATAGGGTTTTGAAAAAGGTAAGCCCCCCTTAGACAACCTTTTCCCCTTTATTTTGTGTGCAGGAACAAGTTATGGAGCTATCATAAGTTTTTTGGGTAGATCAGCAGTAGCTAGATAATTTGTGAAAAATTCAAATGAAAACACCAAGGAAAAGTCACCATTCCTATCATGTCCCAAGTACATGTCACTAATGTAGTCATGTCCCTAGAATTTTAAACTCGGAGTTCATCTACAAGTTAGATCTGTCTTCTGGTTTAAATTTTGTATATTTTAGCTCATTATTTATCTATATCAATTTATTTTTAACAGTTTTTCAGTTACTTTCCTAATTAATCATTTAAATTACTACATTTCATCATTTCCATTTTTATAATCACATATTTTATCAAAGGATCATTGTCTCACTTAGTGTTTGAGTCTACTCTTGAACCTAGCGGGGCATCTTCCTTTCGAAATGTGCAATTCATGAAAATGGGAAGTGATTTTCCTATCTATATATTGCTTCCCTTTTATTTATGTATATTTTTTGTGACCTTAACTCATAACATTTCAATTCTTATTTTGGTAGTTAAATCCTCTTTGCATAGCTAGATTTACTTTGTATACTTTACATTTGATGGTTAGATGTGCTTTTCATATTGCTATTTTTCTTAGTTGAATTGTATATATCTCTCAAAAATTTCATTTACATTAGATATATATTTATTTCATTTTCATTTGCATGAATGTTATTACATTGATTCCTAATTATATCATTCCATTTAGTATAATACATAGACTTATGGGCTCCTTTGATCCTAAGCCTTCTATTTTTCCTAGGAATCTTGATAAGACAAACATGCATACTAATGACATTAATCCTAGTATCGAGAAAAAAACTCTTCTCGCTCTTCTCATGATGTAGATGAGGCCTTAAGATTCCATCCTATGCAATTTTTAAAAAATTCCAATGACTTTGAAAATTTTGAGAAAAGGTTAGGACAAGAAAACTCTAATCTCGAGGTCATTTCCATTGTAGAAGGTTTGAGGAAGATAATTCATAATGATATGACCATGGTGTTAATATCTTGTGTAGTATCTCTCATCTCATTGATAACAATGTCAAGCCTATTCGATATTATGATTAATATCTAATTTTCATTCCACCTACCACTAGTATTGAGACCTTCATGCCTATCTCTATCTCCATTCCTAGTGTGTCTACTTACACTCCACCTATCATAACATTTTCCATTCAAAATCTCAACCCTACGCATGGTAGCATTCCTAATCCCATTATTCCACTATTCCTTCAAGTGTGCCTTTTTTTTAACCTTCATCTATTCCCACTTACAATAGTGTTCCTTTTCATACTCTACCATTCCTTCCATTTCTCATTATTCTCCAAACATTTCAAACATATCTCCTTCTACCGATTCTACTATTAGTATCTTGGCTCAAATGGTGTCTTCCTTGCAAAAAATTTTTTCTCCAATGACTCAATCCAAGTTCAACATTCCTACTTATGATATTTTTAGTCCTTTTTCCTTGGATATAATATGTGTACATCATTATTCTGCAATATATGGAGACTCCTCATCTTGAGACTTATCATGGTAAAGGTGATCCTTTGGACCATGCCAAAACCTTTCAAACATTTTGTAGTGATTCTATAATGATCATAGGTTCATTGCTAAGTTTTTTACTAGAACCTTTCGAGACAAAACCTTGCAATGGTATTTTTATTTGCCTCCTTATTCTAATGACTCTTTTCAAAAGCTTGCTAATGATTTCATAAAACAATTTCAAAATAATATTGTTCCTAAGATTTATTTGACTAATTTAATGCATTGTAAATAAGGTGTTAAAGAAAAAGTGACCGATTTTATTGGTATATTTAAGCATTTGCATGCTTAGATTTCTAATCCCATGTTTGATATTTATGTGCAATGTATTTTCATTTCTAATTTACAAAAAGACATTAGATATAAGATTCTACTTTCCAAATTCTCTTCTTTTACTCAATTGTGTGCAGTGCTTCATAATTATCAGCTTCAAGTGAGTTAGTTTGAGAGTTTTACTCTAATGGATCTAGTTGATAAGAGTGATGTTGCATCCTTTAACAAGTTTCAAAAACCAAATAATTTCATTAAGATCAATAGTTTATCCAACAATGTTGATGAGAAAATGGCAAGAACATCCAAAGGTGTGGCTCCTTTGTCATATGTATTTAGATCTTTTTGTAATTTTACTCAACTTTCTAAATCTTTTCATAATGTGATGTTGAAACTGATTAATGCTAAAGTGTTAACTCTTCCTCCTATTAAACCGATCTACACATCCAAACCTTTTTGTAAATCCTTTGATCACAAAGCTTTTTGTTAATACCATCGTCAACCTAGTCATGATACTAAATTTTTTTTTGTTTGAAATATTTTATTCAAGACCTCATTGATTCTAATACTATATCTATTGAGGGTGTTAATGATCAAGGAAACAAATCTGTAGAACCTCCCAACCAAAAATTGCAAATCTATACCAACCTTTTTCCATCTCAATTGACCAATACAATTGATTCTACCAATTTTTTCCTTCTTCCACTCATGGTGTTGATTATGATGATAAGTATATTGAATTTAATAATTTTTTCAACCTCATTGATCAATCCCCACCTGAACCTAAACCCAAATTTGAACATGAGCTTTGCATTACCTTTGATCCTAGTGAGACAATTAAAGCACCTAATGGTCCTCTTTACATTGTTGTATAGGTTAATGATTTTTATTCTCATGGTGTCCTTATTGAGCCTAATTACATGGTGAATCTATTAATTGAAGAATATCTTTACAATAGACAATTGCAATGTGATTTCTATGATAAATATGATGTTATGATCCAAAGTTGCAATGTTTACCTTTATCCTACCCATAGTTCTATTACATTTCCCATAGAAGTTGGTGGTAAAAATTTAGATGCCACCTTTTTTGTCATCCAAAATTTTGATCAAACTCAAGTCAAAATTGGTCTTCCTTGGCTTACCTCCATGAAAGTTGTAGCTTCTCCTATCCATAAGTGTTTTAAATCTCCTGACAATGGATAAATCATGACTATTAATTATAATCTCTATCAACCTTCAGTACCTCAATAGTCTATTGACCTTGATTTCTTTTGTCCTTTTATGCCTCAACCAACTCAACCCTGTAGGGATAATCCCTTTTTATCATATTAGAAATAAAAAGTCCAAAATATTTTTGAACTTAACAATCCTAAGGATGTTCCATCTCCTTGCCTTAGACTTGGACTTCTCCATATACCTCCTATATATGATTTTGTTCCACCTCTTATATCTTTTAAATTTTCTACAAATGTTATCTCCGAACCTAGTTAGGTTCCTTCCATTCTTCCTCCTAAGGAAGAAAAGGGCTTGATGTTAATTGATCTTGAACCAAACCCAATTTCCAGAAAAAACAAGCGTAATCATTATTCTCATGATCACTATCATAAATATCATGCTAGCACCTGTCAATGTGCCTCTCAAAACCTTTCTTTACCTAAAAAACCTACTGATTCTTTGATTCCCTTTGATCATTGTGATATTTCTATCAGGATTTAACTATATAGTTTTTTTGAGTCAAACTCATTGACCCATGTTTCATGAGTAGTGGTCACATGAATCCATCCCTCATGAGAATGAATGGAACACTTATCACTCATTGGATTTAGGTGATGCTCACAAAGGTGAAGCTCTGAGACTTCTTGAGAGGTCACCCATCCCAGTACTACACTATGAGAAGTCTTGGTGCTTCACCTCTTTGAGCATCACCTAGATCCAATGAGTGCTAAGTGTTCCATTCATTCTCACGAGAGATGGGTTCATGTGAACCACTACTCATGCAACATGGGTCAATGAGTTTGACTCAAAAAAACTACACAGTTGAATCCTAATAGAGATATCACAATTTAACTTTATGTGGAAAATATCTCCTACTTATCCATTTGATCAACCCATGCATAGCCCAAATGAAGAAGATAATTTGAAAAATATGAAACTGAACAAACATAATAATTCTATTTGTATCTTGGATTCTATTACAATTAATTTGGATGAAGAAGATACTCTTTATGATGATGCTTTTGATGTTCCTAATGAAATTAATGATGATATTCATGCTAGTGATTATGATGATATGTATGAGCTTGTTGATGTTAATCATGATTTACCAGCTATGTTTTCACAACAATTATCTCTTAATCCTAGTGATGAAAAAGGTGACTCATCTTTATAGCATGGTCCTTGTTTGGAATTGGCTATTATTCCATCTACCATACTTGATGTTTCTCCTCTTGCATGTTTCCCACCTTCTCTAAACACTCTAGACCAAGATGGGGGGGGGGGGGGGGGGGCGCAGGTGATATGCTTGACTATCTCCTCTTGTGCGATGGATTTTTTGTATTTTCTTGTTGAAATGTGCTTCCCCCATGATGTGTTTCTTGATATATATTTTGTTTATAGTTCTTTAGACAATCATTGTTTCTCCATTGGCACAAGGTTATAAAGGAATCGATCTGTCATAAAATTCCTCTATGTTTATCTCACTTATATATGTTGTTACATATTATGTCATGCATGTGTCACTATTCATAAATGTGCATTTGTGTTGTCTAATTGAGGATGAAGCAAAATGGTAGTTACCTATTCTTTTTGGTCTCCATGATGTCAACCCAAAAAGATTCTTCTTTGTGACTCCTATGTGACATTCTTCCATTCTCCTTGTATTTTTTCTACCTTTGGGGAATGATGACATTTCATTTTGATATAATAAATCATATATTATTATATGATCATATTGAACCTAGAGTTAGTAATCCCTTTTGTGCTTTATTTTTTCATGTGTTCATTTCCCTTGATTTTTCCTTTCTTGGGGGCATCTCACAATGAAAACATTTCTCATGGGTGTTTGTATGCTCTATTAAAGCATTTTCTCATGTTAAGGTGTTTGTAATCTCTTTAACGTGGGGGCATACACTCTACTCCTTGTTTCACATTTTTCACACACATACTCAATTATTCAATGAAAACTCCATCTTAGAGATGGCCAAAGAGACAATGCTTTACTTATGTTCATATTTTCATTGGATCCCTTAATGGAGACAATTATTTCTGTAAGGATTGATATTCCTTTCCTTGATCCCTATGGATAAAATGCTTTATTTAGGCATGATCTCTTATATAGATTCCTTAATAGAGATTATGGAATAATCTTCCTTTCCTTGATCTCTATAGAGAAAATTATTTCCTTAGGCCTGACCACCCTTGTCTAATCCCTTAATAGAGACAATGATTTCCCTAAGGACTAATCCTCTTTGATGGGTTGACTAGCATAACACAACTTGCTAGACTAATCTCTCTCTCTCTCTCTCTTTTGAGTGATGCATCTCTTATCTTGGTTTTGGATTTGATGAGGAGTTAAGTTGCTTGGGGGCTTGATTTTTCCTTATATCCTTTCCCTAGATAAGGTTTTTAATATGCATTGATCTACATTATCATAAGCATGATTTTTTCTGATACTCCCGCTAAACTGGGGGCTCAATATACCATCCTAAAAATTTAGCACCCATGATTGGATGCTTTATTAGGACCTATTAGACCCCATTTTGGTAATTTTTAGATCAATTATCTATTATGCTTGATCCTAAAAATCTAATTCCTATTTTCTCACACCTTTTCACTCCTCCAAACACATCATTCAAGTTTTGGCCCATTTTAGAAGGTACATGCCAAAAATGGGGTCATGTCCTTGGGTTTTAGGGCCCAGATTTTATCTGGAGCCCAATGTCGAGGTTTTAGCAAGAGAAAAGTTTTTTTGGTCAGCTTGGATCAAGTTTGAATCCTTAAATGATGGACTAAGTATAAAAATCCTACCTCTCCTCATTTTTTAATCAATAACTATACTCAAGCATTTGGAAATCAAGCTATCAAGATTTTCAAGCAATAGAGCAATTGGATTCAAGATTTGAAGGCAAGAACCCAAGATCAAGATCTCCAATTATTCAAGATCATTCAAGTAAAAGGAAATATTCTCCATTTGATGAAATTTACCCTCCCATGATGGTTGAGTAGAGGAATTATCAATCAAGAAATAATATCCATCCTTTCATCTACCTTATCTCTCTCTTTCTTTGCCAGTGATTATCAAGCATATCTACATCCAATATCTTGGAGTGGAATTCAATGACCTATGAATTTGTGAGGGAATCCTTGATTCTACATCACATTCCAAGGTTAAATATTTTAATATCAAGTGCATTCAACCATCTTCATGGGAATGAGCAATTTCGACATCTATCCATGAGGGATAATGCAAGGTGAATCTATCCTGTGCCTTTTTACATACTTTCCTTTATAAAATTTTATTTCATTTTTAAGGTTGATTAATAAATAGGGTTTGACCAAGAAAAAACCCCCTTAGACAAAATTTTCCCCATTTTTCTATGTGCATGAATAGGTTATGGATTTGTTGGAACTTTTCTATACAGATCAGGAGCAGCCGATCAATCTGTGAAAAATTCAAGTGAAAACACCAAAGACAAGTCACCATTCACATCATGTCCCAAGTACATGTCACCAATTCTACCATGTCCCTAACATTTTGAGCTTGGATTTTATCCACGGGTCAGATCTATCTTCTGGTTTTTCTTTCTCTACATTTTAGTTCACTGTTTGTCTGTATCAGTCTATTAATAGTTTTTCAGTCACTTTCCTAATTAATAATTTAAATTAATAGATTTCATCATTTCCATATTAATAATAACATATTTATTGAAGGATCATTGTCCCACTTAGTTTTTGGGTCTCCTCTTGAACCTACTTGGGCATCTTTCTTCTGAAATGTGCAATTCATGAAAACAAGAAGTGATTTTCATATCTATACATTGCTTCCCTTTTCTTTATGTACAATATGTATGTCTATATAAATATAAATATACTGGTGCATGAACCCCAACATCATGAAGGCATATTCTACATGTCTTGAAATTTTAGGACTTCTTAGGAAGAATAATGATCCCATTGTAAGACCTAGTGCCAAGATTTGGTCTTTATGAACCACTTGGTCAACTATGGTCATGGATCCTTGAAATTTGATATTTTGTGTTATTTTTAGTATTTTAGGTCTTTCTTAGGATTTTTAGTCTATTCATAACCCCTAGGCATGTGAGAAAGCAAGAATTGTTCACCTAGAGGAAGAAATGCAAAAAATGAAACTTTTGCATAAAAAGTTGCACAACTTCTTGTCGGCTTGACAAGTTTTTGAAAATTAGTTGTAAAACCTCCTCCCAATGGATCCATGGTTGAAATGGGGTTGTAACTATTGGAGGAATTCCTCATATATCCCTTACATATGGGAGGAGGGGATATGATGTACATTTTTGAAGCAAATCAATAAAAAGAGACCATTTTTCTTGCACACAGTGTATTGTTTGGTTTTGTACGATCTTGTAAAAACTCCTCAGAGTGTGAGACAAATGGAAGAATGAAGTGGGGTGAATTATCTTTCATTTGAACCTATTCTAAGCCTTTGATTCATTGGGTAACATAAGTTGTGGTGTTTTTAGTGAAACCAATCAACAAACCCTAGTTACCTAGGGTTTCCCTAAATAAATGTCTTTTCCTCCTCATTCCACGTTTGGAAAAATATAAGGTTTGGTGAAATGAGGGGAATGTGTATGTAATTTTTTAATCCCAAACCATTTTTTAGGTTTGTGTTATAAGTTCATTAAAGATCCAATTGATTCTTGGTTGACATCTCTATGTGGCAACCGGTGAATATAATCAACATTCGGTGATAGAGGCATGTCAAGATTGAATCAAAGGCTCAAACTAAATATTTGGAGTGTATTTGACATAGAGATCATCCTTAATTCCATGGTTGATCTCTTCAATCCATTCTGTGGGTACTTCCTTTGTTAACCAGTCCTAGTAGGGGCAATTAGGCCTCTTGAACAAGTAATTGTTTGGGCACTGAATGTTAGAGTCACATCCTTTGATTCAAGGTAGAGTTGTAACTCAAAAAAGGGTGTCTAAAATTTCTCTTTGTTTCCATGATCTTTTGGAGATTTAGGGAGTTGTGTCAATTAAACCAACTAAGAAGGGCTAAAAGGAAATTGGGTGCCTAAAGAAGGAAGTAACATGACTAGAAGTGTAGAGGGATCCTAAATGGTGGATTTATGTCTCATTGACCCTAAATAAGGTTTAGGAAAGTTGATACAACCCCATTTCCTTAGTTTCATATTTCCTCTTATGTTACCCATAATGGCTAGTGTAACCAAATAGGGTCACTATGGAGATTTCTCAACTCAATTCAAGAAGAACTTGAATTAGTTGTTTTGAGGAGCAATGTAATGGTGAGAAATTTTTTTTTAAGGTGTGGAGAATATGGTTCATGGCCTTTTCAATAAATTAAGGTGATCAAACCCCTTTGGGAAAAGACCAACCATAAGCTCTGCATCAAGTGGTATCAAAGCTTAGGATTAATTCTTACAAACAAGATAAGATGTCAGAAGGTGATAGATAAATCAATGTGAGAATGACTAAGATAGAGTTAGCCAAACTAGTCAGGGAATAGATTGCTGATAACAGAGCAATGAGGGTTGACAATCAAGCCTTAAGAGAAGAGTTGGAAAGACTCAAGGGGAGACTAGACAAGATGACTGATGGATACTCTGGAAATGATGAAGAAGGGGATGCTGAAGAAGTCCCTGAGAAGGAGGAAGAAGAAGTTCATGTAAACCAGAGACCCCTCTTGAATGCTCTTAAATCCATGGAGAGGAGAACCTTGGATGAAAAGATAGACTTGCCTAATTTTAGTGGGAAAATGGATCTTGACTTAGTAATGGACTGGATAGAGTCCTTGACAAGTTTCTTTGAATGTGAAGATATACCAGAGTGACAGAGAGTAAAAATTGCAAAATCCAAGTTAAAGGGAGGAGCCTTGACTTGGTGGAACTCCATCTAGACTCAAAGGGTGAAGAATGGAAAGAGTATGATATCATCATCAAACAAGATGATAACATTGGTGAGGTAAATATATGTCCCTAGATACTATGGGGTGCAACTCCATAGAAATATGAAAAATCTTAGACATAAGGATATGGATGTAAACACATATACCGAGGAGTTTCAAAAATTATGCATGAAGGCTAGAAAAAAGGAGACAAAAGAAGAAAAATGGGCAAGATACATCAATGGATTGAAGTTCCCAATCCAAGAGGACCTAAGTATACACACACCTAAGACAGTACACAAATACTATCAACTAGCATTGAAGGTAGAAGACAAGTTAAGGAGGAGACATGAGAAAAATAACAGAGGAAAGGGAAATAATAGCAACACCAACAAGAAATTCAAAGGTAGAGGAAAATATTTTGGAAGAGGACAGTCTCTAAGACCTTTTGGAGAGCAAGGACAATCATAAAAAGAGCAAGGAGAGTCAAGCTCTAGAGGCAACTATAGAGGAAGAAGAACATTTGGAAGGGGGAGATTTGGTGGAAGGAACAACGGCCCTTTAAAATGCTTCAACTATAACCAGTTGGGACACCATGGCACTAGATTTCCTAAGAAGATGGGACCAAACCACCAAGGAGAGAGAAGAGTACAATTATCCAAAGAAGATAATCAAAGAAACACTTCAAAGGAGATTGAACCAGAAGGAGATATATGCTTGATGATGAGGCAGAACTTGCTACAAATGCCCCAAGGCAAAGAACCACCACAAAGGATGTCATTATTCAGGACCAATTGTAAAATCCATGAAAGGGTATGTAAACTAATCATTGATTCTAGTTCTATTGAAAATTTAGTATCTAATGAGATGGTTCAAAAGATAAAAGTACAAATATTCCCACATCCCTATCCTTATAATGTTTATTGATTAACTAAGGGTCAACAAATAGTGGTTAAAGAACAAGATTAGGTAGAGTTTTCTATAAGTGATTACATAGATAGAGTATTATGTGATATAGTAGACATGGATTTTTTCCATCTACTCCTAGGTAGACCATGGAAATATGACATGGATGCCACTCATAATGGTAGAAAGAATACATATACCCTTATCCAAAATGGTGTCTCTCTCACAATCAAGCCCCTACCATATACAAAATAAGAAAAAGAGCCAGTGGTGATAGTGGTAGGAGAAAATAAAATAATTGAAACAATAAAAGGAGAAGATACAAGAGGATATGTCTTGATCCAAAAACCAAAGGATACAACAATAGCACACAAAGAGAAGTCAGTGCCAAGGGAAGTCAAAAAACTACTTGAAACCTACCATGATGTAGTTTCTAGTGACTTGCCCTCATCCCTCCCACCCATAAGGGATATAAGTCATCAAATTGACTTTGTACCTAGTGATTCATTGTCTAGTAAGGCCCCTTACAAGATGACCCCCACTCAAAATGCATAAATTTCAAACCAAGTGAAAGATCTTCTACAAAAAGGCCTAATCCAAAAGAGCCTAAGCCCTTGTGTAGTCCCATTAGTCCTAGCACTAAAGAAAGATGGAACATGGAGGCTCTATACTAATAGTAGGGTAGTGAATAAAATAACCATTAAATATAGATTTCCAATCCCAAGGATTGAGGACTTGCTAGATCAATTGGGTAATGCTTCGTATTTCTGAAAATTTGATTTAAAATCTGGTTATCATCAAATAAGGATAAAACCAGGTGATGAATGGAAGAAAACATTCAAGACCACAGAGGGTATATATGATTGGCTTGTCATGCCATTTGGGTTAATAAATGTAACCTCCACCTTTATGAGACCGATGAATTAACTTTTTCATGACTACAATGGTCAATTTCTTATTGTTTACCTTGATGACATTTTAATTTTTAGCAGTAGTTTGGAGGAACATCTCAAACATTTGGAAATGGTAATAAGAAGGTTACATGAACACAAATTACTGATAAATTTGGAGAATTGTATCTTTTTGCACAGAGAACTCATTTTTTTGTGATTTGTGATCTCCCAAGGGACACTCAAGATGGACCCCTCAAAGGTGGATGCTATAGTCAATTGGACACCTCCCAAAAAGAAAGGTGATGTAAGAAGTTTTCATGGCTTGGCAACATTTTATACAAAATTAATTAAAAATTTCAATCACATGTGTGCACCTATGTTAGATACAATCAAAGGTGGAAAGAAATTGAAATTTGTTTGGACTAAGGACGCTAACAATGAATTTGACTACTTGAAAGCAAGAGCAGCACAGTACCCCATCCTCACACTCCCTGATTTTAAGAAAGTATCCACAGTGGAGACTGATGGAAGTAACTTGTCTATAGGAGTAGTGTTAAGCTAGGATAGAAAACTAGTAGCCTTCTTCTTAGAAACACTCAATGATGCCAATAAGAGATACTCCACTTATGACTTAGAGTTATATGCCATGGTACAGGCCCTTAAGAAATGGAGGCATTACCTTTTTCCCAAGGAATTTGTTATTTTTATGGACAATCATGCTTAAAGCTATTTGAACACATAAGACAAGTTAAGTGTCAAAAACATTAAGTGGATGGAGCAATTCCAAGCCTACTCATTCTCAATAAAATATAAGAAAGGTGTAGCCAATAAAGTGGTTAATGCACTAAGGAGAAGAATTTTCTTGGTCCAAGAGATACAAATCAAAAGAATTGTGATAAGTTCTCTAAAAGACCTCTACATTGAAGATCTAGATTATGGTGAGGCCTATGAAGTGTGTACTAAACTTGTGGACAAGTACCACACTAATTTATTAGATTTTATTATACAAGATGGCTTACTTTTCAAAGGAAACCAACTCTGCATTCCTAGGTGTTCCATGAGGGACAGCATAATCCAAGAAAAGAATTGTGGAGGAATGAATGGTCATTTTTGCCTGGAAAAAACATTAGAATGAGTTAGGAGGCATTATCATTAGCCCAAGATGCCAAATAATGTCAAAAAATTTGTACAAAGTTGTGTCATTTTCCAGAAAGAAAAGGGATTTTCAACCAACCAAGGACTTTACCAACCATTACCAATACCATCCAAACCATGGGAAGTAATCTCAATGGATTTTTTTATAGAGTTACCAAGGACTAAATAGGGATTTGACAACATTTTTGTAGCGGTTGACCATTTTAGAAAAATGGAACACTTTATTCCATGTGAAAGGACTCATGATGCATCACACATTGCCCACCTATTCTTCAAGGAAATTGTCATAATTCATGGGTTACCTCATTCAATTGTCTCAGATAGAGATGCAAAGTTTCATGGTCACTTTTGGAGGACATTGCATAAGAAGTTGGGTACAAATCTGCAATTTAGTTATGCCTACCATCCTCAAACTGATGGTCAAACGTAAGTAGTAAATAGGTCCTTGAGAAATCTACTTAGATGCCTCACAAAAAAATACACACAAAATTGGGATCTTCTTCTCCCACAAGAAGAATTTTCTTTTAATGACTCTATCAACAAATCAACAGGAAAGACTCCCTTTCAAACAATCTATGGTCTACATCCAAGGGAACCAATGGAACTCATAACTCTCCCAAATGACTTTCACATTAGTTCTCAAGGAGAAGAACTAGCATATATGATCAAATAGATCCAAGACCAAGTGAAAGACAATTTGGAACACTCAGTGCATAAATACAAGACACAAGTAAATAAAAGAAGGGAAGTACACTTTAAGATAGGTGACAAAGTGTGTGATTACTTGAGAAAGGAAAGGCTTCCTAAAGGTCACCATACCAAGCTTAAAATGAAGAAGATTGGACCTTTCAAAATCCTTCACAAGTTTGGCCAGAATGCTGATGAAATCACATTGTCACCCACATTCTCTATTTCCCCTATTTTTAATGTTGTTGACTTAACATTTTTTAAAGATAGTGCAGGTGCTGCAGGTGAACAAGAAGATGGAGATGATATACAAGGTGAATGGATTCCTGACCTACCTCCTAGCCAACCTCTATCTTTGGACAAGATTCTTCAAACCAAATTCCTCAAAAGACTAGAAACAACACCTACTTGTAGTACTTGGTGCAATGGAAAGGACTTCTATACATTGATGCCACATGGATGATAGAACAAGACATTCTCAAACATGGCTTCACTATAGACCAACTCACCTCAAGTGGAAACTTGAGTTCTCTTTCATCAAGGGAGTATGGTACAGGATCCCCAACATCATGAAGGAATATTCTAAAGGAATCTTCTACATGTCTTGAACTTTTAGGACTTCTTAGAAAGAATAATGATCCCATTGTAAGACCTAGTGCCAAGATTTGGTGTTTATGAACTACTTGGTCAACTATGGTCATGGATCCTTTAAATTTGATATTTTGTGTTATTTTTAGTATTTTAGGTGTTTCTTAGGATTTTTTTTCTATTCATGACCCCTAGGCATGTGAGAAAGAAAGAATTGTTCACCTAGAGAAAGAAATGCAAAAAATGAAACTTTTGCATAAAAAGTTGTATAGCAACTTCTTGTTGGCATGACAAGTTTTTAAAATTAGTTGTAAAACCTCCTCCCAATGGATCCATGGTTGAAATGAGGTTGTAACCATTGGAGTAAGTCCTCATATATCCCTTACAAATGGGTAGAGGCGATATGATGTACATTTATGAAGCAAATCAATAAAAAGAGACCATTTTACTTGCACACAATGTATTGTCTGGTTCTGTACAATCTTGTACAAACTCCTCAGGGAATGAGACCAATGGAAGACTAAAGTTTCATGAATTATGTTTCATTTTAACCTACTCTAAGCCTCAGATTCATTGCGTAACCAAAGTTGTGTTATTTTTAGTGAAACCAGTCAGCAAACCCTAGTTACCTAGGGTTTCCCTGAATAAATGTGTTTTTTCTCCTCATTAAACCTTTGGAAAAATATAAGGGTTGGTTAAATGAAGGGTTTGTGTATCTAATTTATGAATCCCAAACCATTTTTTAGGTTGGTAGTCGAAGGTCAAAGATCCAATTAATTCTTGGTTGACATCTCTATGTGGCAACTAGTGAATAGAATCAACAATCGGTGATAGAGGCATGTCGGAGTTGAATCAAATACTCAAAATGAATATTTGAAGTGTATTTGACTTGGATATAATCCCTGATTCTATGGTTGATCTTTGCATTCCATTATGAGGGCACTTCCTTTGTTAACCAGTCCTAGTAGGGGCAATTAGGCCTCTTGAACCAATAATTATTTGGGCACTGAATGTTGGAGTCACATCCTCTGAGTTAGGATAGAGTTGTAACTTGGAAAAAGGGTGTCTAAAACTTCTCTTTGTTTCCCTAGTATTTTGGAGAGTTAGGGAGTTGTGTCCATTAAACTGACTGAGAAGGGCTACACGGAAATTGGGTGCCTTAAGAAGTAACATGACTTGAAGTGTAGAGGGATCCTAAATGGTGGATATATGTCTCATTGACCCTAAATAAGGTCTAGGAAATTTGATCCAAACCCATTATCTTAGTTTAATATTACCGCTTATGTTACCCATAAGGGCTAGTGTAACCAAATAGGGTCACTAGGGAGATTGCCCAACTCAATTCAAGAAGAACTTGAATTAGTTGTTTTGAGGAGCAATATAATGGTGAGAAAGTTGTTTGTAATGTGTGGAGCCTATGGTTCATGGAATTTTCAATAAATTAAGGTGATCAATCCCCTTTGGGCAAAGACCAACCATAAGCTCTGCATCATATACATATACATAGATACACATATATACACACACATATATATACATACGTATGTGTACATATACCTATAAATACATCTATGCACAAATACCTATACATACATATATGCACAAATACCTATCCATACATGTACATAAATACATACATACATACATATGTAAATATACCTATGTGTATGTACATACAAACACATACATTTATATGTATATAGTAAAATGGGGTAAAATAAAATCTACTATAAACCAAATCCTACATACATTGAAATATAAAACCCTCCCAAAGTAAATATGATTAGCACAACCAAAAGGAGGATGGGTACCAATGCAAGATCTATGCTTAATGGGGTTTGTATATTCCTTAATAGGGATTTATAAATGTTAATGATAGATCTGATCTATGAAAGTGAGAGCAAGGAAAAAGAGGTAGGAACAAGTGCACCTAAAACAATATGAGGAGATTTAAAGTTTGAATCTGAATCTGATTGTCACTGAAATATTAGAATCATCTATAACTCTGGATTTGGGAAGATGAGACCTATAAATTCTTTCTCTATAATTTTTAGCCCAAAAGTGCAGCGACATGTCATTTTTGAGGGACAAGTCAAGAAGTCAACTTGTTCCTAGTAGTGCCAAAATTGATGAAACTTTCTAGGATCTTGTTTCTTCACCTATACTTCTCAGATGTGAAACCATGACTCTGCAACCTAGTCTTGCATGCAAAAATATGAGGAAGAAGGTTAAAGAAAGGGGTTTTCCTCAGTCAAACCCTTGTTTGGGAATCAACCTTGAATTAAAATTAAATAAAGTAAAACTGTGTTGTCATGTAGCAGAGACTAGATCTAAACAATGGAGTATATCATACCATATAGATGTAATTGTCTC